>CM056830.1:5568781-6146281 GCA_029853015.1 Chelidonichthys spinosus | reverse complement strand
CTGATGGATGAAGAGCTGCAGGGGACAAACAGCAGAGCTCTGCCTCCAACGCAGTCAGATCCCTTCACTGCTGTGGTGCAGGAAACAGGTACATGTACTCTAGTGGCTGGTTCCTGCAGTAACCTCTCTGAAGGGTTAGAACTGACACAAGGAAGCTAATTCATCCATGAACTCCATCTCAACCCTATAAAGATGCCTCACGTTTCCAAAGACGATTCACCAAACAGAAGAATGAACATTTACGCATCTGTTTTGCATTCTGGGGAATTTCATTCAAACACAAATGTTCATTTATTAAATGATACCTCTGGTAAACACGATAATAAGAATGCAGTATTCATTATTATAACATATTTGGCAGAAAATGCATACATTTTCTTGTGAGAGATTCATCTCCAACTTTTCTATTTCTTTCTTTATGTTTAATATACTTATATAAAATATAACTGCGGTTATATTTTCACATTGGAAAACTTGACAAAGACATATTTATATTATGTTACTGTTCTTACTTCTAACTTATTTGTTTGTTTTAACACTTTCTACAGCAGCAGCATGAGTCACTCATGGTGCGACACAGACAAGACGATGCTGGAGGACTGGGAGGGCAGAACAAAACCAGTCCACAGCCTGACATCAGCGCAGCGGCACACAGCCAACCATAGTAATCACTCTACAGATATTTAGTGTCAAGTTTCCTCACCATAAATCTCTATTTATGAATTTAAACCAAGCAGTTTGTGTGTGTTTTGAAGTCTGAAGTCATTTGAATCTTCATCATCTGTTAAAATAAAACTAAAAGGATGCTTGTTGAATGTCTGTGAGTTACATGATGCCGCTTTTACCTTTCGCTCATTTATTTAAATAAATAAATACGTATGAGGAAAGAAACTGTTGCAATCAGGTTTTAGTGACAGAGTAAGAGCTCAAGCCAATGGAAGCCACTATCAAAGGGTTTGCTTACTTGAGTGTCTCAGCCAGGAAGAAGCTCTGCTGCACGTCGTCGTAGGTCGGGTTGGAAGAGTAGACGTCCTTCACCCCCGAGAAACCTCCGCTCACCCTGCAGTACTTATCTATGGCCTGGAGGAGACAAGGAGGGGAGGAAGGAGGGAAGGAGGAGAGGAGAGAAGATAGCAAAGAGAAGACAAAGGGAAGACAAAGAGGAAAGGTTTGATGGGACAGAAATGGACAGAAATACAAATTGGAATAGAGAAAAAAGGAATGACAAGAGAAGAAGTAAAAGGGCAAAGAGAAAAGGTGTGGGAGGGTGGAGAGCACAATTTTAATAAGCTTACAAAGCATGCTATAATTAATTTCTTTGCTTGTGACAGATTAGAGTGAGTCCTGGGGAGACCCATACAGGAAACAGCAGCTGTAGGGTAAAAGCAGATTAGCACAAACGCCTCCCCTGCATTTACATTTTTATTCTCTAAATTGTTCCGTCCCTCCTCGACACGAAGCAGCTTCATGACGGGGGAACGCTCCGATTCATGCCAAGCTGCATCTGAGCCGGTGCCGCTGGGTAAATTCTTTTAGTGAGGCAGAGCCCGTGGCCTTCGTGACTTCGTCTGCAGATTTCCAATGAATGGACAGAAGATGCTTCTGAAGCTTCATTCAGGCCAATCTCTGGGACAAAAGGTCAAATGGTGTCCAGTCGTTTGAGGACAGATTTAAGCCACTTGTGCAAATGTAAATCCCCACTCTGTCCTTTCTCTTTGGCCTTCGAGGGTTTACATCTGATGCTTCCAACACGTCGATGTTTGGACTAACCCGAACAAAAGCAACAAACATGGAGGCCAGACAGCCAGTCAGGTATCAGCACACAGAGCATTTTCTTCTCTGCGACTCACAAAACATCCAGTAGATAATAGCAAGTTACTGAGCTGTTGCTTCCAGTGTTGCTAGTCAGGAAAGGTCTGACACCTCGGTGTTACTATGACAACAAATGCTGCAGTGACAGCAAATGAGGACAAGCAACAACCCAATTTAACATCTACTGTAACATGAACCACCTTAGATACTGATCGTGTACCGAGCAGTAATCTATCCTTTTTTCCTTTCTAACAGCAGAACACCGAATAGAAGATTTACACATCGTTAAATAATGGAAGTGGGGTGCTGATATTTTTATTTTGGAGGATTGCGCACCACGCTGCACAGCGAAGGGGAGTGTGAATCTCAGGCTGTACCCAATGTGTTTTTACCTTCAATGCCTCCGTTGGGGTTATATTGAATTAAGCTTCAAATGTCTGTCGTCATATTTTCTGATGTGATAGAAAAACGGTGGCCTCGCCCGAGCATCGCCCGGCTTTCTCTCGTCTTTGAACCAACGTTCTGAGCTCGTTAAATCCTCCGGTGGCGGGCCGAGCACGTACCACGTCTTCAAAACGTACATGTTGCCATACATGATCTCTGTATATTAATGACAACAGAAAGCTACTTCCTGCGGCCAGTTTGCTACGCCAGCACGCAGCATTTTATTTATTTCACTTTGATTGCGTCCTCCACATCGACTAGCTGGTGCTCCTTCCAATGCAGCTTCTTTTCTGTGTTTTTCTAGGTTTCTACGTGTCCTTACTGGATGTTGTGTTTTAATGCACACTTTCAAGCAGATTTTGCACATGCAAACCAAAGCTTTTTGTTTTAAATTAAGTAATATCACGTAAATAACGTATAGGCTCCGTCAGCTGCATTAGTGTTTCTATGCATCTTACATAATGCAAGAGAGGCAAAGATGAGCCCCTCATCACGGGCTCTCTTCAGTGTCACTCATACTTCATAAACACGCTTTGCAAATGTATTTGCTTCCCCGAGGAGAACGTATGCACCGACTCCCACTCAGAGGACAAAGATGTCGTGTCACTGCTTCAAAATGGAGGAGAAGTAGGTGACAAGAAGATTGGCAGGAGAAAGAGCATAAAGTGTGAGTATGAAAAGAGTGGATTTAAACGAGATTCAGACGGAGACACATTGAGTGGTGTATAGAAGACAAGCCCTTTAAACCTCTTTCAGCAGCGGAGGGGAAAGGATGAGACGGCATTTATTTCTGTTCTACTTTCATAAAGCGTTTCATATTTAAACACAAAAGGAAGAATAAATAACAAATAAAACCTGAAAGATTCAAGCTCTGACATTCACCTGCAGGTTCATGCACAGTGTCACGGTGTAGATAATACATAGAGCTAAAGAAAAGCTTAAAACAACGTCCTGCCACTGGTCGTCATAGACAGGGGAAAGGGTATGAAAAAACCTTAGCTGTATATATGTAAATATACATTATTGGACTACATTTCCCATAAATCCCACTGGATTTTGCGCTCTCTGTCCTGTGATGCTCTGTGTGTAGAGCAAGATGTGAAGATCCATGGGGTGGACTTTCACGGCTGTCCTCTACTAAACAAAGCCAGCAAATCCAAAAGATTGAGCTGCTTGTTGTTTGGGAGAACAAGGTATTTTAACATCCAACAGATGTCTCCCGCAGTACAAAGCATTACAGAATGTACATGGGATTAACTACCGTTAAAATGACAGCATGAAGCCCTTTTAGGTAGTTTGAACATGTCTGTTATTTACCTGTGCCGCCTCCCAGCCCCACTGCCGATATTTGGGATCGTGGGTGAACCTCCACATGTACCAGTAGGTCTCGATGACCTCTGGCCGCAGGATGTAGTACTTCTCATTCTGCCGCACGGCCACCGCCTCCAGACCGCTGTCGAACTTAAAGGCCTCCGGGCCGAGCTTCAACACTTGAGGGATGAAGAGGAGGAGAGATAAAGAGGAGAGGAGGTAAGGATAGGAAAGGGAAATGGAGGGTGACAAGAAGATAAAAGAAGGGAGGCAAAAAGAAAAAAAGAGGGATAGAAGGAGAACGGAGAATAGAAAAAATATGAAGAATCAAAAAGGAAGCGAGGGGAGGAGCGAATAGAAGAAGGGAAAGATGGAAAAACAGGAGAGGAGATAAACATTACCTTTTGCTGATATGGATTAGTGTTTGTCAGTGATGAAGCACTAAAAACTCAGACCCCATGAATTTAATTTACTGCATTTTCTATTTTTACAACCACCGTTTTCTACCAATTAAGTGACAGACACACACACACACACACACACACACACACACACACACACAGAGGTATTTCGAAAGGTCTCCTGTGAATGGATGATAATGCTTGCAGTAACTGCAAATGTAATATCCTCTAAAACAATGTAACCAAAGACCTACAGTCTCTAAAAACATATCATTTCTAAGACAGAATTTAAAGTCACTTTTCTTCCAGAGTGAAGTGTATTCAAGTTTTGGAAAGTGACATTTTGTGTGTGGTTGTTTTAATACCGCTACAAGAGGCTCCAGTGCACCACTGCTGCATGTTTTAAATACAACTAAAACTTCTGTGTTAGCAAGATAACATGTCATGTCTTTACTTTGACTAAAAACAAAATTGAATCAGCGCTGAATACTATTAGCCCTCAGGGTGTAGTCGTGTGCTTCAGCCTCTTCTCTTAAGATTACAACAAAACAAATCCCGAGAAAGAAACTGCTCCCCTGATTCACAGATGAAAGAAAGAAAAATCACCTGATGAAACGTTCTTTCACCCATTCTTGAGTCAAAATCAGGAGAAAAGACTATTTCGCTCAGACTTAGAAAATGGATGACTAGAATTACTTTTTCTTCCTCAGGCTTCCATACATTTGACATTTAAGCACTTGTTGATTTGATGTCATATGTGTGTATTTGAGTAAAATACAGAATAAGGAGGATGATAACTCACGAAACACCACTGTCATAGCATTTACAAGTATTATCCCCTTCAGGTTTTTACTATGAATAGGTATTTAGAATATTCTATTGAACAGACAAATCTTTAGTGTGCTATGACAGCGGTTTAATTCATAGTAAAAGTAAATGTGTGTGTCCCTCCTCACCCGTCCTGTCGTACGACTCGTGGCAGGTGTGTGCGATCTCAGCTCCCAGCTGCAGGTAGTGTCCCGCCTTGTCGTCGGGCGAGCCGTCAGCGCCCAACGCAAACATGCCGCCGGCAAAGCAGGCCAAGTGGCCCATCTTCCTCTCCAGGTGGCCGTTCTTCCACTCACCAATGAACGTCAGACCGCCGTTGGATTTGCGTATCAGGTGGCGCTCGATGGCCTGGAGGGAGAAATGTGATAATAAGAATGTATGAGCTTTGTGTTTCAGGGAGAATCTGGATAGAGGATACAAATATATACATCAGTGTGTGTGGGAGTGTATTTGTATGCTGGTGGTGATTGAAACAGTACATTTGGATGTGTGTGGAATTTATGTGTGGATAAGGTCAGAATAGCATGAATGTGGTTGAAGGTTACGATTGGAATATTAAGTGTGTGTGTGTGTGTGTGTGTGTGTGTGTGTGAGAGAGAGGTTTAAGTTATGTGAATGGGGCGTTGACATTGAGTGCACGTGTATGAGGGTCAAACACAAGAAAACAGAACAGAAAGTTGCGTAACATCTGTTCAGCTCACACTTAATGACTGACAGACCACTAACCTCTGCTTCCTGCTACTCTGACAGCATTTACAAAAAACACAACAAAGGCACACCCCTCTATTTGTAATCCAATGAACATGCTGTCAAGAAAAAGACATGCATGTTTGTGGGATTACTTCCTGTAGGACATTTGGTTTCTTCCTGTGGATGTCAGCAGATTTGACAGGAAGCAGAGTGAAATGTAATCAAGTGATCCGTTTGTCTTTGCTGTGATGGTTTATCTCCCTCTGCAGCAGTGTTTTTAAGTAGGGTGTTTTTACAATGCAAGAGTCGACAGGAGGCCATTCGTTTACCGATGGTGCAAAGGAAGATGTTTTTAAACATTGAATTGGTTTTCTTCAGATGATGCACAGTGTGATGAACGGTCGTCTCTTTGGTCGGGAGCTGTGGACATAAGTGTGCAACATATGCAAATAGGTTGTGGTGGCACTTTACCTCGATGGCGTCATCATAGGTCTTGCGGGCTTCTGTGTCGGTCTTGTCTGACATGAGCCATGCCTTCAGCAAGTACTCGTAAAAACTGTCCCCAAGTCCTCCAACTGAGGTGTGGTCTGGAGAGAGAGGGGGGAATGAGGACAAACAGTGAGGGACGGATACATAAGAAAGCTAAAGGGAATAATTCATGCTTCGACTTTGCCTGAAAGTCATTGGCAGAGAGCAACACATGGCATCAAAGGCATCTATGGAAACCCTGGATGGTTTGTTTTCTCTGCTCACAAGATTTTGGCAGCACGCTGGTTTTTGTTTACCGTCTCCCTGATGTGCTCACATTTCAATGTCCCCAATCGTCCTTTTGAAAGTTTACACAGCTTTCATGGCTGTCCTAATTTACAGGACGCCACATAGAGAGGATGGGACGCCGCCAGCTCTCATTCTGGTCCGACTATGACAATAACTTGTTTCTCCAGAGGTAGTTTGGAGCCAAATTGCTCCTATTTTTAATGACACTTTGGTCTATTTCAGGGGGCAATTCTCCGATATATAAAATATTATTCATAACATCACTCTACTTTATGGTACAAAATCTATTTTTTGATTTTATGTTGATTTGCTTTAATGAATGACATACACATGTTTCAGAGTTACTTTAAACTGAAGAAATTAAGTACATGGGTTGTAAAACTCCTTGACTTCGATAAGACTAAAACTCCTCCATTAAAACATAACGTAAGTACCAAAAAATCTGAATGAAAATATACTTTAAGTACAAAAAGTAGTTTAATTTAAAATGTGTCAAACAATTATATATATATGAATTAGTAGATGAATGTATGCATCACGGTGTTGCAGTTGGTAAAGGTGAGTCTTTTTTTAATTCCTTTTATACAACTTTGTAGCATTATCTATAATAATTCAACATATTTAATCTGTTGATCATTAGTAACCTCTCGAGTAAATCCATTTTAAATAAGTGTGGTTGAGTAAAAAGCTAAAATATGCTCCTCTGTGTGATGTAGTGCAGAAGAAATACAAGGTAACAGAACTAAGTACACTAAGTACAGTCCTTGTCTAGTACTTAGATACTTCTCAGCACTTCCACTTCTTGTGGCATTATGATCTCAATACACTCGTTCTGGGAGCAATCATGGACCGAAACTGAAATAGTCCTCATCCTCTCCATGTTACCATCCCTTCAGCTTTATGTCTTCATATTCAACATCTGATGCTGATGCTTTGTGTCTCATCTAAACAGATTATTTTCCATATGTGATTAACACGCCCGTAGTCAAATATAGAGATATGCAGAGACGGGGAAAAATGAAAAATACAAAAGGAGCAATGAATTATTCATCTTCTGTCACAGAGAGAACGCAAACAAAAAACGATGGAGGCATCACTGATGTCTGTCATTATACAGTCGCAAACGGAAATATTCAACCCCCTAAAGATTGTACGGACTTATCAACGTATTTTTTTCCAAAGAGCTCGATTTTGCTTTGGATGACTATCAGTTGAGTTTTCATAAAATCATCACAGATGTATGATGTAGTATTCGTGTGTAATGGTATATTTTGTCACTTAAAGTTCAACCCCTATTAATATTGCTGTTTTTAGTACTTTCTGCAAGTTTATTATGGCCCAAAGTAGAGTTAAAACATAATTAAGTCTTTGGGAACTCTATAATAATGCTTAATTTGCTGCAGCTGTGATGCATATATAAACCCCACCCAGCATGTGTTCAAGGTGAGTTGCAATCAGGGGTAAGACTTAGCCGAGAGAGGAAACGATTTGATTGCACCTAAAGGGCATTGGATATAAGACGATCACCCCCCCCCCCCCCCCCCCCGAAAAAAAAATTAACGTCCCAAGAGACACCATTGGGAGCATGATGAGGACGTTTATAAGGTATGGCACAGCTGCATACCTGCCTGGCCGTGAGAGAAAACACAGAATAGCTCGTAGAATCTTAGTCAAGAAAACCCTGGTGTTCGTGTAAAATGCCTACAGGATGACCTGACAAAGGCTGGGGTAAGTGCATCAGTGGCAACTGTAAGACGAGCACTGGATAAACAAGGACTTGCCCGACTCCAAGACGCACACCAGTCTGGACCAGGAGGAACATCGAAGATAGACTAGAATATGCCAGGAGCTATTTGGATAGGACTGCAGACTTCTGGGGACAGTTCTCTGGACTGATTAAACTAAACTGGAACTGTTTGGACACATGGACCAGGGGTAAGTCTCAGCCTATCACCAGAAGAATACCATCCCCACGGTCGAGAATGGAGGTGGACATTGATGATGTGGGGAAGTTTTTCTGGAAATCTTACCTGGCATCATGGATTCTCAGAAATAACAGGCCATTTTAAAGAGCAAGCTGATGCTCTCCGTTGACAAATTGAATCTCTGTGATTATTGGAGGATTATCCAGAAAAAGAATGATCCCAAGCACACCTCAGAGTCAGTCAAGGCCAGGTTAAGAAATAAATCCACGAATGTGCTGGAGTGGCCTTCTCAGTCACCACATTTGAATCCTACTGAAAATCTTTAAAAGAATGCAGCTGCAGCAAGGACGCCGTCAAACATCATTGAGCGTGGAGAATGGACAAAGGAGAGGAGTAAGAAGCTTGTCAGCATTTACTGAAAGCGCTTATTGGAATTTATAAAGGCTAAAGGATGCTCCACCAACTACTGAAGCTGGGGATTGAATAATAATAATGGAGCTGCAGATTAGTAAGGAAGAGTTACATTTTTCATTTAAACTCAAAGCAAAGTCAATTTAGAGATCTCAAAATAACTCTATTTTTTGTTTTTAATGAGGATTGTTTAAACCTTGATTCACATCACTATAACATGTTTTGAGGTGAGGGGGTCGAAAATGTCCGATTGCAACTCTACATGTGGAAGTACATCCAGACGACAGGTGGCAACGTCCGTGTGTGAAAGGGCCTTAAACCTGCATTCTTTCTACCGTCCATCAGGGGATGAATTGCTAATTTCAAGTCTTCTTCAATACAGCATGATGTTCATTTAGTAAATTATGGTTAAGTATGGAAGCTTCAAAACTGCAGTCCATAAACCAATGGTGACGTCTCATTGACTACGTCCACTTCTTATAAACAGGCTGTCGTCAGCAACATCCATCCATCCATTTTCTACCGCTTATCCTGTATTGAGGGTCGCGGGGGGGCTGGAGCCGATCCCAGCTGTCATTGGGCGAAGGCAGGGTACACCCTGGACAGGTAACCAGTCTATCACAGGGCCGACATGTAGAGACAAACAACCACTCACACTCACATTCACACCTACGGGACATTTAGAGTCATCAATGAACCTATCCCCATCCTGCATGTCTTTGGACTGTGGGAGGAAGCCGGAGAACCCGGAGAGAACCCACGCTTACACAGGGAGAACATGCAAACTCCACGCAGAAGGAACCCGGGCCGACCCGGGAATCGAACCCGGACCCCTCTCGCTGTGAGGCGACAGTGCTACCCACTACACCACCGTCGTCGTCAGCAACAAAGCTTGTCAATTGCCACAGAGCATGAAGGCTAGTGATTCAGCAATAACATGGAAGGGCAGTGTGTCACTGATTGGTACAGATTTACTCAACACAATTCATTCATGAGTTGAAATCCGTTTGCACCCGTTACGTAAACTCAATTTGGGGTGATAATGTAATTTACTGTTTGTTAGCCAATCAAAGACAACCGAGTACAATCCTGATGGAAAAAGTAATACTGTGTGTCATTTTGCAGCAGTTGTTGTGTTTCTGCGTTGTGTTCATGCAGCACTAAAGCACTCACAATGACACAGACTTTCTCCGGTGTGTTATTTGCCAGTTAAAGATGCATTCGTTAGAAATGAAAGGTTTTCTTTTTCAACATAGAAATTTAAATAGTCATTTCATGAATTACTATGCTTCACATATGACACTCTTCTATCCTGGGAGGAAAATTGCAAAGAGAGCTAGATGAATGCTGATATAGTTTGTATTCATCTGGAATATGTCTGCTCTGCCAGCATCTGGCAGGTCACCAGCCCTCTTCTGATGGCTCTGTTTCACGTCAAATTATCATACTTGATTGATGAAGTACTAAAAGTGGCATTTTTGAGTCCGTTGCCTGAAAGAAAAAACACTTTCAGAATTTTTGGGCCCAAATCGCAGCATTTGTTGAACTTCATTCAGGAAGAGCAATGAGGATTTAGTCCTGGTGCTTTACAGTAGAGTAGCTCTTGAGAGCTGACACAAGTTGCTGAAAGGACTTTAATTCACAGAGCATCCGGGCTCACCTTTAGGTTAATGGTGAGGAGCTCAGAAGTCCCCAAGAGATCCCTGCAGAACCGTAGATGCATAGGAAAGAGACCTGGATGCCTTTCAGGACCTTTCCATAAAGGATTTCCAGGCATCAGCAAAAAACAGCTAAAGAAGTATGTGGTTGGGAAGGAAAAAAACATCTGAGCTCCTTTTTTTAGCCTACTCCAAACAGCCCCAAACAGACTTAATTAATTAATGGATCAATGTACTGTGCTAAATTCCATTTTAATCAATTCTACTCCAGTTAATGTCCATTCTTAGCAGGGAGGGGAATAGCCACCAGCCACTTAGCCACATTGTGACAATCAGGATTTCATCCTGAGATGTACACCCTTGGCAACACCATCTGCAGAAATCTTGAGAAGACCAGGCTCTTGGGTTCCATCTGGTGTTGGTAGAAGTATTAACAGTAGTAGTAGTATTAGCAGTAGTAGTAGTATTAAGAGTAGTAGTCCATGGTGGCAGGCAGAGCCAGCCCGAGATGGATCCATCTCATTAACTGCAGATAAGCTAAACTTCTCAACATCAACACATGAAATAAAATCAGGTAAAAAAAAATGAAATGAAATCCATCTATCTCTCGACTCGAACCAACTCTACAACCCGCAGCCTGTCAGTCAGTCACCGGGGCAATAACTGTTGTTGATGACGCGGACGAATCACTTGCTTGGCTTCCTGTTTTGTTATTGTGGCGTTGTGTATACTGTGATATTTCCTGTAAAGAGTCTGGTTTCATAGGATGCTTCACTTCACAGGGGTGAAGTTAGATTGTGTAGACGCTGACTGCAGGCGTGCTAACGCTAGCTACAGCTGCTGAGAGAGAGATGGTACATCCTTACAGTACAGTAGGGAATTATTGCAGAGCCACAATTCAGCAATCCTTTAACCAAGACCTTGAAATGTGAGGCTTACATACAATCAGTGATTACTGATGATTGTACAGGATCAGGGAATGTATTAGTCAAGTTCATAATATTCACTATTTCACAAGATGGTGAAGTGGTGACATTAGCAGACACTGAGCAGTCAAAGGAGAAGATGGTAGCAAGTTTGTGAAAAGATATCTATGGGGAGGGAAGATTAAAGACAAAAAAAACACTTTGTGGACCATGATGTATCACAGGGAGCACAACACAAGAAACAAGTAGAGTGAAATTACAGAATCGGACCAGAAAAAAGATAAAACACCACCCACAATTCAAACGGCCATTTAACACAGAGGACAGTGTTTGCAAATTTTAACAGTGCTCATTCAAGACTTTTCTTCTGTCCAACTTCTTCCACACTCTTTAAACTCAACATCCGCCCTCCCACATCCAACTCATACCCTTCACTGGCGTGGAAGCTCTTCAGCAATTTATAACCATACTGTAAATGAAGCTATGGAGCCAATCCTAAAACAGTTGGATCAACTTTGAGGTATGTTTGAGTGAGAGAAGGGCCTGTAAAGAAAATGTCAATATTCCCGTATGAGTATACAACTGAATTTAAATTTCTGGTGAAAGACAAATTACAAAAATGTGTGTGTGTGTGTGTGTGTGTGTGTGTGTGTGTGGCAATAAGGCTGTCAGTCACAGCAGGATCTCAGAAAGGAACTCAGCCTCCTTCCTCATTAGTCTGGCTTAACTCCTGTCTACACACCTACGCAACACACACACATACACACACACACACACACACACACACACACACACACACACAAATTCATACACGGTGATACTTTTCCACTCACTCTCCACACATGCTTCTACCATTCAAACACATTGTCACAACATAACCAAGAGGAAAGACGATTGTTAGCCCCATGGTGGTCTTTTACTTGCCGCTTCGCTTCACAGATTTTGGCTGGTGGTTTGTCTTTATTTTGTGTCCAGGTACCAGATATACAGATACCAGCACGTAGAAACAGACAGCCGTGCTGCCTGAATTCAGTCCTGAAGGCTCAGTCTAAATGGACCTGTAACAAGTTCAAATGCATGCGTCGTGTTGAACGAGGTAGCATGATTTTCTTTTTTCTTTGCCATCCTGACACTTAATGATAATTGTGGTAGCATGGCGGTGTTGTTCCTGTTGTAAAGGGAGAGATGACTTCAATCACTAGTGCTGCTTAACTAACACTATATGGGGATGTTACACTGTTAGAAATTACCAGCATTTCACAATAATTAATGGTATTATCTTACAGTAACTTGTTGTAATTAAGTTCCCCTGTAATTTCCCAATGAATAACTGTAAAAACTACAGTATCCTTGGATTTTACAGCATTTAACTCTTATTTTACAGTAAAATCCTGCAATCAAAAAACCCCTGTTATATCACAACAAGGTCTGTAATATCACAGCAACACAGTAAAAAAATGCAAGGATTTCACAGCATTCAACAGTATCATTACAGTGAAATACTGTATCGAAATGTGCCCTGGGAAGTCACATGACCGACCGACCATTGAACTGAAGGCGCGGTTTCGTGGTCTCCCTCGTCTCATCCCGGCTGAATGGAGAAGGTGAGCAGCATGCATAATTCTGTTTGCGGCACTTACACGCATGTTGTTGTAATATGATAATAACATTTAGTTTAAAATGAACGTGTATCGCATGACACAGTTCATATTTTGTTAGCAAGTGCCCGAAATTGTTGAACGTTCTCTCACAGCATTTGCTAATAGCAGTAGTAATAATACTAGCTAGCTGGGTGTAGCGGCGAAGTGTTTTGCTGCATATTAGAGTAACGTTGCCAAACTGTCTTTATTTAAGATCGACAACGGTCAGTTTAAACGTTTTTCGAAAGCGTTCGCGAGGCGGCGAGTCGAGCCGGGTGCCTCTGATTTGCATAAAGTAGACTCGACGTTTCGGTGAACTATTATCGTAAAATAAGAGTTTTTAAACGAGCCGCCATGTTGGTCGGTTTTGAACTCCGGTAGCCGACAGGCCACCAGGGAAAGCGCCGTCCTATCTTTTAAACTGGCGGTGGTCGATCTAAAATAAAGACAGATTCAGCAGCTGCATAGCTTATTTCTCGCATAAAATGTTTTCAGAAATACGTTTCGGTGAACTATTATCGTAAAATAAGAGTTTTTAAACGAGCCGCCATGTTGGTCGGTTTTGAACTCCGGTAGCCGACAGGCCACCAGGGAAAGCGCCGTCCTATCTTTTAAACTGGCGGTGGTCGATCTAAAATAAAGACAGATTCAGCAGCTGCATAGCTTATTTCTCGCATAAAATGTTTTCAGAAATACGTTTCGGTGAACTATTATCGTAAAATAAGAGTTTTTAAACGAGCCGCCATGTTGGTCGGTTTTGAACTCCGGTAGCCGACAGGCCACCAGGGAAAGCGCCGTCCTATCTTTTAAACTGGCGGTGGTCGATCTAAAATAAAGACAGATTCAGCAGCTGCATAGCTTATTTCTCGCATAAAATGTTTTCAGAAATACGTTTCGGTGAACTATTATCGTAAAATAAGAGTTTTTAAACGAGCCGCCATGTTGGTCGGTTTTGAACTCCGGTAGCCGACAGGCCACCAGGGAAAGCGCCGTCCTATCTTTTAAACTGGCGGTGGTCGATCTAAAATAAAGACAGATTCAGCAGCTGCATAGCTTATTTCTCGCATAAAATGTTTTCAGAAATACGTTTCGGTGAACTATTATCGTAAAATAAGAGTTTTTAAACGAGCCGCCATGTTGGTCGGTTTTGAACTCCGGTAGCCGACAGGCCACCAGGGAAAGCGCCGTCCTATCTTTTAAACTGGCGGTGGTCGATCTAAAATAAAGACAGATTCAGCAGCTGCATAGCGTATTTCTCGCATAAAATGTTTTCAGAAATACGTTTCGGTGAACTATTATCGTAAAATAAGAGTTTTTAAACGAGCCGCCATGTTGGTCGGTTTTGAACTCCGGTAGCCGACAGGCCACCAGGGAAAGCGCCGTCCTATCTTTTAAACTGGCGGTGGTCGATCTAAAATAAAGACAGATTCAGCAGCTGCATAGCTTATTTCTCGCATAAAATGTTTTCAGAAATACGTTTCGGTGAACTATTATCGTAAAATAAGAGTTTTTAAACGAGCCGCCATGTTGGTCGGTTTGAACTCCGGGAGCAGTCAGCCCACCAGTGAAAGCATTCGTCCAATCGGGTGCAGCCATTACGTGTGGGCGTGATTGTATGGAGGAGAGCGCCTGTCAATCATCCTCCTAGTGGCAGCCCACCAAGCCCCACCTCTACTTGGTGGGGAGCAGGACTGCAATAGGACAGCACAGGACAGCTTGGATTATTGATTATTTGTTTTCATTGATTTAGACCGTGTATTACAGTATAACCCCAAGTTGAAACATGACTCCAGAACAAAAACGGATTTGCCGAACGGTTGCTGATCTAAGCAGGCTAATGACTAGCTAGTCTATGGGGCTTATAGGGGCTCCCTGCATCGGTAGATATGCCACATAGACTAGCTACTTCCCATGCTTGGATTGACTACTATTCTGCAAAAACGCTTTTGCTCTCGGGATAATACTGCAGTACACGGTAAAAGGTGATGTAATTTCAAAATGTCCATGAAGTATTTATGTACAGATTTCATGTTTTTTTACAACATACTCATGATCAAAATCTGCATTTAAACTGAAATTAGTGTTGTTGGTTGCCTTTGTGTAATTTCTCCTTTTTCTTTTTTTTTCTAGGTCATCAGGTGACAAGGCAAACTATCGTATTTAGTGTCTGGCAGACTAACCATCCGGTTCAGTGTGAAATAAGAGGTGAAATATAAATGTTCCACTGTAAATTTGTTGGATGTGAGCATGTATCTGAGAATGTATATAAATTTGTTCTGCACACAAAACTGCATAGTAATGCCCCCAATTATAACTACCAGTGTGGGGTGCCTGACTGCTCACGGAGGTACAGAAAACACACTGCACTCCAAATCCATATGTATAGGCAACATAGGTCGTACATGCAGGCTGCTGGGCCTATACCGCCGGTCACATCAGCATTACAGCCTGACACATCAGCCACATCAGGTCTACCCCCTGTCACATCCTTGAAATGTCTACTTGAGGCTTGTGCATTTAGGTGTGACACTTTGGCCTCTCTTATTAAGCATTTGAAGATGCACATAAGGGGGGGAATGGAAACTAGATGTCCATTTAGAGGTTGTGATTGCGCGTTCACAAATGTGATGACTTTTGCGTCGCATATTTCCAGGAAACATAGGTGTGCAGAGGATTCAGTTTTAGATGACTTTGTTCTCGACAAGTCTATTGCTACAGAGCCATTGCCAGGACCCAGTCATTCATATTCAGAAGCTGCTGGGGAACATGATGAACCACAAATGCCATTAGCTGTGGACGAAAACCTATTTTTACAGAACCTGACACTTTTCTACTTGAAATTGCAATCTAAGCTACTCTTGCCGGCAAGCACCATACAAACCATTATTGATGGCTTTCAAAGTGCTCATGAACTTGGCCTGTCCAATTCCCTTAACATTCTGAGTCAGAAACTGAAAGAACTCGGAATCCCTCAGGCCACTGTAAGCAGCATCATTGAGGAGATGAACAGAGATGATCTTCTCACGCTCTTTAACAGGGGAAGGCTCAGTACAGATGCAAAGAGGAAGGCTGCTTTTAAAGAGCGTTTTAACTATGTTCATCCTGTGCCTTTGCTCTTGGGCAATGATGAAAATGACAAAGAATGTTTTGCTCAGTATGTTCCTATACATGAGACATTGGTGACACTGTTCAAAAATGAGTCTTTACGTGAACAGTATAACTTGACACGTTTGCAGCCATCTACTGATGCTGTCTATCAGGATGTCAAGGATGGAGAAGCATTTCAAAGTAATCCAATGTTGAAAGCTGACCCTTCCTCACTTGGTTTGATACTGTACCAAGATTCTTTTGAGGTTGTCAACCCCCTGGGCTCAGGGAAAAAAAAGCACAAGGTTTTAGCTGTTTACCTAACCCTAACTGATATCTTGCCTCACAATAGATCTTCTATAGATCAGATGCAACTTGTTCTCTTATGTAGGGAACAGGACTTTAAGTATTTTGGGGTAAATAAGGTTTTTGCTTCCCTGATTGAGGACCTCAAAATTCTGGAGCAGAGAGGTGTAGTCACATCTGATGGCATTGAACTAAAGGGCTCTTTGGTTGCCATTGCAGGAGACAACCTGGGATCCCATTCTATTGGGGGATTCTTGGAAAACTTCAGTCGGTCTATTTATTTTTGTCGCTACTGTGAGGTGCGTAGAAATGATTTCCTGACTAATCCTATATCATGTGGTACCAAAAGAACAGCCCAATCATACGCAAGTAATTTGCAAGAGCTTGAAACTACTGCCACTGACTCTGTATGCGGCATCAAGTTTGACTCTCCTTTCAATCAGCTTTCACATTTCAATGTTTGCCAGCCTGGCCTACCACCATGTCTAGGCCATGACTTATTTGAGGGAGTCATAGCTTATGATCTTCCTTTATATATTCACCATTTAGTTGAGGAGAATAATTTTACATACCTGCAGTTAAATCGGTGCAAGAACCAGTTCAGATATGAAGTTAATGATGGTAAGGACAAACCAGCAGACTTCTCTCCAGGCAGTGACAAACTAAGTGGGCATGCAGTTCAAAACTGGTGTTTCCTCAGACTTCTCCCACTCATGGTGGGTGACAGGATTAAAGATCCCTGCGAAAATGAGGTGTGGCAAATCATTTTGCAGCTGAGGGAGATTGTTGAGCTCATCACTGCACCGGTCATTACAGAGGGCCAAGTCGCGTATCTTAAAGTCCTCATAGAGGAGTACATAGACAACAGGACAAGGCTTTTCCCCAATGCCCCCCTCAGACCAAAACACCATTATCTGTGCCACTATCCATCTCTCATCGTTCACTTTGGCCCACTTATTCGACTATGGACACTGCGGTTTGAGAGCAAACATACATTTTTTAAACAATGTGCCAGAAAATTGCACAATTTTAAGAATTTGTGCAAAACTCTGGCAGAGAGGCACCAACTTCTACAAGCGTACTTGAGTGCGGGAAACTTGTTCCCTCCTCTTGTTCAAGTAGAAAAGGGGACTGATTTTCACGTTGAGGATTACAATGACAGAATCAGGGCATCTGTAGCCAGTTGTCCATTCCAGTCACAGTCGGCAGTGGCTTGTAACTATGTTACAGTCAAAGGCACAGATTACAGAAGGGGGATGTACATTTTACTAGAGAACAGTGATGAAGGGCTTGTTATGGGGAAGATTATGCTAGTTATTGTTGTTCAGAATTTGGTCTATTTTGTCTCGGAGAAACATACTTTTGTAAAGTTGAGTGACATAGGTGTGTACTGTGACCTAGGAGTGGCCCAAGACAATTATGTGTGTATTAAGCAGGAAGACCTACTGGACTACTATCCTCTCTCAGCATACAATGTGTATGATCAGTCCCTTATTGCTCTCCACCATTCTTTTCTAGAGGCAGTATGAGCAGGGAGGAAAGTGAGGATACAGGAAACGTGAGGAGAGACGTGAGTAGTAGAGCAGGCTATGTAGTTCTAGCAAACCAAGTTAATTTTTTGGTAGCCTTGAAGAAAGTTGATTTTGTCTTTAATTTGCTTTGTTGATTGAACAGACTATAGTAGGAAATATGCATACAGTGTAGGGATAGCAAAAATGAGAAATTAGTGTTTCACGATTCACTACTTATGAGACTAGGTCAAGGAAGCAGTGTGGTCATACTTGCCTGGTCTCCCTGATGACCTTCTTACCACCATGCTGGATGAGCTTGGGGTCGAGTCTATTGAAGATCTGGCCTTGATGGAGGAGAGGGATCTGGTGAAATACCTCAAACCTATCCAAAGTCGGAAGTTACTAAAGGGCATCAAGGATGGTAAGTTCATCTTTTCACCCATTACACTTGTCACTCTTTCATGTCAATGAACTAGGGCCTTAGGACATTGGCACAACTGGTAGACAATAGACTTTGCATAACGGTAGTCCCAAGCTCACACAATGGTTACCTGGCAAATACTGTTGGATGAAGTGATTAATCTCAGGTGTGCAGCACAGTTTATAGACCTTATTCACACGTGCGCCATTTGTTCAGTGTGATGTAATGGGTTGGGGAAATGTATAATAGGCATAATGATAATAATAAATAATAATTGGAATTACAAACTCATATCTGGGCTGTTTTTCACTGTTTTCACATCTGGAAATACATGGAAGTGAATGCAGCTGATGCGTATTACTTCCATGCATTTCCAAACTAAATAACAGCAGTGAAAAACAATTTTTTAAGTGGCATTATCAGAGTGATCTTTTAACATGAGTCAATGGATACTTCTGCGTTCTCCCAACCCATTATGTCACATTTTAACAAATGGCACTCGCATGAATAACTTCTAATTACATCTTGCCCTATCTTAATTATTAATACATTTTGTGCCTTTTGTGCCTTCTAGGACTTGTTATTCTTAATATGGAGTTGGTCTCTGCTCCTGATCTAAGTGCTCCAAGTTTTCCAAATGCAACATTCCAGCCTCCAAATCAGCTGTTGCCCAGCCCTCCAAGCACTGCCCCAAGCACATCAAACGCTTCACAGCCTGGCGTACCATGGTATGTGGACTTTCGTTTCAACTGGGACCAGGTGTCATCAGCCATTCGACATAGAGTGGAAAAAGAAGAGAGACCATTGCCAGATGAGAGAAAGGCCTTCGTGGTCATACTTGTGGATCAAATGATGCAGCACGACCGCAATCCATCCAGGGCCATGTGCCATAACATTTTGAGAAACATTGTCAGGTAGGGATGGGACTATTATCAATATTATCGTTAATTATGATTAAAAAAACACAATTAACGTGGTGCAAGCTGTCAGTTAATCCCCAGCCCCACCCCCTTCAACTGTTTGTAGCTTTCATTGATTCATTTGCTGCACAATGGTGACATATTTTCTAATTGTCCCACCCACATTTCAGGAGCCATCCAAAAACATTTGCCGACATTGGCAAGCATGGCGATACTGTTGGAGACGGATGTCACTCTCTTCTACAACAAGTAAAGACAAGAGTGGAGTACAAAAATAGGAATAATACTCTTGCTCGACGCCGCAGAGCAGGAAGTCCACGCATGGGAAATGCAAGAGAGACGAGACTGGCAAGAGGTCCCATTGACCAATACGGGTATGTGGCAATATACATGTAAAATCTGTCAACATTTGCTTGAAAGCATTGTATATGACCATGAATAACCCTGAAACAGGACAGAACATACTTTTCTCTTGACTACTTTATCGAAACTTTGACATGGACCCTTTTCACAGCAAGCCTGTTGCAATGTCAATAGTGTAGTAAACAAAGGTGTAATTAACTGTGATTATGGCCTTGTTCCATTTAGGATTTAGCTGAGTCAGGGTGCTGATATTGTGCATAGTGGCTCTCTGGCATGGCTGTGATGCACTAAATACCTTGACCTTAATTAATTTGGTTAAAATACACTTGTGCTTACAACACTATAACGCTGCAACATGACTTCTGTGGGATGGGTCTATTTAGACGGTCACGACAGGGAATCAAAGATCCTTCAGTCATGAGATGACCTTCTCCAACTTCTGAGCTATAACCGGCCTCAATACTATTGTTACCCTGTGATGCCCACTCCTAGGTGTGTGAGGTGGGGCCCAGCAGATTTGCCAGAGGGGGAGACCGAGGCAACGTTGGAGAATAAGAAGAGGGATCTGCTGAACATCTACTCAGGCATGTGATCTACTGTCTTTTGGAGTAATTTTGTTTAATGCAAATTTGGGTGACTTTAGTATTTGGTCAAGATCTGAACACTGTGTGTGGGGCGGCTACTAGGCCAAATTGTTACTTGGGTACTAACAATACATTTGTATGTCTGTATACACAGAGGAGGGAATGAGTGGGGCAGAGAGAGCAGCACCATTGATGGAAAAGACATACTTCATCCTGCGGAAGCACCTCAACAAAGTTCCTGCCGCTGCGATGTCCCAGATCAAACTGGAGTGGCCATTTCTTTTCTCTCAAAAATGTCTTTTTTCACACTTTGGCCTCCTGACGGACGTCGATGTCCTTCAAAAGCTACAGGAGGCAATTGGTCGACGAGGACAGACCATCCTGGATTACTTTGCAACACTGGACAACCCCAAGATCCGTGATGTTCTGGCCTGCTGTGATCCAGACTCCGACAAGGTTGCCTGCATCCTGCTGCTCCTAATGACTTTCTTCAAAGAGCCAAAGGAGAATCTGATGCTTGAAGTTGATGTAAGATTTTGTATTGAAATATTTAAAATGCAAAATGAGTGATTACATTCAATACCATTTATTACCTTGTATGATTTACTACCTCTGAACAATGAACAATATTTATCCTTTAATGTTAAATCTATGCTATTGTGTGTTACTGTGTTACAGCCGTGTGCCACTGCTGTGGATATAAATGCTGCAGAACTCCCAGCACTCCCTGCTTGATTATTCAAGGTAATGTTACTTGGATCTAGTATCGACATTTCTAACTCAATATTTTGTTTGGATTCTAGAAATCTACATCACCACAATAAATAATAAGTATAAAAGAATTACATTTGTAATTACACTTTTTAGCTTTGTATCTGAAGCAGATTTCAAAGTGCTCATAACACATGATGTTGTATCTGTTAATTTTCAGGTGACATACTAAAGCCCTCTGGATGGCTTCTCTCCATCGAGGGACAAGTCGTGATGGGCCCACACCCTTTGTTTTTGCATGGCATAGCTGCTTTCTTCAGCAGCTATTACATCTTCAACCTTGAGTATCCTGCCACTGGATCATCAACACTGGAGTTCATTCAAAGGTATTGTATAAAGATCTCATTTAACCTTGTAATTCACATTATACAACAGGCTTCCAACTCAATGATTGTCTTGAGGTCTAAAATGCTGACAATGGAGGTACCTGAGGCTAGCCTGGTGAGGCCATCCTGATCTCACAAACTCAATTTCGCTCTGCAGATCAGTCTGGGTATCTACACATGTTACAAGGGTTCAACAAATACCTACCGGTCCAATCACAGCTGTTTATTTTGTTTTGGGGCAGGCTATATGATTTCTAAACATCTATTGCAAAATGTGAATGTATTGAATGAAGTAGAGCGCATATTTTTCTTTTAAAAGCAGAACAAAATGCTCTCAGACCCTTTATTGAAAAAGACGTGTTTTTCATACTTTCAACAGGGTTTCGTTTCATTTACCAACTGGCCAATTGTGTGAAGATGCATTTCAGTGGTGGCGCATGTTGATATGGCTAGTTTGCCTCAGCCAAACCTAACCTGAGGCACCCTGGCTAAAAATGTCTAAAAAAAAAAAGAGAGAGGAAGATCCAACAATTGTGGATTGTAAATCTATTATGGGTTTGATATGGGGGGGGAAGCACAGGTGAACACCTTGATAAATGCTGCCTGCAATACATAAGTCTATTTAAAACTGAAACTATCTTTGCTTATTTACAGGTGCTTCCTGGGCATCAACCCTGAAAGAGGCTCAAAGGCAAAAAAACGTTCAACAATTAACCCTCATGTGAGCACCCTTTTAAGGAAACTCATCGACTTTGAGTGGGCATCTTAGTGCAAGTTCATTTTGTACTTTTTTAAGACAACTTTGCTCGTGCCCCAGATTTTTGCACAATGATGTTGCGTGTGGACTCATGTTTTTAGACTGAGAGGACTGACCCCTTCACGACATCCCTTCATCGCTCTCTCCCTTCCTCTTACCTTGCCATGTTGGCCTCATTCCCATCATGTTACTGTAACTATTATTTTCAGCTAGTTTCAATTGTGAAACCGGTTGTTTCTGCACAATTTCTGCAACTATGTATTTATTAATAAATATGCCATCAGGCTAACATTGACTTTTTCTCAGAGTTGTCTGTGGGGGGAATTGTACAATGATTGTAAATTCATAGTAAATGGAAGCTTCATCTGTATTACTTTCACAGTAAATTACTGGCCAATTTTAGCATGACTTCCACAGTATACATTTTAAATTCACAGTAAATTACTGTCAACATGTGCATTACTTTCACAGTACACACTGTAAAATTACAGGGCCTTGTTGTAATGATGTACAGCACAAGGTTGTAGTTTCCCAGTAATGTACTGTAATATCACAGTAATTGCTTTGCCATAGAAGCTGTGAAGTTACAGTATAGTTGTGATTTTACAACAATGCATTGTAATATCACAGTAATTGCTTTGCCATAGAAGCTGTGAAGTTACAGTATAGTTGTGATTTTACAACAATGCATTGTAATATCACAGTAATTGCTTTGCCATAGAAGCTGTGAAGTTACAGTATAGTTGTGATTTTACAACAATGCATTGTAATATCACAGTAATTGCTTTGCCATAGAAGCTGTGAAGTTACAGTATAGTTGTGATTTTACAACAATGCATTGTAATATCACAGATGTGAAATTACAGCAAATTGCTGTGACTAAATTCACAGTATATTGTTGTAATCCTAACTGTGAAAGTCATGCAAAATTTATCCAATAATTTATTGTGAATTCACAGTGAAAATTTTTGCAGTGTAGGCTTCAGGCTTGATCCAGCCAGAAGCACAACCCTGAGGTTTACAGTGCGTCTCCGAGCAACGCCAGCCAGCTGTTGCCGTGGGAGAACGCCGACCCAGAGGCTCGAAAGCAAAAACAGTGTTTTCACAAATATATTTAACCCTCTTTAAAAAATGGAAAAATTTGTCTATTTTACAAACCAGTTTGACCTTTTAAGACGATGACAAAACCTCCACATGGTGGTCTTCTACTTGCCACGTTTTGGCTGGTGGTAGTGGTTATTGTGGGCCCAGACAACAGTAACATTTCAGAATAACATTTCTTTCCTGTTTCCACAGTTCATTGCCCAAAACACAAGGTTACATTTCTGTTATTCTGTCATTCAGTATTAAGTGAACGAGATACCGAGAGCACAAGAGAGAGAAAAAAGGCCTTTGAAAGATTTGCCTCATTAAGTGTAACAATAAAGAAAGTAATCCTCAACAGATCAGAGAAATTAAAGATAGAAAGAATAATTTGGTTGTTGCTTTGCCCGTGTGAATACAATGTGAAGTCCGGTTATGTTTTTGGTTTGAACAACCCGTAATAGGAGCTGACTAGCACATCAACTATCACATCAACATGTTTATTGCTCTTTTAATTATGTCTCTTTTTCGGTTGGAGCAGCTGTTTGTGAGGTTTCTGCATTTTCTTCAGCTGGTAGTTTCGTGCCAACATTTCTCCCCATGCCTTCAGATACTTCACGGTCCATTTTAAGTCCTAGAATGCACTGCAAAGCAAAGAGTCACCCAGCTACTGTACAAGTAATCTAGAGTAGAGAAAGATACAGCGACGCATGATTAGTCATGACTACTTCATAGCTAATGAACAAACTGGAAATGAGGTGAAATGAAATGTTTTCTCATCATCATCATCAGGGTTTATCAACATTCAAGAGCAAAGAACCCTTTCACATTAGTCACACTCCCTCTCACCTAGCTCCCTTCTGACATGCAGCCTCTTCATGCAGGTAGAGTAGTAATGGGCTTTATATCAACCAGCGCTGCATTGCTGTCGTCAGTCAGTCACAACAAGGTAGCAGCAAACTAATGTGTGTGAATGTGAGCCAAACCACACACACAGTAAACATGGAAGCAGATAGATGTGTGAGGTGCTATGTGCACAGAGACACATGCAGACACACACTCACTTGTGCACACACTAGGGCTGTAACGCTTTGTGCACATGTAACAAACTGTCACAGTACGGTTCAAGTGGAATACGCTGCATGTAGGTTTGAGCACGTCATGCCAAACCGAAGTTCTGCCCGGGAACTTTCAGCCGTACGCTGTCAGCAACAGATGCTGAGGAGAGCACAGCAAATGATTGGCGTGCTCGTCAGTCACACTATGACGAGCACAAAAGAAATGTCAGAGCTGGGAGTCGTGTATAAGAAGAGGCCACACACTAGGGATGCACATTTTTAATTTTTTTTATGACCGAAAACCGACGCTCATTAACCGATTAATAACCGTTAACTGATAAGATTAAAATGCGCTATTGAGTGTCTGTGACCCATTCAAAAGTACCGTGGCATTTTTTTTTCTTATGGGCTTTATTTTTAAATGTGCAAATACAGCCAAATAAACACCAACCAAATAAACAAAAAAACGAAATATTAGGATTGTTCACATCTCAAACACCTGCAGCACTGCTGAACAGAATTAAACATAGAGAGAGAAAAAAGACAGCAGCGCTGTAAACGATTCAAAACAGATTGAAATTTGTTTAACTTCAAATATCAAATAGCCTAGTCAAAACAGTGCCGTGCTGCATACTTAAGAAAGTTATATCTACCGTAGATGACCAAATAATCGCCCGCGTGCAAATACGCGCCTGCGCTCTAATAGCCGCCGGGGTCCGACCTCATGTGGCATAATAAACGCCGGTTCAATTAAAGCCCGGGCGATTAAGTGTTTACCATAGTCTTGCACAGAAAACAAAAGTTTTTTTTTTTAACAGCACCTCACCAGCTCTCACCTCTTCTGTCAGTCAGCCCCTCCTCTCGCTCTCTCTCTCGCATGCAGGCGCGCGCACACACACACACACACACACAGACACACAAACACAGGCGCGCTAGAGATAAACAAAACTTACATACACATGAATCCACTCGGTGCTGCAACTATAGCCGGAAAAAAAACCTCTCCTTTTTTAACGAAATGTTCAGCCCTCAAAATAAAATAAATGGGCCAGGCAAACCCCAGTCCTCTCTCGCCATAGCGGATTTGTTTTCTTTTTACTGGTTTTTATTAAGAAAAAGCAGCATGTCGACATGCTCTGGGGTCAGCCTGGTGCGCAGTCTGTTTACCGTGAGACCCGCAGCGGAGAATACGCGCTCAGATGGCACCGATGTCCCGGGAATGCAGAGGTAGCGCCGGGCCAGAATGGCCAGCCTCGGGAAGCGCGTCTGTTGGATTTTCCACCACTCAAGAGGACCAGTGCAAATAACCTCATCTCCTTTTCGGTCGAAATTGCCCACACAGAACTCCTTTTTGCGCGCTTCATTTTTGCTGTTAAGTGGGCTGTGGCGGAAAGCACGTGTTGTCACGTGTTAAAAAAAAAAATTAACGTTAGTATTAATCGGTCAAAGTTCCTGTTATCGGTTAACGGTTAAACGGTTAACCATGTGCATCCCTACCACACACACACACGCGCACACACACACGCACGCGCGCACACACACACGCACACACACACACACACACACAGCAAAAAAACATCTGTCATCACCAGCCCAACTATCCATCTGTTACTCATCCATCCATCAGTCAATCGGTCCTCCGTCCATCTATTTATTTTCTCCTGCTTTCACCCAAAGTCAGCACTCACAAGTCCATCGGTCTGACTGCCAAGTCACCTATCTATCCATTAATGAGCCCCCTCCATTTATCCATCCAGCCATGAGTGCTCTCCATTTGTTCTGTCCACGAGTGAAAGAGAGGTTTCATCTTGTAGTCAACAGTTGTGGTTAAAATTCGGTTCTCATCTTCCATCCTCTAAATGACTGCTCTGTTTTAAATGGAGAGTGCACAGGAAACGTATTATTTTGATATTTGCAATGTTTTAATATTCTGTTGGAATGTTAAAATAACAACCCACAAATCTTGACATACCCATCGTCTTAAATGTCTTCTTAGTTGCTGAAATGTTGAGAAATAAACCAAATGGATAATTTAATATTCCCTGGTTGGGTTTGGGAGAAAAGTACAAACATTCAAATTGCAACGTATGAAAGTAAATGTAAATGACTAAATGTTCAGAGGACGGCTCATACAAGCTTGTTTATCTGATCACTTCCTGGTTATAAAGTCCAATCAGAGCCAGCCAGAGAACTTTTGGCCAATGGGATGCAGCTCATGTGTTCCTTGTGCTCAGAGAGTCTGCTTGTTATTGAGGTTCTCTTGAACATGATATTACCGGCTAGCAAAAATTAATGTCTTCAATAGAGTAATACAGTACTTTAAATAAAATAAAAAATGCAGTGATTTCCTCAAGCTTGAGTTACGTAAAGAGCCTAACCAGTCTTGCAGAATATTTTTACACACCGCTTCAACATGAATGGCAGTGAACTGTGGTTGAAACAGAGGCTGAGCTCTAAAGTAAACCCTGCAGACACTGATGCATACAAGATGTGTTGAAGATGGGGGACATCTCTACTAATGGAGAGAAGTCAGTATTACACCAGTGTGGTCCTTTAACAAGGCAAAATACTTAAGAATACAATACTCCTGTCCCAAGTTCTTGTCTATTGTTAAAGAGGAGCAGCAGAAAGCATTCCCACTGGAATGTTACAAACTGGTATGGGATGTGCACGGGTCAGGACAGCCGGTGATTACAAGCTCTTTTTAACTGTGTTTTTGAAAAATGCTCTACAAATAAAGTTTATTTTATCAATAAACCGCCCAGAACATCAGTGGTACCCATCTAACAGTTAACATCAGAGATATTGGTGAGGAGGGTGCCTGCAAAGAGCCCAAAGGATGTTAAAAGTCAGATCCCACCCAGACACAGCCTGCTCCCCTAGCTGCCGTCTGGCAAGGGATGCAGAAGTATCAGCTGCCGTACGAGCAGCCTTCAGAGCAGCTAAGTGACTCCTAAATTCTTCCTCCAGCTTTCACCATAACAGCTTTTCCTTTGGTGGCCATTGATTGTAGGTGTGGCTATGTGGCGTCTCTCACCAGCTTTAATTATTAAGTTGCAATAAATTACTTAAACCAGACATGACAGGTGTGTGAGGGTCCGACTTCTGTGCTGCTGAACGTCAAACTTCAATTAGTGAGCTGCTTATTTCTCTTGGCAAACTGCCAGAATGTAATCAATATACTGGGAATACTGTGTTTCCTCCTTCTTCTACTACTTCAATTTGTTCTCATTAAAGCCGATCCATTCTGCCCCTTCCCTTTCCTTCAGCGAGTGTCTCTTCATATAGACGCACTTCTGAGTGCATGATCGTCCGACGCTCACATGAGCCGTTTGACTCTTTTCCTTGACTGGCTGCTTGTAGATCGATAATCCAAGAATTCAAGTGTATTCTTTCATTAAATGTGTAAAAACATGAATGCATCTAAACACCTGAGGTTTAATATTTCTCGTGGAGCTTCATTGTTATTTACTTAAATCCACAATGAAGCAGAAATGTGCATGTGCATTTTCTAGCCATTAAACATGGGACGTGTATTGCCAATAAAAAACGCACTGATGCATTTTTAAGTTCCTGTTAAAACCAAAAGGTGTGCTCACGTTGGCCCCAGCGACCCGTTCGAGGGTTCAGGTAGTTTGGGTAGAGGCCGTTGGGTCTGTCCATTTTGGCCAGCAGCTTCCGGATGTGCATCACCTGAGATCAACACCAGACACAAGAGTTTTATTCCAGAAACATCTTTTCACAACAGACAAGTGTAATTCATTATTTTAATTTTGTATTCAGTCTTGCTCAATTCATATTTATTGTGTTGTTTTCCTTTAATTGACAGAACAGCACATGTTTTTAAGTTATTGTATCTCTTTCAAAGTAAAGGATAATAATATTAACAAATGTTATTGCTTATTTGACTGAAGTACAGGTATATTTATAAACAGTGATATAACCAAGCAGAGAAAACATGCAACAGTACAGCAGCCATGCAACATAAGCAGAAACAAAAGTTGGAGATAGCACTTGGTACGGTTCTGGTACCACCTCACCCAATATAAGATATAAGATGGTGGACTTAAAACACCACAGACTGGTTGGTCAGAAGAGCTTTTACATAGTCGAGCTACGATCGATAGCAACCTCAATTTTTCCATTCACTCGACCAACATTTAAAAAATAATAAAAAAAAAAAACAGCAGCCCACAAACCAACCCTGCATCACAGTCTGCAGTGGGACGTGAACCGGACAATAGCATCTGGAACCAAAATAGAGTCGATGCAGTAGAAGTGAGGACATAGATGGTATTAAATGACAGCAGTACCTTCTGGTAGTAGGCGGGGTTCCCTGTCAGGTAGGTAAGGTGGACAAACTCCATGTGGAGAGTCCCGAACTCAGCCAGGATGCTGCTGCCTGCCGACGCCCAACCCCAGTTACGACCGACGCCACTGGAAGAGGAGGAAGAGGAGATGTGATGAAGCATATATCATATCATATCACAGCGTATCATGTCTCCGGCCTAATAAGGTAATTCTACACAAAAAATATGGTAAAAAATAATCAAATAATTCATAAATTGTATTTTGAAAAATTCTACTTAATTTAATTAATATTTTACAGTTAACAATAAATGCAATGATAATTCATTTTTACTAATTATTAATTATGATATAAATTAATTTTAAAAGGTTATTGTTGCACAAATAATGTATGTTCTATAAAGTTACTGATTACCAAATGATTTGTGAACTATGAATTTATACAATTATACATTGATGATGGACCAGTTAATTCAAAACACCATCTACAAACCGGATGGCTATTATAAAGTTGCATTTGATGATTATAGGACTTTGCTAAGCATCTGTAAGCTTTATTTGGATAATTAATACTTTGTTCATGGTTAATAATGTTAATAATTGGCTTCTGGTTCATCTATCTACATTATATGTATATAGGTGTTACAAACAATTTCTTAAAGGTCATTCATTTGGTAATCATTGAAAAAGATAACGTAAAATGTGATATCATAAATGATGGCATTACTAATAATTAGTAAACATCATCATTTAGTTGAGCATTTATTCAGTTTAGCATATATAATAAAATATTAAAACATCTACAAATATGACATCCCAGCATCTAAAATTGATTTAAAAAGTGAGAAATTAAAAAAATGATCAAAAGTAGGGATCTTGATTGCAACTTCAAGTGATCTGTGGTTTCATTTTCTAATAATAATATTAATGAATTCTCTGTAAATCAATAATAATAGTGCAGTTTTAACAGGGATTTCTATATCACAGCACCTAAATTATACACCCTAAAGGCGAGTCCACACCGGACCGAAAACCGGCGTCTTTGAGAGAGTCGGCGTCCGTGACATGAGTCTGCTTGGTGTGGTCGCTCGAATCGCCCCACGTCGGCGTTCATTTCAGCATGTTGTTTTGGAGACATTACATCTCGCGCAAGCGCGGAACGTATGGCGTCGGCTGTAGTTCCGTAGGTGTGAACCGGCCATGTCGTTGTTCGAATCGGCCATGTTAAGTAGCCCGCCGTCATTTATCCGACGCGAATCGGGCAGTCGGTCAGGTGTGGACCCACCTTAACAGGCAAAAGGCTTCCTCTCTAAATGTTAGATATTTCCACTGGTCCAATTTTTCAAGCAGGACATTCTCTTTCTCAATAAAAGACCCAAACACCTTGTTCAATCTGGTGCAACGCGACACACAGTGTTGGTGTCGGTGTCTGTGCAACAGGTTCACCACCAGTTCACCACTCTCTCCCGCTCACGTTTACTCACGACCATATGTGACACAGACAGGAGGCGTCTGCTGCTGCTGCTTCATTTCACATGAGTGCAACATTAATGGGTTGCTACTAGTGTGTGTGTGTGTGTGTGTGTGTGTGTGTGTGTGTGTGTGTACCTAACAAGCAGAAAAAGAGAGAGGTTTATTGATATGATTTATATCATAGTTAGACACCAACACTTTAGATTAAATGTCTATGCATATGTATGAACATGCATCGCTGCTTTTTCCCCTGTGTGTGTGTGTGTGTGTGTGTGTGTGTGTTTGGTGGGATACGCATGCATGTCTGTTAACACCAGGGCACCAGATGATGTGATAATAATGATGGAGGTGTAAGTACAGTTGGTACAAACCCACACAGTCCTGTGCAGAGGTCTGATCAGGCAACTAAAGTGAAAATACCTGTGTGGGTGGTCTGAATTTACCATTTTAAACAAAAGACAATTCCAGATAGAGTCGTTGCTGCATAAATGGGCAGAAAAGTAAGTGTTTGTTAAGGGACTTAGAGTACTATTATATGTGAGGCTGTTGAAGATGTTTTTTTATACTGAAATCCAGTCCTGTATTAACTGAAAAGTGGGCAGAAGCAAATTTACACTTTAAATACACTTTTAAGTGTTTATTTAATACATTACAGCATGAATAATTACGTATTTTATATTAACAATGGATCATATGATTATTATGTAAAAGAATGATCAGTATCACCCACCCTGTACTTAACTTAAGCATTTCCATTTAACGTTACTTTAAACTTCTAATTTGCTTCATCTCGATGGTAAATATACGTTTAGTCCACTACATTTATTTGACAGGCTACTATTATCACAGGCAACTGAAGACTGGAAGAAACGTCTCGATTTCTGCTGCGACATTTCGGATGGTCGGGTCAGAATTGTAGACATGAAAGCGTGGATCCGTCCTGCCTTGTTCCAGCGGTTTCAAACTGCTTTTTGAACATGACAATGTACTCAAATTGCCTCCCAAGTCACCAGATCTCATTACAATAGAGCCAATTTGGGATGTGGTGGAACGGGAGATTCACATCATGGATGTGCAGCCGACAAATCTGCAGCAACTGTGTGATGCTATCATGTCAATATGAGACCAAATCTCTGAGGAATGTTTCTAGCACCTTGTTGAATCTATGCCATGCAGAATTAAGGCACTTCTAAAGGCGGGTCCAACCCGCTACGGCGGGTCCAACCCGCTACTAGCAAGGTGTACCTAATAAATAAATAAAGACACTATAAGACCTAAAAGTAAGGGATCAGCCAGGTGGACACAGAATGTTGTTGGGGAGAGTTGTGCCTTTGTTATTGTATACAGTATGTGTACGATGGTCCTCCTTGCTCTTATGTTACAGCTGTCAGATTGAGTGGCGACAAGCTCCTCCATGGAAAGTATGAGGGCAACCATCATACAGTCTATCATACAAGGGTGGTGATACACTGTCAAGATATTGTTGCCATAGAGACTTAAAAAATAAGTGTTCGGGAGTTTCTACTGCCTCTTAGCGGGCAAAACAGACAGGTTTAAATTTGGTCGGGAGTTCAAAATAGCAAAAACAAAGAAATCTTAAATGGACAAACTGTCAGTCAAATCACACCAGAGTTAGTTTCATTTTGAGTGTCACATCTCACTTTACACTCCTGTCAGGTTAGCTACTGGATGAAGGGGGTCACTGACCTCTTAAGGTTGACCATGGCCCAGGGGATTCCTGTGGGGGTGTTGAAGGCAGGGAGCAGCTTTTCTGCAAGCTTGACCGCCTTCAGCTTGAAGACCTGGAGAGAAAAGGAGAGGGTTGCCTTTAAGACTGGTCAAATTTCCCTTTTATCATATTCACTTGGAACGTTGTGCAGCCCATCAACCTCCCCTGCTTAACATTCCTCTCACTGCTGACGGATACAAACATAAAACAACTGCCAACCAGTAAAACAAATGTAGGATAGAGACAAGTAAGGCAGAGTGAGATGTCAGGAGACGAAGGATTGCAAAATAATGGCCACATGGTCAGAGCTGAACAGATTTATGAGACTAATATATGCAAAAACCTTCCGTTCAAACCGTGCTGCAGTAATACCAAATGAAGCAGAATACTGTGCCACTGAGCTGCCTGGACGAAAAGCTTGGAGGTCACACTACAGCGACGGAGCAGAGTGGGATACCAGAGCACGCAGTCAGGGTGGGTTTTCTATTATCGTGACTGGCGTCTAATTTCTACAGACTGATGGCGAGAAATGGACATGTGTTCGTTTTGAGATTACACAAGTCGTTGCACTCGTCTGACAGATGAAGGCTCAGGAAAACCTGCTGCAGCCCTTGTTCTTTTCTTAGCGTGCCAGTCAAAGAGATAAGAGGAAACACAGTTATTCTGCCGCTGAACTCACTGCATACCAATATAATGCTGAAATGTACAGACAGTAATGACGGGCAGAGGTGACAAAGACTTAATGACTGAATAAAAAGTATAATTCTTAATAAGTTACCACAGTGTTTTCCCAAATACGAATGGCAACATTCACAGTGATGCTTCATCTTCTTTGCTCCAGTATAAAACACTTGGGTATCAATTTTGGCATCATAACAAAATGTTTTACTTCATTATTTGTCTTGTAGAAGTAAATTACATTTTGAGCCAATATTCTATCATAATAAAAAGTTCTTGTTGACGATATGTATCATGTTCCACTTTCCAACCTGTGGGCATCAAGCAAACAGCTGCCTTTTAAAGACTTTTTGAATTTCCAGTGTTGCAATGTGAGAGTATATTTGACTTGTGAAGAAGAGTTGGGGGATAAATACACAGCGAGGTAGTTTTTAGCATCATGGCGACACAAAGAGAAAGGACGCCAACGCGGGGCAGACGGAGGCCGATTCATCAACACAATCTGTCAGGGCTGAACAGTTTTATAGAGACCAGATCTATGGAACATTCCAGCTAGTAAAAGGGAGCAATAACAACACATGCTGGTGAATACTGAAGCAGCCAGTGGGGGTGTCTTACAGAGGGCTAGGATGTCAAACTGTAGAGTTAAACATGGGACAATTCAGCAGAGACAAGGAGAGGTACGCAGTCACACGGTTCTGGAGGTAGTTCTGCAGACGGGAGGATATGAAGCGCATGGATAGGACAGGACAAATATGAGTGAGGACGTCAAACTGACTTAAATGGCTAGTGAAGTGAGGAAAAATGGCGGCAGACAAACTTTTCAGCTACAATTTGGACCGAAAGCTGGCTATAGATATATAGTATAGTTTGTTTTCTGATAATGTATCTCCAGACCTGAAGACGGCATCAATTCGTTATTTGTTTCTATGTTTGTGTGTCAGGTCACGATGTGTGTAGTCCTGCCCGTCCAATCATCATAAACCCTCCATTGATCGGTGGCCTGTCTGCTGGCCCTCAACAAACTTTTATTGGCAATCCTGCTGCTGATGTCATAAAGCAGAGACAGGATCCAAACCAGCCATCAGACGAGACGGCCAGCTTCCCCCGCAGATCAAAGTCTACAGGTAATGATAGTCATCTTCCTCCGCTGCTGTCATGTCCAGGCAGGGCTGAAAGAAGAGGCTGCTCTCGAGGAGAAGCCACCGGGCCTTCTAAAGAAACAAGCCTGCTGTTGTTGCTTGTTAAAGGAAGTAAAGCTGCGTTAAGACTGAAGGTAGATAGAGAGTTTACCTGCTTTATGTATGCCTGAACATGTTCCTTACCTTGTTTATAATACCACAATGTAGCTAGCTAGCAGCCTCTCTATTTTATTGCAGATCAGGATAACAAACACAATAAGTAAATCCGGGTGAATTTTCATTCTTGGGATAATTGTGAATATCGTCATCGGTGACTTGAAAAGCTATCATTGTAGAGAAGTAAAAATGACCACACAATTTGTTTATTTATGCAAGGAGATTTATGATTACCTTATTTAAAATTGTTTATTTGATTTTCACTCAATTTGAATTTCACTTAAAAAAGAAGTGTCCTCTCTGTGTGCAATAAGTTATTTTACATTTCAGCAAATTATGATAATTATCGGAATAACATCGTGATTCGCAATAATTTTGCTCACAAGACAAGCGAAGACAGTTTGAGTCTCTTTAGTTAGAGTAAAGCCATGTATACTAAACAGTACATATAATTCTTCCTGGAGCACAAGTACCATAATGGAATCAATTGTTTAGTTGGATTACAAATCTTGTTTACTTGATCCTTGATAAAGGAGTTCCTGATTTAATACGATATTTTGAGCATTTTTTACTCATTATTATATATATAGTACATATAGTCGTATGAAAAGAAGAAGCATCTCTTTTTGGCGATGGGAACCTAAACTCAGCATTAGCACTAGTATAAACATGTATGCTATCGTAAACAAAGAAATTCTCAATTGACTAACACTCATCTGAGTTTGTTACTAATCGATTGTTTGATTTAACTGAGTTTCTTCCCAAAGAATCACACAAAAGGACCACATTAAATATTGTGTTGACTAGAGATGTGAGGAAATGGTAACGTCTGCACACTACTGCATGTCATGCAAAATATGTTTGACCTGATGAAGACCCAGGGAGGATCGAACCATTGTCAATCAATGAACTGTGGCAGGAAGTCGTGTGCAGGCATTATGCTTTTCTCTAATGATGCTGCACTGATAGCCTGGCAGCTACGTGACATGTGCGTACCATTAATCTTTCCAACTTTTCTAGTAGAGATGTGTCATAAGTTACGTTTATGAAGCTGATCACATTTGTATGAGTTAAAACAAATGGAAAAACAAAAACATGTCTGATTTACAGTGGAGGAAATGTAATAATGTAATTTAATCTCATGCTGCTCCAAATGCATATATTCTGGTTGCAGCTACAGTTTTTTTAAACAGAAACTCTTTTTTAAAAAATGCCTGAGCATGTGATATGGGGCCGCCATTAAACTGATTAGTTCCTGGAACACATCCTCATTTTGCCTTCTTTCATCTGACAGTCTTTCCTTTTCGCCAACTACTGCAATATTAATTTATCAACAAAACAAAGTGAAGTTTGAGTCCTGCTCCTCCGTCACACATTTCCAAATCATTGCTGCAAAATAACCATGAGACCCATGTGCCTTGTTCTACCGACATCATATGTACTGTAGCACAAAGACGAGATAACAATATCAAAAGCTTTGACGTAAGAAAAAAAAATCCTTGGGGGGAGGAAAAGCCCAGACAGCTGTCTGGCATTCCTGAACTCATTTCTGTCATTCTCCCTCCCGGTCCGACAGCGTTAGTGCTCTGCCTTTTAAAATGCATCACAGCACACTTTAAAATCGATCACTGAAGGATGTACTCTCTCAGTACACACACACACACACACACACACGGCTGGTATGATACTATCAGCCAATTTGAACAGCATGAACATATATGTTGGCCAATGTGAGGTTGTCTGAAACCTGCATCGCCATTACCTAATCCGTCCACCAGGAAGCACTGACAAGCTTTTTTTTAGATTACTCTATCAAGGGAATTAAAGGGGACTTAATTAAAAAGTATTGTTGTTTGATAACTGAATATATGCCAACATATTTGCCTAAAAGTTAAAATCCAGTATCCTTATCCTGCCTTTCTCCCACTTATCCAACTTTTCAGTGTCCTATCTCTTTTCCAACACTCTCCCCCAGTCCATTTCTCTCTTCCTATTAATCTTTTCTGCATTCTCTCCCTCTTTCAGGATTAGCAGTGCCCCGAGGCCGCCGGGTTGTTTGTTTCGATGGGCCAAATTCCCAGACAGCAGATTTAGAGTGTGGTAGGGAAGGGTGAGCAGGTTACAGGGGACGCTTGTGGTGGAGACTGACGTTCGACAGCCGGCCTGAGAGGATCGACTCCTAGCAGGAACCAAAAAATCGGGGGCGAAGGAGCTTTGGATGAAATCATCTGCCAAATGACACATGGATGTTACGTTCCCAGGGATAGCGAGAGCTGTAATCCGCCACTCAAACACATCCTAAAGTTGGCCAATGATCCAGTTAGTACACATGAGGTCGTCATTTGTAAGCTGCGAGCAGCTGGGAGAGACTAAATGCGCTGCAGGCCAGAGAAAGCTCCGACAGTATGATTCTAGACAGAAACACAAAGAGCAGTGTGCAAGTACCAAACATCACATATAAAAATAACAAAAACACGGACGAGGAGCCAGCTGTCGGCTGGACTGTACTCTGCACTTAAAAAGGTAAAGGCAGATCTCCTCTCAGCACACGATCAAAGTATGTCTATGCATACACTCCGAACTGTTGACTCAATCCTGTCAGCAATGTGTAAGTGTTCCTCGGAGAAGATCTTGTGTAATCGGATGTAATGAGTGTGCTTTCACTCCATGTGAGAATTAATGTATCGGCCTCACTATCCTGTGAAGATGAAGCCCTTGTTGTTGTTGTTTTTTGCAACATACCCATGTGTCTGCTGGGCTCGGTCTGACTGGGCGCGTCAGACTGAGCCAAGCAGGGATTTGCATCTGTATTTGGACAGGGCTACCCACTTCTAGGAGTGCGTTTCATCCTATATTCCTAACAAAGTCCCAGACGATTTTTGCTGCTTGTCCTCCTCCTCCCGACAGTATTTGTAGACTTGTTTTGTCTTTAAGAACAGCTTCTTACAAAGCCCCACTAATTGTGATAAACACATTTAATTTCCTATGAATTCTTCACAATAAGACCCCCGGTACTTTGTTGTCTAAAAGCTTTTATCATGAAGCAGCTGTCATTAGGTTTACATCAACTCTTATAAAAAAAAAACAATTAAATCAATCAGATATCTGAAAGTACAAACAGGGATGCAGGACAAAAAATCTAATTTAAACCGCAGGGATTCGGTCACGTGCTCACCGCTCGGTGAGACATCAGAGTCCATCTCGGAGACATTTGATTCTGCATAGAAAATCCCTGCAATACTAATACACTCACTAAACTGTCTCCATGACAAATGCACTGTGTGAAAAGAACTAAGATGAAATAGTGAATGACTAAGATCCACATGTTTACATCCCAATGAAGAATCTGTTGATGCATTCAAACCATCACACTCCGTTCACGAGCAGACATTCAGAGACTCTGGTGGAAGCAGTGGGTCACTGCTGACATGTAATGGAGCCTCCTAAAGGGATTATGGGTAGACTGTGAAATGTGCTGAATGCGCCCACTTGGTAAGAAGGGCCCCGAGGGCCAGCAGGAGAGACGGAATTAAGTCACCCACTCTGTGTGTGAGTGGTAACTGGGTGTCACTTCCATACTCCGTCATGCCACTCGGCCATCAGCTGATCCATTTTACTCATATTGTTTAGCATCCAGTGGGGCTGCATCAAAGGCAGGAGGCACAAAGATGAGCTGCCATGAACGCCATCATCAAATTAGCTGCATGATCCCTGCAACTGTTGCCAGCACGCTGTCATCGTTGACAGATATTTAGCGTCGGGCATTAATGGAAATGGGTGCACTATGGATTCTTCAAAGGATATGAGTTATTGTGCCTTCAGCGTCCAAGCTCTGAAAGAAGTCAGACTCGTTCTGCTGTGGAAGTCCCACCTGGTGTGCTTATACTGCATTAGACTATCCTGTCTTCAATCCCCTGAGGACAGATGGAAATAGAACAACGCTGAATCTTTTTCCATGCAAGAATACAATTCAAATGTGGGACATTCACTAGAACTGGACTCAAATGCATAACCAGCTGCGACTGGATGCTGTGGTTACGTGGCGTTAAGATCTTAATATGCACATTAGCGTCAACTTTCTTTGAGGAGTTCCCTTGGGAAAGTCCAGTGGTTCAGCCACTGAAAAGTACAACTACCATAGTACACCACATCGGCATGCTAGTATTTCACCCGGATAAATCATTTTATTCATTTCCCACTCCACATCCTTCTCGTCTTTCCCTCATTAACTTAATTCTCTAACCCCTTTCTTTTTCCTGCAGTCAGTGCATAGTCCATTTCATCACATCTTCCAGCTTGTCATCTCCATTACAAAAATCTCTCACTCCTTCTCCGTCCTCTTCCTCCTCCACAGCCTTTCCTCTCTCACCCAAACCTCTCCAACTTAATCTCATTTGAACTGTCTTTTAAACTCATTGTCCTTCCAAGTCGTCTCCCTATGTGGCTTCTGCAATGTGGTTGAATCACACTATTTGATTTGAAGTAAGATAGATAGCAGCTTGGAATTTCCCCCTGGTTTGCATGGGCAAGATGAGCTTTTTGTTTGCAGAGTGGAATTCATAAGGCTGTGAAGAAATGACAGTTAGTTATACCATCATGGTTTTCAGTGAGTATGTGTGTGTGTGTGTGTGTGTGTGTGTGTGTGTGTGTCTGCCTGCTGGTACAGCAGAAGCCAGTTACTGAGCATGTCATCACAGCAATGTGTGCAAAGGGGAAAAGGACTCCCAGGGGAAGCTAGACGATTGTTGCTAGAAACAACTGGGTGGCCTCAATATGAGCTGCTGTCTTACAGGAAGAACAACAAAACAATAAAGTTTGCCTGTTTCAAGTCCCAATGAAACCGAAGTTAGAGCATCGTTAGCTTCTGCAATGTGATGCAGAGTATATGAGCGTAGTATAGTTACAAGAGATATTGGAATCAAATCCTTCACATTTGATTGGACCACTAAAAGTGGACAGACTTAAGAGTTTAGTGCAACACAGGGCTACGGTAGACTCTGGCTCAACCAGTTCTGTCTGTCTCTCGTTTAGCGTCATCCGGTGTACTTCTGAGGGGAGCCATACAGTGACACAGTGAAAATGGTCAAAGTTTCCATGAATCAATTAGTCCTCGGCCGTGCTGTTTTCTATTTTACACCATCGATATCCAAACACACACATCTTCCCTCTCGACCCACAAACGGTGCAGTGTGGTTTTATATGACCCATGTGGATAGCTAGATGCACAAAGTCTCATTTGATTGGATTTGTTTTTTTTTCCTGAGTGCAGGATGAGTCATCAGACATTTTACAGAAAGTAAAAAGACAAGGTTATGATGTCGAAATACTGTGTTTTTACTTATTTGTCACATCACAAGAGATAAAATAACATTTAACACAGGGACACTAACTATATTTATGTGGTCATTCCACCTTTTTAGCAATTGCTCAGTGGTTGAATAAATATGTCACTATATAAAAGGAGTGGACGGAGACATCATGACGTCCCCTGTTGGTATGGACTGCAGTTGTGAAGCCTTAAGTTTAGCATTTTGGCTGTCGCCCTCTTTATTTTTCAACTAGAACAGACAAGGAGGTTGGAGGTAATTACAACCAAATGCTGAATAAGACAGGGAATAGGAGTCGCCCCCTGATGACCATTAGAAATATTGCACTTTAAAGGCATTGGTTACCTTAGTGGAGGTTACCGCCTGGTCACTAGATTTGTGATCTGTGATTATCCTCAACAACCTGCGAGCATCACAGGGCAAAGCAGAGGTCCTTCTTCCCCCAAGCATCAACAGCAACCCTCTTCCTATTTTGTGCATCACTTCCTCCGACCCTCTTATGTTCAAAACGAGAGACTATTTGTTTGCATTTGGACTTTACATTTACATACCTGTTAGATCCTAACAGTTGAAAGCCTCAAATTGCTGTTGGGACACGGACTCATGCACATTCACCTTGCTACAAGCTTGCACCGTCTCCAGTCTTTTGTGTTGCATCTCTAAAAACTCAGCTCAACCACAGTGTTGGCAATGCTTTCCTTTTATCCCGTGTGTGTTGATCTGCCTTCCTGCTGGGCAGTGGCATAGTCACAGTCAGTCACAGGGAGTCTAACACCCTGAAGTTGTTTGATGGGTTCGGCTGCTGACAATAAACATGGGAGAGAAATAAATTCTCCCTGGCGAGATCAAACAGACCGTCAGTGAATATACTGCAGTCGTATCAATCCATGTATCATCAGACAGACAGAGGAAGATAGGGTTAAGTGTGAGGTAATGAAAGAGACAAAGGGGCAGGAATGAGAGAGAGAAAAATAAGGGGTGTCTTTGGAGAAGCTTCAAATGACGATTGTTGATTGCAGAAACAAAAGATCAGCACCATTTGTTTTCTGTCCTTTTCCACCTCTTTGCCTTCCTTTTCTCTCTATTTTGCCTCCAACTCTTGCAGTTCCCAAACAAACTTTTCCCTTTGTCTCAGCTTCCTATTTCTTGTGATGCTCCTGAAGACTGTCCTTCTGTTCAACCATCTCTCCCTAAAAAGGCCCTCTGGTTAGCCCTTTCCTTCATCCATTTTGCTGTTCCATTTCTGTCATCCTCCTATCTCTTTATCTCCTCCCTTCCCTCCCTCCATCCGTCCACAGGGTAGTTGTGCTGCAGCGTTTATGCCTGCAGATCCTGTAGCTTTCCTTTTTGATGCTCTCATCCCATTATCCTGCATTACAGGGACTCTGCTTCATCACCTGACCTTCTTCCTTCTCTGTGCAATCTGCTGTTCCTTGTTCAACTCATCCCTGTGGTTCTACTCTTTCTCCTTTTTTTTGTTTGAAAGAACACAGAGAAAAAGTCCTGCAGCATTTTCCTGCATGCATAATGTATGTTAGATAGAGAAAGGAAACTTGAAACCAGTGGTGTTCAAACTTGGAGATACACGGGAGGAAGAGTAGATTGTGCTGTGTACCGTTGCAGTAAGATCAATTTATCATTTTTACATTTAATATCTCAGCAATTACTACTCCTAATGAGGAAATGGACTGTATATAAGACATGGAGATAGTCATCAGGACCACACCCGTCGCTATGGGCGGGCCATAGGGGGCCGGGCCCGCCCCCAGAAATGCTTGTGCCCCCCCTCCCCTCTTGAGGCGCTGATCTCTGATAAAATATATTAACAATAAATCAATTAAAGTAATTTTTAATAGTAGCTAATTTTGTGCTGAACAATACTAATGTTGAATTCTTTATCATTAAAACATCAATAATGTAAAGAAACAATGGTGTGTTTTGTTTGATTGATGGGAATACACTGCAACAGCCTATCACGGTTTTACTGAAAAGAAACTTAGCCTACGTCACTGGCAGCTCAACAGTTACCGCGCATTTTTGAAAGTGAAGCTGGATGAGTTTTCGCCGGCTTACTGCCCCTGCCGGTATTTCATTTTCTAGTTCATTATGGATATTCGTAAGTGGTTGAAGAGCCCACCAACAGTCTCCTCTGCCACATCGGATACAACACCGACGCCTCCTGATGTTGACGTCGTTGGAGGAGTCCCTGGACCACAATCTGAGTCTGAGCCCGTTGCTAGTAGCTCTGTGGAGCCTGACCCTGGGCCTAGCGACCCCGCTTCCAGCGGGCACGGAGCGGAGGCTACCAGCGGGTCAAGTGCAGCCGCGACTGGGGAGGTATTTGGACCACAACTACCTGTTGGATCTGTGGGTGTGATCTCGGCACGGACAAACCCACACATATTGTGTTGAAGAAATATCCAGTCAAAATGTTTGGTTAAAAAAAACGATCATTTTCCTCTAGCTGGTATTTGAACAGGGACTGGCTTGAGTACTCGGTGGAAAAGGACGCTGCATTTTGTTATGCCTGCAGGAAATTCAAATCTGTATCCTCTGACGCGACCTTCTCTGTTAAGGGATTTAATGATTGGAAACATGCAATTGAAAGAGGGAAGGGCTTAAATAAGCATGTAGCTTCAAAAGAACATTTAGCCTGTGAAGCAATGTGGAGAGATTCAGAAAAACGTAGAGAGACAGGGAAAGAGATTTCCACTCTGTTAAATTCCGAGCAACTGGCTCGCAACAGATACTACATGTCAGCCGTAATTGATATGCTGGAGTATTTAGTGGTGAATCAATTGCCGTTACGTGGCGATAATGCTGGTTTTGCCACTGTGCTAGATGCTAATAATAGCTCCATGGGGCTATTCTTGTCTCTCTTCGAGTACACGAAGAGTCGACGATAGCTGGTATTCAATTAAAGTGGATGGCACACGGGATCCTTTAGGCCAGGAAAATATGTCTGTAGTTGTTCGTTTTGTTGATCAAAACTATGATGTGTGTGAACGCCTCTTGGTAATGGCCACATCTGAGAAAGGTGATGCAGAGGCTCTGACAGGTGTCATTATTGATGAGCTCACCAGCGCCGGACTCCGGACAAAATCCTGAGTCAGGTTTATGATGGCGCATCACTAATGGCGCAATCACCAGGCATGGTGGTGTACAGAAATTGCTCCAAAACAAGCTGGATCGTAACATACCATATATCCACTGCTTTAATCACTAACTGCATCTAGTTGTGATTCATGCTGTGTCCAGTGAAGCAGCTGTCGAGGATTTTTTTGGGAGTATGCAACATGCTCTACAACTTCATCCGGAAGCCAACCGTGGCTATTCTGTACAAAGGCGAGACCCTGAAACGTCTCTTGGACCAGAGATGGACTGGTCACTTGGCAACGGTCAAAGTTGTGGTGAAGAGTTTTCACCACATATCCACATTACTGACCGAGGTGGAAAACACACGAGGCCTCGGAGGGGAGGTTCGCGTCGAGGCTACGGGGCTACTTTGTGTCATTACGCAGCGCAGTTTTCTTTCCATTGCACACCTTGTTATGAAACTGTTGTCACTTTTCGAGCCGCCCAACAGACTACAAGCCGAAGATATGGACTTGTTCACCACGGTGAACAGCGCTTCTGACTGCGGGAAGACACTGCACACAGGAAACGAGTTTTCTGCACTGTGGGATCTCTGCGCCCCTCCGGCCACGGCCACCGAGGCTGTGCCGGTGACCGACCCCGGTCCAAGCAAGAGAAGACGCACAATTAACAAGCACCTCCGCGGATTTGCAGTTGAAGACACAGTTGGTCAGCCACAAAGTGACCTAGAAGAAAAGACTGAGTTTAAGAGAGTATTTTACAGTGGCCGAGGAAAATTTCCTGGACCCATCAAAGGTAACCCCTCTCCTGGTATTAGCTGGGACTGATGTGGCTGAATCTGAATATACTCTGGCTCGTGAGTTCCTGGTGAAGAAAATGACCGACACCCCGGTTCCCCCTGAAGACGGAAAATGGACAAAAGACAACATCCTCAGCACATTCAACTGTGCACTCCAGGCTATGCCGACTGTTCTCACAGCCTACACCCTTGCCCCCAATGTGTGAAAACTCATTTTCCACGCTGAAAAGCGTCTTCTCGGAGCATCGCCGCAGTATGCTGCACAGACGCAAGGCCCAGCTGATTCAGCTTGCTTTTGATAAGGACCTCACTCACAAGTTTAAGTCTGAGTGGAAGGATAAGTTGATGAGGAGGTTCAGCTCGGAGAAACGCCGCCTCCAGCTGTACTGACAGGAGGGACTGAAGAGAGGACAGCGCTGCCTCCTCTACCGGTAGGTTCAACGTCTCTATGCGTGTGTATGTGCGTGCATGTGTGTGTCTAATAGCAATGCTTTAAAATGCAATATTTGAGAGATGCTTCTTCTGGTGTTACATCTAATATGTTGTATAGTCAAGTGTTTATGGATATTCATATTGCTGTTGGTTATGTTTAACATGATGCTAACGTGCTGCGCGAATAGAGTAAAGGATTATTAAAAATATATGCACTGCAGGAAAATAATTGTGTGTATGTATTTCATATGCCCCCCTTAAGACTGAGGTCTGGCGACGGGTCTGATCATGACGTCACCCATCGGTTTGTGGACTATGGTTTTCAAGCCTCCAGTTCAACATTTGGGCCGTTGCATCTTGAGTTTCTGGTCATCTTGTTTTTAACCAATCAGATGTGACACGAGAGGGTGGAGCTAAATACAACTAAACACTGAAGAAGGCATTTTCATGAACTGAAAACACACTGTGAAGGGACATTAAAGTTGTAAGATGAAAGCACTAATCAGACAGGACGTCATGGTATCATCATTTCCATTATTCATTCATTTGATCCTATTAGACATTTGAGGGAAATTGTCATAATCAGCAAATTCATTCTTGAGTAAATAATGCCAAACACCTGTTTTTTGAGGTCATGGTGATCTTTGACCACAACACTGTCAAACATGAGTTTGTGGTCTCAAGTCTTCTTCAATACAACATGATTGGGTAAATTATGGTTAATTCAGAGTAAAATATATAAAGCAGGGGATGCTTTAGGGGTGGGGCTACCTTGTGATTGACATGTCGCTATCAATGCAATAAGATACTCAGATGACTGTAAAGTTGACTTGAATTATGAAGATAACGTTGTTAACAGCTTCACACCAGAAGATGGTCCACATCCAAGATGGCGACAACCAAAATGCCGAACTTAAGGCTTCAAAAAGTGTGGTCGCAAACCAATGGGCAAGATCAGGGTGACTATGTCCACTCCTTATACAGTCTATGGTTGAACCTTGAATCCAAGTGGACATTTGTGCCAAATGTGAAGAAAGTCAGGTGTTCCTGAGATACTGCTTTCACGCGAATAGATGGACAGACAGACAAACACACCAAGAATAACGCTGCCGCTGCTGTAGCCGGCAGGAGAAATGTGAGTTAGTTAAAAATATGAAGAGAACATCAAAAAGAGGAGAACGAGTGGGGTAAAAGACTAGAGGAAATGGGAAACAAACAAGTGTGGAGGACGGGAAAGGACAAGCAGTGATAGAGCTTTCAAGGAAAGGGTAAGGCAGAGAGATGAGAGGCTCGGAACAAGAGGAGTAAGGGAGGAAGACATTTACCCTTTTAAAGATTAAAGAAGGGAAAGGATTAAAGGGTGTGAGAGTAGGGCTCCACCAGAGAGATGAGATAAAGTAAAAAAAGAAAAGTGGGACAAGTAGAGAAGCAGCGAAAGACAATAGGGGAATGAATACAGATTTAATGCAGCAAGACAGAAATGTGAGAAAGAGATGGAGCAAATAAACATAAGCCAAAGTCTAATAAACCTCACCAGGGAAAGGCAAATAGAGGAATTGGTGGAGAGACAGGGAGGAGAAAATTAAGAAAGAAACAGAATAATGAGAAAGGAAAATAATTACCAAGGACAGGTGACAACGGAGAAGAGAACGAGGAGAAATAAATTAAAAAGAAAAGAAAAGTAGAAAGCAATGAGAAGAGGAGAGACACATAAGACAATAAGCACAGCTGAGAGGAAAGCAAGGACGAGGAGAACAAATCGGGATGGAAGGGGAGACGACGAAAACTAAAGAGGAGAGAAAGAACAGCATGGTGATGACAGAAAAGAGGAGACAGGTGAGGAGAGAGAGAAGAAGGTGGTGAGGAGGGCATCCGAGAAAGATGGAGGAACAGAAGGAGAGACTACAAGAAGAAAGCTGGGGACAGACAGAGGAGAAAACACAATCCATCACTGCTGCTCCACCTCCTCCACTCTCCCACACCTACACCTCCCTACTCCTGAATGCTGATCTCAGACTCTCTTTCTTCATCCATGTTTGTCCGTGGTGTTTCTCTTCCCTTCTTCCCTCTCTACTCTCTCTCTCTCGTATGCCCAACTTCAACCTGGTCCTACGTTCAAAGCTCCCTTTTTCCAGTTCACGTAAATGTGACAGATCATCCAAATTGTAGCCATTTTCTCGAACCGATAGTCAGCTGCCAAAACAATTATTATTGTTAATATAATATTATGTATAGTAATTGGTTAAAAATGCAATTCAATCTCATTAAAAAGTTAGAAGCTAGTAACACAACAGCATACTAGGGCAAATCTGCACAAAGTTACAAGTTAAGTTACAAAGATAAGAGAAAAAACTATCATTGGAATCCATTGAAGGAAATATACTGTAGCAATCGATACCATTTTATTTTATTTCAATGGCAATCAAGCCCATAAACAGCATAGAAATATGAATTAGGAGGCCAATAGTGAAATTCACAGATGGTGTCTACAGCATGGGTCAATCCACTCATGGGTGACAGATGCCAAGTCCAACATAACAAATTGTGTCCAGTAACGTCCATGTGGACAGGGAGCCCAAAGCAACCACCTCTACTACCAAAAGCTCTCAGGTCCAGACTCGCATCGCTCAGACCCATCACAAGCTCAAAGCGTTGGATTGAAGGTAACGAGTGTGCATCCCATTAACCCTGTTATTATCAACTTCTGGGAGTATACTATTTCTGTTGTTGCACATTAACATCAGCTATTATCCTGGTTCAATTAAAGTCAGCAAAGCAATGCTGATAAACAGTTTACATGTTGCACTAATGTGTATGATTATGTAGAGAATTAAGTTGATGAATGATGTGGATGAGAGGACTAACAGCAGGGGTGTTTTTATAGACGCAGGAGAAAAACACTTGATTTAATGACGTTTTTGAGAGAGTGAGACTACAATCAAATGAGCCTTTTGGTGAAGAGCTAGGCACACCGGTCATATTAAACCACGTGTGTGGATGGTAGAAGCTACACGAGCAATATGGAGAGACAAGAAGAGATGTTTTGTTGGATATCGACGGGGAAAATGTTTTCAATTATAAAACAATGAGGCTGAGGTCTCATTTATTCAAGGGAAACTCTTGCCAATTTCCAACCAGCGCAGTAACACAAACAGATGATCGCCTGCCGGATGACTTGAAAGGACCGGCTACGCAGGGAGGCCGGCGGCATTCATCAGCATGTACCGCCAGATCTGCAAGGATGCAGAGCCGGTTGAAAATCAGCAATCAGTCCGTTCGGGGTTGATTTAAACCCAAAGTCTCGTAGCAGTCCAGAGATTCTGTTACACTGGAAGCTTCACTGCAACTTTAGTAACACATAAAAGCCCCATTGATCTTTCCCTCCATGGATTTTTATCCCTTCTCTCATCTGGTCTTCCTTGTTCACCTTTGTGACACTTGTTTTTCATGTTGTCTCATTCTCATGTTTCTTCCCTCGTTTCTTTTTTTCTATCCTCCCCTCCTTTCCACTAACACAGCATCATCTCTGACGACAAGCATCCAACAGAGAGAGGCTGATGAACTCCCTCTGCAGGGAGTGGGCTTCATATCCACACGGTTACACACAGCCTCCCCTGGGGAGCTGCCAGTAACTTAACTATTTATTCCGCTGCTGCTGTTTTGACTGGAGCAGTTGAGGGGTTAAGTGCCTTGCTCAAGGACATGTGCAATAAGAGTGAAGAACGAGTCTCCCTCGCTTTTCTCCCCCACGCCCATTCATCATCCTCACTCTCCACTCCCATCTCTTTATCTGTAAGCATCACCTTCACACACCCTCCGCTCATCCTCGCCGTCCTGCTCCTCCTCCCTCTCCTCCGCTCCCTCCATCACTGTCTCTCCTCAGAGCACTCCCATGCTCCACCTCCCTCCTTCCCCACCACCCACTGCTTCTATTATCGCTCCAGTGGACTCTGATTAATCTTTTTGGGTGGAGGGGGTTAGAAAAGGAGTGACTGAAAGATGTGAAAGGTCAGGTAAAGTAACAATTAAAAAGTAAAAGTGTTCCATTGTTATAACTTACTTTATTACTATTTTCAATAATTGATTATTACCTTTTCTTATTTGTGATCCAATTGATCAAAGCGTGCCCTCGTATATTGCCTTGTGATTAATCTAAAGGAAATGTAATTGATGTTACTTGCTTGCTTGGTTCTTTCCTTTAAGCACTTGATTTTCTTATAATGTCTACTTGTCAAAGCAGGCATGAGGTGAAGTATTTGTAATGGTCAACTGTAAATCATCAGGCTGCCATTAAAAATTAATAATTATTTGAGATTGTAAAATTTAAGATCTCTTTCAGAAAAACAACCCACAACCTTGCATCATTTTCAACACTAGCACCATTTATTATTTGGGAGAATGAGTCAAACCTTTAAGGCAATTAGATTAGCTTGAGTGATTTTTATTACTTCTACCAACTGACAGGTGACTAATATGTTTCCTGCTTTGTTTTTTGTTTTCACATGCTCAGGTGAACATTTATTAAGCTGTCACTGGCCTCTGCTTCTTTTAAATGGAAAAACAAACACAAAACACTGCACCTATTCTGAAAACAAAGGACTGAAATCAAAGTGTTAATTAATCAGTTCGGTTTATTTGTTCTCTTATTTTCTCAAGAGAACCCTGAAAAGTTAGAAAATGTCAATCCACTTCCACACCCATGTCATTATTTATTTTGGTCTTAATAAATCAAGACACATTTTTTTTCACTTTGAATGTCAGAATATTACTGTTTCCAAGGCAACAGTGTTCATGTTCTAATTAGCCTTTTTTAATGTGATAAGTAATGATGGCCAGAAAAAACCTTCTTCTTCATAAAGACTAATGAGCTTAGTAGTTTCCTCAACTTCAAATACAGTTTTCAACCAAAAGGGAGGAAATTAGCTATAAACAATGTAAAAAATAATAATATGATAATAACAATAACAATATAACAATAACGGATTCGGTCCCTGTGTGAATTATAAAATGGCTCCGCACTTCTCGACTCACAACTGCAGTCGTGGATTCCACCGCATTGATTATTCTCACTTTTATCAAGATGAACACATTATTATGTCTAAAAGAGGTCAAAGACGATGCCGTTGCCCCGTTCCCACGCGTTTTCATGTTCTGTAAAACTCAAAGTCAAGCCCCGCCTTTCCTCATATAACAGCTGACCATCATCAGATTAATCATGGATCAAAAAATTAATTATGATCATAATTCTACATCAAGTCAAAAGAATATATTACCATCACCCAAGTAAATTAGTAAATTAAAAGTTGGCTGCAAAACTTGAAGATCAAGAAGTTGATTCTGTGATAATTCTGTAAAACTCCTCTGTGATGATAATCATTTGCAGCTATATTTCTGGCTTTTGTCAACACGTCTACTGATGTTTTCTCTTGAATACGCTGAAATGTGTTTTCAAGGCAGGATTCTAAGTAAAATGAAACACATTTGATGATTTTGGTCTCATAACAAGGAGGGAGCACCGGAGGACTGGGCATGAAAGCTGTCATGGATGAGATGGACAGAGAGAGAGAACAGAAATACATCAACGTCCACCAGCTCCTTAATCACCGCCGGCCTTAATGGGACCAGAGAGGATGAAAGGAACAAGTGAAGAGGAAAAGGGAAACAAAGAGAGGACAGGAGGCCTCCTTCCTGCTTCTCTTGTCTCCCCACATTAACAACTGCTCAGGTAAAAAAAAACACACTGATGAGTACTTACTTCCTGTCCAGAGAGGTAGTAGGCGGCCAGCAGTCCTCCTATGAAACGGATGTTGACCTCAAAGACAGACACCTCGGCATTCTGGGAAGACAAGAGAGCACTGGGGTTTAAAAACACGTCGGCTAGGGTAACAAACACTTTGGTTGTAGCTGTCGTGTCACACCCATGGTGGTGTTAATGTTGGTTATGTCTTATGGAGGCCGACAACTGATGACATGCTCTACTGGTGTTGTCTAGTGTAACACAGGCACATTTACAGAAATGTCAATCAATGTGCACCGTCCTTATAAATACATTTATTATTTATCTTTTTATATGGACGTTGGTTTTACACCATTCTATGAAATAAATCTCATGATCTCCCGGGGGTTTCTGCACCACCAGCACACGCTGTGTTTCCTTTCATCTCTTCTCCTTCAAACTGATTTGCAAAAACCTCCAAAACAAATCTGAAACACAGAGGTAGAGAACGGGGACAGCTGCTGTCCCAAAGAAATTATCTTATTATGATTATCTCCTAACAACTTAGACTGCATCCCCGTGACATCATTAAATAAATCAGATTACATGAGGGAGAGAATCTTGTTCTCTTTAGCTACAACAACACAGATTGTGTTTTATCTGTGAACACAAAATAACATCGATACCATCTTTTTAATACATTTTCTTTATATGTATGGTTACACTCCTGACTGGCTCTGCCCAGCAGTAGTAACAAATGGCAGACTGTAACCCGTAGCAACAGGCTTTCTGACCGGATTGTAATGATACACACTTAGAGCACGTTCTCCATCACCGCACAGCCGAGTAGGAGGTTGATTACAAACTTTGAAACTGAAATTTGAATTGTATTGTGATGAGAGTGAAAGAAAGAGGAATATTCCTCTTGATGAACAATTATCCACAGATTGATGTGGAATTCAACAAAATATATGCAAGTCCAGGGTTGTAAGAGGATGATCGGTTCGGTGCGACATCCTTTTGGTGCGCCCCATGTCGACTACTCGCACAAGGCCAACAGGAACTCTGGGACACGAGTTTTACCCAGAAATCAGCCCACAGTTAGCTGCAGCGTGCTAGCTGGTTCAGCACGGTTGGCTGGGTGCCTGCTCTGTGGAGAAACTTCAAACATTTCATTTACGCCTTGTTTAGACGCGAACACACTCGGTCGTAGACGATACAGAATTGTGCTTGAGCCCCGCTACAACGTGCATCCCGTGAGTATAAAGGCTCAACCTTCAGCCCAGGTTTATGATGCAGCAATACACAATCACACATACTGTAAAATTAATCCCCGGAGAAAGTTGGCTTACATTTATTATCACATTATGTTAGTTGTATTAGTTGTTTCACTGACAATATGCCAGTATGTGAGTGTCTTAACTGTTACATTAAGAATAACGGCCAATAAGCAACTGCCGAATGTTTATTATTTTCAAAATAAATTAACAAAAGAAAGTTATTTTCTGCATTGGACTGAAATGGGGATGTTGTGTAACGTTAGCCCTCCTGGGTTTCATGTTAGAGCTTGGATCACTATGAGGAAGGAGAGAGAGATCATCACTCTGCAGCTAGTCTTTTTCTAGTGTAGTCAGCTTTCCCACAAACCACAGCAGTCTGGCCTCGGGTCAGCATGAGTAACTTCTAAGACGACTTAAAACACGCGAGACTATCACAGTGAAGTAATTAACGTGAAATCTCTCCGACTGACAACTCAGATGCAGTAAAACACCACTCACACCTCGCAGCGCAGTGCATTCGAATGCTGAGAGCTGCTTGCAAATTACAATGTGACCTTGCTCTGATATCTTCACACGAGAAATGGGAACATGCAAGAGATGAGGACTTTACCTGCGCATCTCTCTAAAGGGTACGTCTGCATGACCTCGATTTACGGTAAATGCACTCCGGAGGGGATACGGAGGAGAGAGAGAGAAGGGGAGGAGAACAGGAACACTGTCTGAATTTTAAAAATGGGGCTTTAATGTGTATGTCTTCAACTGTAGATATGGCCAAAAATCTCTCACAAAATAGATCATTTCATATCTCGATACTGATATTTATCACTATAACTATTTGTGATCTCTGTTACCGGGTGAGGCACCTGTAGTCTTTAAGCCAGGAGCAGGTGTCCATAGACAACATTCATAATCTAATTTGATGCTGAAACTTCACATTTTGGGTCAGCGGTGGTGGCCAAATCACTGCCCTTCTGCCCTTGACTTCCAGCTACACTCTGTTTATTTACCCCTAATCCATCCCATGGGCTCTCTCTGCTGCTTGCCCTTTCTGCCAGTGTCTAACTTCCAGAAGGAGGCTTTGCTTATCTGCTGGGCCCTGCAGCCTTATGTCGAGGCGTATCATGTGAAGCTTCCCTCCAACATCGAACCTTTGGGCCTTTGAGCCCTTTGTAGTTGGTTGGATTTTGGCCTCTTGGTCGGTACAAATCTCCCTCCCTACTGACACAAAGGGCCGCTCCACCTGCATCTTTACTAACCTTCATTCTCATGGCAGCAAATCAACCTGGCCTTAAAATGGCTTTGCGCCCTGTAAGAATGTGTGATTATGAACCTGTGACACTTGCAGCTGGGTCCTCCCACAGATCCCATGTGTGTAGTAGAAGAGCTCCACCTACGTTCCTTTCCTATCGATTCGCTACAATGCCAAGAATGTTGCCAGAATGGCACGTAAATGTAATAAAACATTGTACGTTTCTGTTGAATCTTGATGTTTCTGAACCAAAATATTCATATCAACTTTTTTTCATATCAACTTTTTTTTCATACTTTCAAACTTTGTACAGTCTCGGAGCCCATCTGCTGCCGATCTGAGGACGATGAGCCCCTGGGGAAAAGGGACTATATTTCTGGGGTTGTGGTGTAGCCGATGGACTTGGGGCCATGACTTCCTTTTCTCTGTGCGGCTCCCCATTAGCAACTTGATATGCGAGACTGGAGTGGAGGTTGAGAGACAACCTGCATGACCGAATAGTTTCACAAGTAGCCAATTTACAAGCTCATTTTAAACCAACAGGCTAAATAATAGTCGGACTATAACTGGTGGGTTCCTCGGCTGCATCGTGGCAAATCCACTCCGCTTCTTTTGAGCTCCAAGCGAGACTTTACTTCCATACAGGCAACGCTTGCTGCAACATGATTGCACAATAATACTCGAACACCAACCAGAATCCAGACCATTCTTGTCCCGATGCCTCCAGATCCTACACGTGAATCTAGAATCTGTTTATTGAGCTTAGCCGCCATATAAAACTAATTTCAACTAATACCGATATTTGCTGGGAGTGTATATGTCAGACAATAATTCTAAATATCCAAGGAGCAAATTTTTTTTTAGAAACTCACAATTAATGTGAAGAATAGATAAATAAAGGAGGAGGCCCAGAGCAGAACAACAGGGGCAGCTCGTCCTGGATGTTGCTGAACTGAGTGATGAAGGGATGGGAAGCTCTCGTAAAGCTCAAGGCCAGCTTTGTTTGGCAGCATCCATCCCTCCACACCCCGTCTGTCAGCCACGCTTTCTTGTTAGCCATTTACAGCTGTAGTTTAGGAGTCTAGACCCCAATGAGCAGAGGAGCTGTAAAACAGCCAGGAGCTAAATCCGCCTGCAGCGAAACAGAATCACGTAGGTTGTGAGATGACGCGTGACAGCGGCACAAGAATAGACAGACAGTTTGGATTAAAATGAATTGTTTTGTTCTGAAACTACAAAACAGGACCGCAGTCATCTCTTTCTCTGATCTTCTATCATACGATAGCTCTTAATGGCATACTGTACTCGCTCTCCCCTGAGGATTACATCCAGTCTCCAACCTTTTCTACTTTCTCTATTAATATCCACCACGCACCTGGACTTACAGAAATCTGTCACCACATCGTAAGAGCCTTTCCTGTCATAGAAAGTCTCTGTTGTTTATTGCAATTGGATCATGTCTCTACTGGAAAAGTTCCTCTTCCTGGTGTCCATCACACCCTCAGGTGTATTTAATATTTATAGTCAACCGTGGCTCGGACTCTTAATGACATATAGTATATTGGTCAATCAACAGAAAAGTAATCAGCTGCAATTAAATTATCAATTCATCATTTTTAAAGAACACTATGATTCCAGCTTCTGAAAAGATGATATTTGCCTGTTTACGTTGCAGAAAGTGAAAGGTATTGGGTTTTGGACAGAATGTAGCATTTGAAGATGTCTGAGGCTTTGGGAAATTTAAATGAGCATTTTACACTTCTGACATTTTAATGGTCATCTATTGAGAATAATTGTTATTCTATTCATCTTCACAGCAGATACTCCTTGAGAAATGTCACTTCCATTCCCAGTAGTCTGTAGTGTGTATCTGCAGTATGTGTGCATTTGAAGCCTAACACAAGGTTGGGCTGAAATATCTCACTAGTGCATGAATAAAAATACGATGACAGTCCTTGAAGTTGGAAGAACAGAAAAACATGTCATCCAGGCGACCTGGCTGAAATATTAAAATTCTGCAATGACGTGAAGAACACACAGAGCGGAGGAAGTCACCATCAAACGTCTTTCACCATCAAGAAGGCTAAGGGAGGGGGGTGTAGGACGGGAACGGGGGCATCTAATCATGACATGACAGCTTTCACAGTGCAGGACAGGAAAAGCTGAACGTGTCATGAAAAATAAACAGCAGATTGTTACGCCATCTTTCTCTGCCTCTCATGTCTGAAAGAACATGACACATGTCACATTTAAGTGCTGATGTTTTCACCAGTGAAACACGTTGAATAAGGAACTCTCGCTCCTTTATGATTTAATCTGGTTAATGAAGCTGGGCTGCAACGTACTCTTTGACAGCCAGCATTAATTTATCCTTCCATCGCTGCCGCATCGTCTCTGATCACATTCACAATTTAACCAGGGTTATTAATGCCTCAGTTAACAGGGTCCATTCATTTGGGGGATCTTGGAGCCTGGCGGTGGATGCGGACCTCACACCGACACATCCATCATCTGAGGGCAAGCTGCAGTGCGGGGGCCCCACCGGGACACCGGAGACTCCAACAATGACTCACTGCTTGGCTCAACCTGACATGGCAGCTATTTAATCATTCATTGGTGGTGGCAGGTGGGCGGCTGGATCGAGGGTTGGCGGAGGGAGGGGGTGACACGCCATGAAAATGTATGTGCATTTGTTTAAAACATATCAAATTAAAATCATGATTTTAAGACTTTTTGACACAAACATGAGTACTGGACAGTCAACATGCACTTTATTGAATTAATGTAAGATTTAAGTGAAGTCATGTCACATTCACACACAAACAGGATGTGTTTTACTCTGGCCAGCTTCCCTGGACACTGAAGGCTGATGCTGCATGCACACCGCAATCACGACGGGAAGCAGAAACTAATTTTCTGTCAATGAAAAACAAATGCATATGAGGAAAGCACCTGTGGGCAAGTGGATTTATTAAGGCTCCTTAAAGTGACACTCTGCCATTACTCAGCCGGCTGTGCAACGCAACGCGGGTAGCATATGAAGACGAAGGGCGCCCGCCTCCCCCCATGCCGCTCACAAGGTGAGGAAGGAGCCACGGCAACGGCAATTTAAAAACTACCTAGCTGCAAGGTATCTTCCACGCACCTGCCGGGTGTTCTCCCACTGATCTCTACGCAGAGCCTCCACCTACCAGCTTTTGTAACGCTTGCCGTAAAGCAGGTCAAATTCGTAGTCTCGTTAGAACTACAAAACCGCTACCCGACGAGGGCGGTTACAGCCAATAGAGGGCTGCAGAGTGAATGCTGAAGTGCCGTTCACCTGGTTTTAAGGTGATGAACCGAATCTATTTTGGAAACATTATTTTAAGGCACTAAATACTCTTTAGTGTTGCTTTAATATTAACCCCGCTCTTTTCCTAAACATAACAAAGTTGTTATTTTTTGTTGACGAAACCAAACTTCGGTTCTGTGAAGACAGCAGTATATTTTGAAAAGACACTATTCATTTAACAAGCGAAAGTGCAGCGTCGTAGTTTGAATCTCTGACCAAACTGTGTTATTAGAAGCATTGGAGTGAGAAGATGTCGACCACCTACACTGCAGTAACACAGCCGGCCCAAAACATTGGGTAAGCCTCAAAGGAGAACTGGCAGCGAGTCTATTGATTCCAAAACTGTCCGTTTCATTACTTTGTTCATGTAATAAATATACTAAGGTCAATTAAATAGCAATCTTCAAAAGAAATGAAGAGGGATTACTACAGACATTACGGGTGAACTCCCTTTCTTTTAAATCCCCAAAAAGTGGGTTGGATACGATAATCCGGGTTCATTGACCGCTAGTTTACGACGTGTCTGACTCCTGTATGTAATGCTAAAAACGTTTCTGGAGCTCCTGGTGAAAAGCCAAATGTCGGAAGCAAATCGCCGCTGGCTTGGCCGTAGCACATCGGTGCTCGAGTGCCATGTGTGAACTGTTGAAAGACTCGAGACACTGTTTAAGGGAAAATCTGGGGGACGTGTCGCTGGTAACAACTAGTGTTGTCACGATACCAACATTTTGGTACCAGTACCGGTACCAACATGTATTTCGGTACTTTTCGATACTTTCGATACTTTTTCAAATAAAAAGATAATAATAAAAAAATGTCATTACTGACTTTATTTTAATAGAAAATCTTAAAACATATTAATCCATCCATCCATCCATTCATCCATTTTCTACTGCTTATCCTGTATTTAGGGCAACATATTAATCAGTAAATAAAATAAAATACCACAAAGACAAGCTTTTCTAATGCACACAATTTTAAAATAATGCATGTATGAATTTTACAGCTCTGGAAAAAAGATAAGGGACCACTTCAGATTTATTGTAAATCAGCATGGCTACATGTATGGCAAAAAGTTTAAAAATCACTGTGAAAATATAAATACAATAATATAATATAAAATATATAATAATATAAATAAACCAGCTCTATTTGTCTCTTCCAGAGCTACATTTGTTAAGAGTGAAGGGGGGGGGGGGGGGGGGGGTGGCGCTTGCTTTACGCACTGAATGTGGCTTTTTTTCCTGAGTAAACGACCTGTCGTTCCCTGAGCTCAGTGTGCAGGTCTGGGTGCTTGTCCTTTAAGTTGGAGGTGTTTCCGCCGTTAGCTATGCATGTTTTAAAACACCGATTACACAGTGGCGTATCGGCGTTAACTGCCTCGCCTTGTGCATTTGTTTTTAAGCTAAAGTACGGCCATATCGCCTTCGCTGCGCTGGTTTGTCCACAAGTTGCGGCGTGGTGACGGTCGCAGCAGCCATTCTCCTCTCCGTGCTCCTCTCTCTCTCTCCCCCCTCTCTCTCTCCAAGCTTTCCTCCTGCTCCGTTTGTTGCTCCAGTCCACGCTGCTCGCTAACTTGCTAGCTGTTTCCTCCGGCTTGCTTGCTTTTTCTTTTTATCTCTCCAAGCTGCGGCTCGCTCCTCGTCCTCTCAGCTGTAGTTACAACGCGGTGACGTCACATGGCGAGTTCGCCGCGCTGTTGCGGGCGCTGCCGCCGGCGCTGCAAGTACCGGTCCCGTCCAAATGCAATATAGAACCGTTTTAAATGCCTCAGTACCCCGGTACCAAATTAGTACCGGTATACCGTGCAACCCTTGTAACAACAGGAACTTTAGTTGTTGTTGCACCTGGAGGAAACAGGCTAGAAATAGGAACGGCTATTTTGTGAACAGGTGTGCCAGCGACAGCATCAAGCGTGACTACAAGGACCATTTCACGGATCGCTTGAATTATATATATAAATAATAAATAATGCTGTCTGGGAGCGATGTGTTCACAGCATCGAGCTGAGCACAATGTTAACTCGACGTCAAAAATGACTACAATCACAAGAAGGAGGAACCATCCTTGGAAGGAGGCGGGACAGTGTAAACCTCACAGTGTTGTAGTGTTGAAAGGCATACTGATTTAAACCGATTCAATGTGAAAATAGGAATTTATAAATTGAAAAAGAGCAAAAACTCGCTATAAAAGGTCAAACTGGCTCACACACACACACACACACACACACACGGGCAGTTACGGTCAGTGTAATGTTCGACAACTTGCACTCACATATGCACGCACAGGAGAGTGATTAGACTTGACTAAGAGTGATGTCTTTAATCTCCTCCATGGAAATCCGGGCCGTGCCCTTATTCCTGCTTTAGAGCTCCTGCGAGAGAAGCTGGGTGTGGCTGCACACTCTGGATTGAACAAATCTTTGATTTTCACAAGGGCCGAGCTTAATAACACTCTTGCTGCCAATTATACGGCCAGGCCACTGCAGGCGTGGAAAGAACTGCTCCCTATGAGCCGGAGATTTACCTGACAAAGGCCTGAGCAAAGAGCCAGAGAAAAGCCATGGCCATAGTGCTAAGATTGAGCCAACACTTTAACGTTTCCTGTTAGAGTAGCTGGGAGCTAATGCCTGAATGCTTTGGCCTCATACATGCAGGTATAGAGGCATCAAACCAAGCTGTTAATGAGAACTTAGCGACACACCTCCCTCCTCCTCTCGCTCGTTAAGTCTCGTCCTCCCTCTAATCTCTCCCCTGCATTCCCCCTCCAGTGTAACCAAACAGCTTCTTCTCTCCAGCCTCGACTCTTATTACTCAATTCAAACACATTTGCAATTTTTTCTCATCGACTCATATTCATGTCATTGTTACTGCATTTGTAATACTCTTACTAATTCCCTACCTTTTTGCTGAGGCACATTTTTATTACAGTGGCTGCTCCTGCAGGTACTTTGGACTTCGCTGTGCTAGAAAAGAAACACTTTTTATTTGGGGAATTTGAACGTGAACACTTGTATTTAATGAATCCAAATGTTTCCTTTGTCAGGTAAATGTGTTTATTTTTATTCCCTCTGCATTATATAACTGTTTCTTTTTGGGTTTGATAACTACACAATGTTCCAAGATACAAACAACATCTTTCATCTGTTCCTTCCCACTCATAAAATCAACTCTCATTTTCGGTCTTATTCCATCATATTGATGCACTTTATCTCTTTATTTTCCACTCGAACGTCCTCCCTCTGAGAATTTCAGAAGAACCATGGGGAAAACCGATAAACACTGTATGTAATGTAAAACATTATGGATACACTTTTTAAACAGCCAGCCCCCTTAAACACCTGCTTGAAGCAATTTGCTTCCAAAATCACACCTACCTACTCTCAGAATGCAAACACCCACACGATGCCTGTGTGGGCATGTCTTTTTATATTCATCAGACTTACACTTCCAACGTTAAGAAAAATATGTTGAATGTATATCATAACTGCAGATCAATCCTGATAATCATCACGTCTGGAAGTAAAGTAAACCTATAATTTAAACCCATATAACCTAATTCATGCCCCAGCCATGTCTATCTGTCAATGATTAGAGTGTCTTAACCTTCAGTGTAGTCTATACATCTCCCATGTGTCTAGAGATTGTGGTGCTATATGTCTTATTTTATATTGAGATGGCCTTTTTAGGAGCTTCTAGCAAAGGTCTTGAGTATAAGTGTGGTGAAAATTGGACAGTCAGATTAAGTTATACAGAACAAGGAGGGCTGGAACGGTAGCTGTATGGGTCTCCGACCGTTTGGTACAGGACTTTAGCTTCAGTATGTCACATCCTCTGGATACCCAAACTGTCAAATAGTCTATAGTCTCACAGCAGAATGATTGTACAAGGTAGTACGAGTAACCCAATTTATTCTGAGAACAACATTACACTGCATGGCTGGCTGAGACATGTAGTGACTCCTCAATAAAAAGAAGCAATGCTAAAAAGTCTAGATTTAAAGATTCAATTGATTCTCCCTCTTTCCCTCATCCTATCCCCCAAAGTCTTTTCTTCTTTATAGCCATGGCCACTTTTTATCCCCCTCAATCTGTCTTCTTAGCTTATCTTTCTTGGTCTTTCTATCCAAACCCCTATCTCCTCAGTCTGTGATTAATCTTCACTGGTCAACCTCCTTTCTTTCTTTCTTCCTCATCTCTCTATCCTCTTCATTCAGACTTCTCTTGCTGCCTCCTCTGTTCTCTACCGCCCATCCAATCTCCATCCCCAATCCCTCCCTGCATCCCTCTTTCTGCTGCTCGACCACAATGATCCAGAGGTTAATTAGCCCTCCAAGTGTCAGACTGTCAGATCCCCTTTGCCTACCTGCTAGCTGCTAGCCCGTGATTGGGGGACTAAAAGTCTCCGGCGTCAGACAGAAAGTAAGAAAAGGGAGGAAAAAAAGGGGAGGGAGGGTAAGGAGAAGGCATGGGTAGAATAATCATTCCAAGGGAATATTGTTGTGGGGGGGGGCTGAGAAAGGGGGTAGAAAGGAGGGATGACAGCTTGGCCGTAATGGGAAAGCAGGTAGAAAATGGAATAAAAGATAAGAGGTAATGTAGAACAAATGAGAGTGGCATATGTAAGGATAGAAGAGGGGTGAAAGCTATGTCAGGTGGATCGGCTAGCAAAGGGGGATTAGTTAGCTGGGAATGCATGTAGACTGACTGACAGGAGAAATAAAACATGAACAAATGATATAACCAAGATGGAGAATGATGGACGTTGGATTAAGACAGAGAGTTAAGTGCTAAAAGCTACAGGGCAAAAAAAAGAGGAAAAGACTGGTTAATGCAGAAGAAAAAATATAAATGGATGGACAGAGGGTTAAACAGGTAAGAAGAAGTGATAGGCATGGCAGATGATGATGCATAAAGGGACAGATAAAAACGTGATTGTCCAATGTAATAAAAGACGGGAGATTGAAGACAATAAACCTATCGATGTGTAGAAAATACAGAGGTTATAAAAGAAAGCAGAAGGGAAGATTGACAGTAAGAACAAAATCGTGAACAAAAAGAGAAAATGGTAACGCAGGATGAAGACGAGGGTCGGGAGAGCATGAGGGAAGCAAAACATAACTGAAGGGAAAAGTGGTGATTGACAGGAGGAAGGGAGGCAGTTATGGGGGAGGAGGACTGAAACATGGTTTAAATGAGGAGAGCTGCAGTTCACATGGACAAGAGAGATGGAAAAGAAAGGAGGTTGTTAAACAAAAGAGCAGAGGAGAGGAGAAGAGGCGAGATGGAGGATGCAGAGGAGAGAAGAGATGAGGAGGAGGAGCAGATAAGGAGTAGGAGAGGAGGAGGATGTGGAGGAGAGAAGAAATGAGGAGGAGGAGAAAAAAACTTCTTATTTCTTCCCAGGGCTCAACGCTAAGGTTTTTTTCCACTTGCCCGGTCGGGCCAGTGGGTCTGAATTCGACTTGCCCGAAGTCAATTTTCACTGGCCCCAAATATAAATAGTTTTTTTTATTAGTGGTTATCAAATAACCACAATGATTCAGGTAAATTGTTATATTTTATCTTTATTTACAATGTATGAATAATTCTGACATTGTTGGAACATTGGTATTTTTTTTTTTTGCGGATTTATCCCATATTTTAATCTTGGCCACTCAAACTTTGGCACAAAAATAAATAAATAAATAATCCCCTCACACCCAACGTGCTCTCTGACCTGCTGACAGCCATCGTCCTACAACACGTTCTGCTTTTTAGTTGGCGGTAGCGGAGGTATGTAGCGGAGTAGCGGGAGTTTCACGATCTCGATTTTGATTGGCCAAAACCACATTTAAGATTTTTGACCCATGGTTCGATAAAAATCTCAATATTATTATTTTTTTTTAATTAAACATTTGATTTATGTAAGATGCAGATTTGGCGTGGAGGGCGTGTCTATCTGATGGTCTGTTAACTGCACAGGTCCCTCACTCAACTTACTACAGAGAAATGTCCCACAAAGCAACGTTGCAGAACCAAACTAAGGTAACGTAGTAACTGTAACTGTCCTTAGCAACGGGGAAACAAATACCGCAGCTGTACGTGGAGAAGCGTCCTTCCTCCCGCCCGTCCTACCGCCTCCTCCTCACATTTCTGCCCGATAAACAGCATCTGTCACCGGCAAAAAGATCTTTAACTCACCGAGTGTTTATGATGAAAAAAAATCTCCGCGACGGTCAGTCCTCCGGACCGAGACTTCAGTGAACTTTAGCCTCCGTTGGGTTTTGAGTGACAGGGAGACTCCAGGGAAACCCCTTGAAAACGCACACACGTCATCATCATGACGTGTACCAGGACGTCTCTTTGCGCTGCTTTCTGTGAATTACACAGCGGTTCGTCTTTACTCCAGCGGTGCTTCGCTCCGTGTGAACGAACAACGGCGGAGAATTAGGGAACGACCGCTGCGGTGTTAATGTGGCGTTACTTAAGTACTTCTCGTGGCACGAGACAGGTTCGTGGATCTGAGTGTCGCGATTTCAGCTTCGATACGTGTATCGTTACAGCCCTAATTACAAGCATTATCCGACGAGGGCAGGGGGAGGGGGCAACATCATAACTTTATCGATGATGATCGTTTTTTTTGCTTCGAGTCCTCCACTTGCCCGAACGGGCAAGCGGGTTGTCATAGTTACTTGCCCGACGTGGCGTTTTACTTGCCCTTGGACGTCGGGCAATCCTTATTGTTGAGCCCTGCTTCCCATTCCAAAATGGTGTATTGGAATATTTCTGCATAGTGGGGTCTTACTTGCTTTAAGAGGGTTTTACTAGAAATCTGTGACTCCATAGTAGCCATATCATTGTAGTGACAACATTTGTTGTTACTTGACATCAGTGTCTAAAATGACCTGGCTGTCCTTGATATTTTGGCCATAAGGGGGTTTGTGAGCAGTTGACAGAACAGAAGTGCTCATCATAAAATCACCAACATTTTTATAAAAGCTATCGATACCTAATCACGGCCTGACTTCATCTCTGGTGTTCCTCAAGGTCTTTGTATTTTAACTTGGTTTAGATTTGACTGATGTGGATCAACTCATTGATGAAAGTATGGTGTGTCTGTAACACTGCCACGGTCAGGGTGTGAAACTTGCATACTAAAATCAGAGAACTTCTTGTGTGGTTTTGATGTTGTTTGTATTCTTCTCGTCATTAATGATTATCATTATCTGCCTCTCAATTGTCATTTTCTCCTTGTTTATTGAAAATGATGTTGAGTATTTTCCTGGGTAACAGTATCGAGTTTGAAATTCTAGTATTGGACAACCCTAACACCCACAGACACAATCCCCTGTTAAACAGGTCAAATGGAGTTGTTGATGGGACAGAGGACTGGGAGACGGTGGAGGTTAAGGGTCCGCTGAACACATTTCCTCTGCAGAAAAACGTCTCTGTTTGCAGAGCGAGAATGTGATCTCACGGTCTGATTGGTTTCATTCAAGTTAAGTCAAAAATACTTCAATGATTAAATACAAATACAGACTAAATACAACCTCTTTGCACCTTACTCTGCACCCAGATTATGCACTATTGACCATGCACATTGTTTATATAGGTTTCTGTTACATTATTATCCGACTCTCATTGGATGCTCAGTGCTCATCTATCAGCCATGGCTCTCATCGGAGAGGGCAGATTATCAAAGTGATTGACCAAATGAAGCATCCGAAGTTCTGATTTGTGATTTCTAAGATCTTTCTTCTGAGTGTGTTTTTCTCAGCAGGAGAAGCTAATCAATCTATAAAGTGTTCAATCTGAGATTCATTCAAATGTGAGTCATCCAGGCTCTGGTTCATGTTCATAGTGGGAGCAGAGAATATTTAGACCATTAACAGAACAGAAGCAAAAATCTGAAGAATTCCTCAGCATGCTGTTATAAAGTATTTAAACTATCGTTCCATGCAGTTAAATGTATATAAAAGGAGGTTTAGGTACACACCGCTCCAAAGTCCAGATTCTGTTCGATCCACTCCTGTCCGTCTTTGAACTCATCGTGCAGACCCATGATGTAGAGGGTGTCCAAGGCATCCACAATGGTCGCCCCTAGTTGGGAATTGCCTACAAGAAACACACAATAAAGCAATCAGGAAAAGGAAAATCATGTGTCCAGCCACACTGAAAACTAACAATACAACCTTACATTTCTGGGAATTATGAGTGGATAAGTAATACATTTTTTTTTTGGCTGTAATCTGTGCAATGTTACCCTCCAACCAGTATTAGGTGCTGTGCAATGAGGTTACCAGATAAACACTGAGCACATCCTGTACATAATTCTGTCCGGTCCTTTTTTTTATGAGTCATCTATGTCTTTTTCCTTCTCCTTAAAACTTTCTGTATAATAATTCTCCTCTCTGGCTGTACAAAGGAGGAGAAAGACATCATTCACCCATATCTTCCTGGTTTTTTCCTTAATTTGTTCTTAAGAAAAAAAATCTATGCAGGATTTCCAGTGTTCTTAAAGCGCAGATATGTTATTATCATGATGAATCCCACGTCTTCATAAATGGAAAGCACGTGCCAGTTGTTCTAATTAGCAAATGTAAACGCCCCGCGGGCATGAGACTGCAGGCCCGTGTGGACACAGTACTCGGACGCAGAATTTCAGAAACAAAGTAAAGTTGAGTGAGTCAGCATGCAAACAAGATTGAGCTTGATGCCGTATTTACTTGTTAACTTTACTTATTAACTTATAACGTGCAACAGATTTGGATGGAAAAAAACAGACTCAGTATGCAAAGACCTATAAGCACAACATTGTAACAGTCAAATATAACATTGTTGGATTTGACTTTACATAAAACAAAACAACTACAGATCTGAAGGAGTTAATCTCCCCATTCATATGCAACAATGCAGCAAGGTATTCCGAGATCTTGTCAGATCGTCTTGATTCCCCTCTACTACTGCACGCTCTATTTGGTTCAGATCCATGCTCAGACAATCACAGCAGATTCCAGCGGTAATCTTTCCTGATTTCATATCAGACTCCTTGATTCCATGACTCCTTTCAAAAGGAGAGCGTCTGGCTTCATGCAGGAGCTGCAGCATTATTATTATTATAGACATGAACCTCGAAATCACTCCAAAAATACTCTGTAGTCAAGCAGGCCGGGCTGAGACCAAGATGCCCTGGCCGCCTGCCGGATTTTGACAGATTGTCCCGACTGTTGTTGGAGCGACGCCCCCTCTGCTGCACTGAACAACCCCCATCACCGTCCCTTCTGTCACTGTCATCACCTGCAGGTACGCTGTAGGCATTCATAGCAATGTGACACCATTGAGGCCAAGATAGAGGCCTGTCAAAGGTCTTGAATATGAATGTAGTTCTTCCTGTATTTTGCCCTGTTTTTTCCCTTCTTAAGTACCAAGAAGTGTATTCCTAGTTGTTTTGGAAACCCTTCTCATCACATCTCCATTAGTACATTCTTACCAGAAACAGTGGATACCACTTAGTGAAGCCAGCTCAACATACCCAGGATATCTTTTACTTAACTAACCCTGATAACCGCAATCAAGCTAAGTGGTCCCACAACATGTCCATTTGCCAAAAGAAATATTGGCACAGCTTCGGGCTGCTCGATTATTCAAATTTTAATCTCAATTATGATTTTGGCTTCCAACGATTATGAAAACAAGATAATCGAAAGAAAACGATTATTTTGAAGCATTCCGTTTTGCAATGACATTTTAGCAGCGATGCCCAGTAATATCCACTTTCTGCAATTTAATTTAATCAAATACAACATTTAGAATAGGAAAAAAACAAAAAACAAATGTACACTGCATACCAATAACTTCACCCCAAACTGAATGAAAACGGTTTCTGTTGGTATCGAAGAGTCTCCCCATTGCAGATATCCCATTCTCCCTTTTAGAGACACGCCCACTTTGCACCAATAGTACAATAGCACCCATTTTCATTCACATATCTTGGTGAGGGGTCAGTTTTCACTCTGCCTACATCTTAGAGAGCATTATTCAGCCCACTTCACCACCAGTTGGCATGCCATGGTTGGTACCAATGGATTCCTCATCTTTTCTCATATGGAAGCAGTAACTCTAGTTTTGAGCCTGCTGCAGCCTGTTAGAGACATTCTGTTGGCCGGGATCACTACCGACCCTGTGGTTCTCATAGGGTTAAAGCAAACCTGATTTAAATGTCCAATATTATGTCTTATAAATATCTAGAGATATCTGCAATTTGCATTAGTTGTATTAGTGTACTAGGATGAATCTATTGTCAACATTGATTTATTATCATTTCATTAAAACAAACATGATAGGGCAGTACCAAACAATTATTTTCATTACTGATTAGACTTTTGATTCATAGATTTGTTGTTTAGTCTATTAAAACTCAAATATACTGCCCAAATGTACAATTTACAACGCCACTAAAACATTTAATGCTGTTTGTAGGGATAGAATAATTTCAATGAGGTACTTCAAACAGATTTTATGTATTAAATTAAACATTCTGGAAGTTATCCAATGTCCTCAAAAATGGCAAATGTTCCTTTCCAATTCACGGTTGTGGTTCAGCCTACTTTGAATATTTCTCCTGTGTTCGTAGCAACCTATCCAATCACACGTGGTTGTCATTTATCACCCTCCATTTGTAATTTCAGCCTCAACTTCGAAGTAAAAGAGAATCTTAACTTGCAGTTTTCTCAAGTTTCTCTGACTCTCATGTGGGGTTTGTTGTGAAGTTCAGCACATTTTAATGTTTGTGTATAACCTTGTGATCACACCTCTAAGTCTCTCCTTTCAATCACAGCCTGCATCTTTTCATCTGCCCTCCCTTCTTCTCCTGAAACGTCTTTATCCTCATTTATCACTATCTTGCAGTTCTTTCTGTGATTCTCCATTCATACTCAGATGCACGGATACTCCTTTCACCCTTCTCGAGGTCTATTTCTCTGCCGCTGAGCAGACTTCGCCTGCTAAATATCCCTTTTTATTCCCCGTTTTTTATTCTCCATGCCTTAACCTGTCTTCAGTGCTCGTATCTGGGCTTGTATTGTTTCACTGTCCTTCTTGTTAACACAAGCGCCATTCTCCTCCCTGCATCTCACGGCTGTGCAGCCCTTTCATACCACGCCAACTGCATCAAATGAAGCTGAATTGGCACTCTCAAAAGGTAGCTTTTGGGTTGCCAGGCATTGCTTATCTGAGACTTATTGGCCGGGATAAGGTTTGCTTATTTAAGGAATTATCGCTGCAGCGTCAAGCACACATGCACAGACAACTTCAGCTGTACCGAACGAGTTTCCATACAGACATATTAAGTAGAGGACCGCATGTGTGGAGGATGCTGCAGCCGCACATGCAGCTACTTTATGCTAATCAGAGGCGCCGGGCTCGACTCGCTGCCTCGGGAACGCTCGCGAACGCTCGCAAAAATCTGTTGTTTGAAGGAGAGCGCCTGTCAATCATCCTCTAGTGGCAGCCCACCAAGCGTGCAATACTGGGAAGCGGCGCGTCCACTCGCGTTTAAAATCGCCCCTGTGGACACGTACCTTAATGCCGCTAGCGTTGGCAACAAGCCAGAGTTGGAGGACCCTCCCGCGACATTAAGGTCTCCCGTTTGGGAACACTTCGGCTTCCCGGTGAGATACAAACAGGGACAAAGAGAGGTTGATAAAACCAAAGCGGTTTGCCGACATTGTTCATGTGAGGTCGGGTATATTTCTGGCAACACGTCAAACCTGTTGACGCATTTGAAACGGCACCACCCCCACGTGAACATCGCTAAAACGAGGAGAAAGACGAGCGTAACGTTAGTGCAAACATAGCTCCCCACCGCGTTTAAACCGCCTCTCCCTGCCCTGTTCCATTTTGCACATCAGATGGAGAAAATATATTTTTTAAAGAAACTGTTATTTTTATTTTTTAAATAAATATTTTAAATACTTGTATTTATATTTTTGAGCAGCATTCTAGCTCCAGTGCATGTTCCTACTGTTAAAAGCACAAAAGTAATAAACAACTAGCACATTTATATTTTGCATTTTGTTTTCTTACTGTACCGAAAATGAACCGAACCGTGACCTCAAAACCGAGGTATGTACCGAACCGAGATTTTTGTGTACCGTTACACCCCTACTTTTTACACAGAAGATTCCAGCGGAATCACAGAAAGGAGTCAACTATATGCTGCAATCGCACCGTTTATAAAGAAATTTGCATTGCGGCGTGTCTCTTTTTACAAAGCATCCTGGCTCTGCGGAACCAAAGAGGCGGATGCGTAACACAATAGCGCCGTGTCACGTATTAATTGAGCGTTAGAAATCCGATTAGCTTGAGCACATATAGGTGAACTTTTGCTCGTCTTGCATATTTACACGACACGACTTACACGACGTGTTGATGATGCAACAGCAACCTCAAATGAGCAACTACCGGCTTTCTATCTTCATCAGACCGACACTTTGAGCTTGTTAAATTCTCCGGTGGCGACGTAAGACATCCTTAAAACGTCACTGTCTGTTCTATTACGGCTCGCTCTGTTTACATAGAGGCCGGCTCGCCTCGCTTCGCCTCCGCTGGCGTCTCAGAGGCGGAACATTCTGTCACCCCTTAACATTTCAGTAGTTTTTACAAAGACGACGGGGCAGAAAAAAGAAGTGATAGTCCAGCAACGAAAAGGCAGTGTAAAAAAGCTCCAATCTCTCTCAGACACCCCTCTCTCACTTCCTGTCTTCCACTATCTCTCTCCCCCTGTGCCAGTTTCATTACGACAGGATCCAGCTCTCCGGTCTGAATTCACACGATTCAGGAACATGTGATGTCATCCGTCTCCGTCCCCCAGCCTTGGAAACTGGTGTGTATGTGCGTGTCGGGGAAGATTGGTGTGTATGTGTGTTTTGTCTATGCATGTTGCACAATTTCATTTGTTTTTGTGTTTTAACAAAAACGTGTTTTTTTTATGCATGGTGCGTGCTTCTTCCTTGCCTTCGGTATTGTGTGAGGCATTTGTGTTTCTCAGCAGGATCAGGAGCGTGACTGGAAGTAAAGGTTTTTCTTGACAAAAACACTAGAGTTGTTGCATTTCGAAGGACTCCCTCACTGGACTTCACTTTATAGCTTTCAATATTGATTAGTATTGGATATAACAAGCGAACACTGGGTGCAGCTTTCGGGGTCTTCAGGGATCTGCAGACTTTGAAGAGCACCTTATCTGCATCTGGGCTTTAAGGGCTGTGACTCATTGACTGCAGTTCACTTTTGCTGCTGGTTATAGTAACAAAACAACGAAAAATCTTCTTCAGTTCCCTGGAGTCAACGTGCAACGAATAGGGCTGTGTGATTTTGCCCAAAAATAAAATCCCAATTTTCTTCTCTCAAAATCCGATTTTCGATTATGATTATTTTGTGAAATGACAAAAGGCAAATAAATTATAGTATAATATGCTGTTTTTTATTGAACATTTTGCAAATAATTTCCCCATTGGGATTTGAGTGCAAACCTTGCTCTTATTAAAAAAAAAAAATCCCTCAAGGGATTAATATAAAGAACAATTAATGAACTTTTGCCATCTGGCTTTGCTCCATGTTATCTTCTTGTAGACCTCTTGTAAAAAAAAATAAATAATAAACAAAACAATCCCTTTGGGATTAAGAGAAGAACCTCACTTTCACATGTATCTTAAGGTGTGTCCATTAAACAAAAATGTATAAATAAAGTGCAGAACTTTAACTTAACTAAAAAATCGATTTTACGATCTTCACGTTTTTAACATCGTCTTAACTACATAATCGCGATTACGATTTAAAATTGATTAATCGAACAGGCCTAGCGACGAAGAACACTTTTTTCTTCATAATGTCTAGTTTGGATGAGAAAATGTTACAGCTGCCCTCTCTTCATCCACTAATTGGTTGTTCTGGGCTCAGTCAAATGAGATTTATACATGTTGATTATTGATGCTTTTAAGTGATTCTTTGTCAAAAAACTTAGTTTTCGGCAGACAGACAGACAGATAGATACTAATCAAATAGACGACAAATCTTAGCAGCCCTAGAATACGTGAAGCTCCACCAGCAGCCCACAGTTTTCAACAAGAAGATAGCTTGGATTAAATGGGTTCACAGTGAGGTTGGTGGGTTATCCAGAATAACCACAATATAGTTTCTTGCAGAAGTTGCTGCCATTGATTTTCAGAAATGTAATTAACAGTGCTGTGGACAACGGTGATGAAATTCCATTCACCTTGATTGTATTATATGCAAAAATCTTAAAAAACAAAACGTTCTGCATGATTATCAGTTGGGCTCCGACACAAAAAAATGTAATCTCAAAATCCCCCAAATTAACTCTATTGATAATAACAGATGTAAACAACTTATCTAAAGAGTGAAGATATTTGGTATTCAGCTCAAAGCTTTGAGTCTTTATTCCACTATGTTAACTGTGTCAGATTAAAGACTAGTAACACTCGCTGTCACAGGCTGCTGCACAGTTTTGCAAGCTTCAACCCCATCTCCTCCTGCTCCGTTGCTCCGGGTCCACTGTGGCATTTCAGCCCGTTTTGTAATGAGCCCAGCAGAGATAATCAAAGCCAACCCCGGGCTAATTCAGACCAGTCTGGCTGGCAATGGGCAACTGGTTACCAACTTATTTGGAACCAGACTGAAACATCTGCTGTGTTCTGCTTTCTGCCTCAGAGGGTTACTGGTCAAACTGGGCCTTGAGCTCAACATCAGCTCCCCGACTAAACCCCAGCCTGAATGCCCGTGTCCAGGCCCCGTGCCAAAAGGCCTCAGCCTGAACTGGTGTTACTGTTGACTCATTCGATGCCATTCACTTGTCTGTACAAAGACAAGGAAACAAATAACTGTTCAGCAAACTGTGACACGTGCAGCTTGCATTAAAGCTGTAACGGATACAATGTGTCTGCAAAATGGAGTAAAAGCATCAAAGGAACACCGTAACTTAGTTCTGAATTTCATTCACATGTGGTCCAACTACATCATATATACAGTATGTGCAGCTGAATCCCGGTGCTACAGACCAAGCCCAGATCCGACTGAATCCCATAGCAGAAATCCACAGGCTGCATGGACTTTGGGTAAATCCCTATAATTCTCATATGACATTTCTACAGTGATGCATATAGTGCATCTACTGTCATGGTGATATATTTATTTACTGTAGAGACATCCTTGAATACACAGTTTTAAATAACCTGGTAGCTGTGTGTTCTTTGGTATTTGCCTGGTTCAATTTGGACCAGAGAGAAAGTCCATTGTTTCCATTAATGTATGTTTATGCAAATTTTTAAGTAAATAAGTTGTAACAATGTTTGGAAACAGCAAAATGGTTAAAGCTTCCTCAATTGCAAAAAATATTAATGTGTATGCTCGCTTGAGGTGGTTTATGCCTTTGTCCAAAACAGTTGATGTCCTAAATAGATTATAGAAACGCCTTTACATATTAGGTTGAGACATAGAGAACATTTAACTTACATGACTGATTATGTTTCCGCGGTCGGCGTGTTACCAGATTACTATATACATATATATATATACATATATATACATATAATATATATATATATATATACATATACATACATATATATACATATATATATATATATATATATATATATATATATATATATATATATAATATATATATATATATATACATATACTATATATATATATACATATATATACATATATATATATATATATATATATATATATATATATATATATATATATATATAACACACACACACACACACACACACACACACACTCTTGGACAATTCTTGCTGACATTAAAGAACAAATAAATCTTGCTCAATTGAAACAAATTCCTTAAGACCTCCATTTTTCTTTCGTAGGCGACGATGGCCATGGCAACTTGTTTGTTTTCCATTTCGCTACTACTTCTTGCGTAAAGCGCAGCCTATAGCGCCAACTTCTGACGAAACTAAACAACCCTATTATCATGGAAAATCATTTAGAAATGTTTCTCTCTCTCATACAGAATAAAACTGTGGCACATTTGTCAAAATCTCTGATTATAATTCTATCTTGGGCCTTTCATGGTTTAATGTTGCATCTAAAAAGGAGAGTGAAGCATTATTGTATATGGAGATTTAACAAGGTGCAGACTACACTAAAACCATGTCTTCCTTCAGGGCAACAATCTCTGACAAGGACACAGGGAACGTAGACTTCTACAAAGACTAACATTATGCACTCCATCTCGTTGTCTCTTTGTGAAAAAGAAACCCGAAACGTAATCTAAATTATCCATCTGCCCAACTGTGACGGAGGAAATGTAGGTTTGGAGCTGGGAACTTGGGCTGTAATTGGCCTTCTTGTTTCCTTTTGTACACCATGTTATGCGTTCTAGTCTTTAAAACATCCAATTTGTGCTCCCCTCACAATTAGTTGGACTGCTTTCATTACAATATCTAGTGCGAGATGGTACATGTAAGACTATGCAGATTAACTACCAAAATCCTTTGGTAGGAACAGTCATCAGGTTGGTCAGTCAGGATGTAAAGTGTGAATGATGGAGAGGAGGGAAGGAGCTGAGGTGTAATGCTCTCACAAGCTCTCTCTCTCTCTCTCTCTCTCTCTGGTTTGTGTCACGATTCCCTCCATTATCTTATAGAACCATAGAGGATCTATATAATATAATAATATAATAGTATTATCAACAGCAAATATATTTGACATCGAACATACGTTGAGTAAATTACGTGTTAAAAGTTTTGCCTGATGCAAAAACTAAAAATGCCTTATTATTTACTCATATTTAAATCATCATCTCCTCCTCTTCTGCTGTCATCATAAGCAGTAGTCGTTTTCTACTATTACGTCTGTGGTTACTGTTACCACTGCTATCCCTGCTCTGATAACATGTATCACTTCTGTCAAATGGATTGATAACACTGTAATTACAATGAACCGAAATATAAACATAACCCTTTTGCTTTTGCTCTCGTCTTTCATGAGCCGAAATCAAAGATCTCAGACTTTTTCAATGTACACAAATGGACTATTTCTTTCTAATTATGTTTACAAATGTGTTTAAATCTGTGTTAGTGAGCATTCCTCCTTTGCCGAGATAATCCACCCACCTGACGGATGTGATCAAGATGCTGATTAGACACCGTTAACCGTGTAGCGGGCAAACGTCTGTATAAACTAACCCGGCTTACGGCAAGTGGTGGACACACTGAGGTGACATTTTGCAGTGACAAACAAATCCATAGAGTAACAATATGAAGCACAGGCAGCTGGAGTAAATGACATACCTATGGCCAGGTAAGCGCTGCAGGCACAATGCCATGTAGTCCCATTATTTGAGACCCGGCTGACGTCTCTATATAGCCAATATCTCCATCTCACACCAATACAAGAGGGATAAATAGCATTACAGGTAAGGGGTGAACTGTCCCTCTAGAAAAAAAATGTCACCCAGCATTTCCACAGTTATGTGACACAAACATGAAGCAGATAGGAGGAACAAGGAAGCTCCTTTTCCTCAGCTTCCCTCCCACCAGAGTATTCCTCAGCTCCCTTGAGTCTGTAACAGGCTACACCAATATTAATAGGACCCTAACAGCCTCAGAGTTATGTAGAGCTGCATTGTGGGTAATAGTTCTGAAATTACTCATCCAATTATTCAGTGGTACTTCTTGATATACTGTAGCTATTTTCATCATCTGGTCACATACATGTGAACAATAAGGAGAAAAAAGGCCTGCAGAGATGAACTTACAAGGTAATGTTTTTCCTAAAACTTTCCTAAAACCTTTTCTTTGTTTGAAGGACAAAGGCACATTCCTGCTAGACTCAGCAGCAGGCAAATCCCCTGCTTCCGAAACTGTCCAATTTGGCACCAGCTGCTCTGTTGAAACTTTAATCTGATAGGAGAGAGGGGAGTAAAGGGGCGCCACATTGAAGAGTTCTGAAGGAAACTTTGACATCTTGTTGGGACCAGAATTCACTTCTTTCTTTAGTTTCTTTTTCCACTGCAAACGTGGCAATCAAAGTCAGCAAAGCAGAAAATGTTGTAGGGGCCAAACTAAGTCTGACTCAAATGTGTCAAAGCTTCGACTGTTGTCATGTTAGTCAATGTCCTACTCAAGGGAGAACAAAGAAAATACACTTGGAAAAGGCACACACCTGTCTATATAAGGTCTCACAGCTGACAATGCATATCAGAGCAAAGACCCCAGATCTGGGGAAGGCTACCAAAAGCCTTGCTGCATTGAAGGACCCAAAGAGCACAATGGCCTCCATAATTCTTAAATGGAAGACGTTTGGAACAACCAGGACTCCTCCGAGAGCTGGCTGCCACTAAACTGAGCAATAGGGGGAGAAGGGCCTTGGTAATAGAGCAGATCAAGATCCTGATGGTCACTCTAGCTGATCTCCAGAGATTCTGTGTGGAGATGGGAGAAACTTCCAGAAGGACAACCATCAGTGCAACACCACCAATCTGGGTTTTATGGCAGAGTGGCCAGATGGAAGCCTCCCCCCAGTGAAAGACTGCCAAAAAAAAAAAAAAAAAAATCTAAAGGACAATCAGAATGTGAGAAAGAAGATCTCTAATCTGATGAAACCAAGACTGATCTGTTTGGCCTCAATTCTAAGCATCATGTTTGGGGTGTTTTTCAGAGGCAGGGACTGTGCCGGGAAAGCTGAACAGAGCAAAGTACAGAAACATTCTGAATTAAAACCTGGTCCAGAGTACGCAGACTGAACCGAAGGTTCACCCTCTGACGGGAAAATGACCCTCAGCGTTTTTGTGTGGCCCAGTCAGAGCCCGGACTTGAATCCAATCCAAGATCTCTGGAGAGACCTAAAACGGCAGGCCACCGACGGTCTCCATCCAACCTGACAGAGCTTGAGAGGATCAGCAGAGTAGAATGACAGGAAATCCCCAAATCCGGATGTGCAAGGCTTGTCGGGTCAAACCCGAAAACACTCAATGTTGTAATCGCTGTCAAAGGTGCTTCAACTAAGTAAAGTGTCTAAATACTTATGTCAATGTGATATTTCAGTTTTTCCCTTTTTACTTTTGCAGATATTTCTAAAATGCAATTTCTGCTTCGTCATTATGGTGTATTGAGTGGATATTGATAAGGGAAACAATTTAATTTAAACAATTTTAGCATACGGCTGCAACATAACAGAATGTGAAATAATAATTTCTGAATGCACATATTACATATATATCCATTTTTTTCAATAAATAAGATGTGTCTCTATTCACATCAGACAGCTAATTTGAGTACAATTGTTCATCCTTTCGCCATTTCAAACCATTACAAGGCAGTGAGTTGTATGTTAACTTAAAAATATATATTTAAGACCATTTTTCATGGTTGTCATTGTTGCCTGGAGATAGTGTTTTCAGCCAACTCTAAGAGTTCAAATTTAAAGAGCTAGATAAGGCAGGTTAAATCAGCAAAGTCACTTATATCAATTGCCTCAGAGTGCTTCTGAATCAGTCCAACATATGACACCCTCTGTCCATGGAGCCTTGATTTGGATGAGTGAAAAACAAAAACCCCTTCAAGAGGAGGGATCCCTCTTCAGAGACAGACATGCAATGAATGTTGTAAATATTTCATTGCCACAGCCATGAAGAAATTTGAGTAGAAAAGAAAAGAAAAGCTCTATGTGGTCCTTTCAAGTGTGTCATTGTTTTCAAAGTCAGACGCTTTAACTCACCCATCGTGGGAAATCACTGCATTCATTATGTCGATTAATTAACCAGGGATACAAAGTGTTTTATTCCTTGTGGAAACGTGGCAGAGGAGCCGTGGCTATGAGCTTATGAATATGAAAGAGATTGGGACATGTTCCTGGGGTGTATTTAAAAAAAATGGTCGGTCTATTTCAAGTGGGCTTGGAAGAGGTACTTCTCCATAGTCACTGAGTAGAACACCTGCAGTAGATGGTGTGAGGAGAAACACAGGAGTACTACCACAGGAGCAAAGTATTGTACAGCTATGGACGTATTTCAGACACCTTGAGATTATTTTTTGAATATCTTTTACCTTGCTGTCAGACAGCCCTTTATATTGTATGCTCTCTTCAAAGCCACTAGGCTCCTATGACAAAACAAGAAATTTCACCTCAGACCAGACTACCGCCTACTCGGTCGGTTACCTTGTGTATTTTGTGACTTTGGGGTTTTAAAAGGGTTAGTTTGGATTGAACTCCCATGTTCTGCGATGTAAAATTACCATTTTAATCAGTCATATGTGGGTGCTTTGAAGACAGCATAGATAACGGCTTCAAATCCCCATCAGAAAGGGCTGTCTGATGGCAAGATAAAAAGTAAATATAATTCATAATTATATATACTACTATATACTAAGTATAAATCTGTTTTGCTTCTGCTTCCATCAACAGCAGTACAATCCCTTGCATCCATGCTGGCATACTGTGTGTTTCTCCAAACTCCATCTACTGTAAATAATACAGTGACCTGATACAGTCTCGCTACACACAATTAGAAGTATCCCTAAGTAAGTTTAAGAAGGTTGTTGGAAAACCCAGATAGATCAGAAGATACTTTTCAAAATAGATTTGCAAAAATCTGAGATAGTAAATTGACTAGTATAAAAATCAAGCAACACATAGCAGATACAAATACAAGCTGTCAACTAGCTACTAATTCAGTGGCATCTATGAAACAAGATGTCTACGTCAGGTGACAAAGCCACAGGAGAACTGATCAATAACTAGTGGGTGCGTGATGCATGACTTTTAATGTCCATATTTTCTCAACTCCCATCAGTGTAGGGAATATAACGTCAGGAACTCTAGTCCTTACTGGAATCAACCATGATGAAAATAAATTGAACTGTAAAGTGCTTTGGATAAAAGCACCCAGCTGACAGTAAGCGGTATTCATATGGTTTAAGATAACACACACACACACACACACACACACACAGAAATAATCTAGGATTACCGTCTTCATATTTAATATCTTGCCTTGCAATCAATCCATCCTGCTAGGGCACACAGAGAGCACTTTATTTCAACATGGACCAATATACTGGAGCTTAATACATTTCACTCATCTTGGCTTTGAAGAGTTTGACTGGACTGCTGGTTTGCAAATAAGCAGATCAACGGTAGTGTCCCTGCAGACTGCATGTTTCTGTTCTCAAGAAATTGACTCTTCCCATCCAACTTACTCAGCCTTTTGTGTCATGTTTATTCACTTTCCTTCAGAAAAGTGTCTGAATGCTAAGGCCTGATTCATACTTTTAACCGCCACGCAAAGAGGGAAACAAACACACTGAGCACATAAGAAGAACCACAAAAAAGGAGAACCCAAATGAACCAACTCAGTGAGCAGCCAGTGGACAGAAGACAAACTATCACTGGCTTAGTTGTTTTTGCCCAGTAGTGTGACCGATTTGGCCATGCATTAGGTCTTGCAATTGCATAGATTTTTTTTATTCCAGCTTTTCAGTAGTGTACCAGTCTATTCCACTGGCCATTTCACATGGTAACTCCATATTGGTGGTGCATGGCCATATATAATGTATTGTCATAGTACTAAATTTGGGCCCTTGCTTGACTCTGTAGCTGCACGTGTCATTTCTGTTTCATTGGTCTTTACACCCATGGGTGCATTGCCATGGTGCCCCTACACAACCGTTTCCAGGATGCAATGCACTGTTTATCCCTGGGAGCCATTCTTCTGAAGACATGACCTAGATGATGATGGGGGGGAAAAGAGTAAAGCTAAATGACTATGAGCAAGAGTGTCTGACTTCATGGTTATCACAGTATCCATGTATCCCTGCAGAGGTTGAGCAAGAAGCAGCGAATGTTCAATAGCCCTATAGAAGATTACACTGTCTATTGATTAGAAAAGCTGGGGAATCAAAGCAGTATTTGAACTGGTATGTGGTGTTATAGGACTGTGGATGAGGCATTAAAACAAACAGAATGTATATTGAGCACCCTTCATTCATCACCAGAGCATCATGGAGATGATCAGATAGAGCTAAATATTTCCCAAAATACATGACCACACAGTATTTCTGCTCTGATCCCATATGGTGACATTTATGATTTGCTGTATTGTAATGACATTTTAACTAGGGCAGGGTATTGGATCACACACGACCATCCTAGCCTGTATCGGAAAACTTCTGTGATTTACAGTAGTTGTTCCACTGCCTTAGAAGCGCAAACGTTCAATTTGAGACCACAGTTTGTTGATGAAATGAATGTTTAATTTCTTTTGACAACATCGCTTAACAATGAACTCATAACACTGTTTTCATTATGAACCGTCACCTCAAGAAAACAGAATGTTACATAACAAACAAGTTTACATATAGCAGAAATATGAGCTGTAGTTATTTATAGAAACATAGTTGGTCTAGTGAGGCTGTGAGATTTTTATTCACGCAAAGTATTTCAAAACATATTTTTGCAGTATCGGTATTGAATTCAAGGTTAATGAATCTAAAAGTTTCACATGACCCAGCCTTACCCAGCAGCATGATGCAAACAACCAAAGTGTTCCTATGATGGAGAAAGCAGGTGCCATTGCTGCAGCAATGGGAGGTGTTTAAACCCTGTTCCAGTTCAGAATCATCTCCACTACCGCCTACCTAACTGGCCCCTAGCAACTGCTTGCCTGACGCAGTATGTGATAATCATTTACTGTGAGCATGTCAAATGCCACTGTTGCTGGGAAATTTGATTCATCACTTGCAAGTTTAGATTTAAAAAATCACAGGAAGCTTTTGGGAGACCGATGAAGCAGTAAGACTCACTATGCCAGGTGTGCAGGTTAATTCCATTAAAATAGCTCCAATAAGGTAATTAAAAGCCAAATGACAGCTATAGAGAGAAGCACTGCGGGACTGCCAACACTCCGGATCCTCAATTGTTGGCTGAAAAGTTTTTCTAAAGCAGAACCTCAAGTCATCCTCCAACCACTGAATAATAATTAGCAAAGACAAATCACTGTTTTCCCTACTACTAAGAAACTGTCTCTCTCCTGTCGTTTGAAATGTATTCTGGTTTGTTGAGGCATGCAAATATTATTGGCTATTGCCATTACTGATGTTTCTATTATACAATGAATCATTTAATCTAAAGTATTAAACAATGATATTGAACCCAGGTAGCAGCAAATCCTCACAGTGGAGAAGCCACATTTGTTTCTCTGTTAATTACTCCCAGGAATTATTGATTATTGAAATGTAATACATTTGAGGGTCATGTAATGAGAGACCTGTCTCATTCAACTTCAGTTTATATCCAGAATCAGGTGATGTGTGCTTCATTTCATCTCACCTGAAGTACTAAGACTCCAAAATGGCAAAATTTGCATTTCTGTCCACTACTGTGGGTTGACGAGTCTCCGGTCTGGACTTTCACTGAAGGCCGGGTCAATGTAAACTGACCTGCGTCCCCTGAGAGCATTTTCCAGCAAATACTGAGGAGTGTGTTCAAAGATCAGAGCTTGTGTCGTCCCTCTACAATAAACAAGGCCACTTCAGCAGCCCGTGAAGGCCAGGCCTTTGGTTTGACTGAACAACAACCTCAATAAGTGTCAAAAGCTTTCAGGCTCAATCAATACAGTTTGCCGATTTTCCTCATTCACTTACACTTGGGAATTCTTACTCTGTGTGTGTGTGTGTGTGTGTGTGTGTGTGTGTGTGTGTGACACTGCTTGAACCATGCTTAACTGGCCTGAAGCTGGAAACACCATATAGTAGCTCCACCTGCTGCTGTGATGCTGCTCTACTCCTCTTGCTTTTTGGTCTACGGCGACGTGGTTGGGATGGATCCATCTCAGCGTGGCTGTGCCTGCTGCCATGGACTACCACTGCTGATACTATTGCTTCTGTTAATGCCACCACTACTGTTAATGATACTACTACCATACTACCAACACCAAATGCAGTTGGAACCCAAGGGCCTGGGCTGCACCAGGTTTCTGCCTAAAAGCCTATTGAAAGCAGTTTTTTTCTGGCCACTGTCGCTGTAATGCTTGCCCCTGGGTGATGATGGGACTTTGAAAATGTGTTGACTCTTGAAATTTCGAGTGTATTCTAGTCCTGCTCAATGTGTTAAGTGTCCTGAGATGACTTCTGTTGTGATTTGACACTATAAATAAAATTGAATTGAAACTGAATTGAATGCTTTTCTTAACCCAGCTTGAAGTGAATTTCCTCAGAAAAAGGTCATGTGTTATCCTTGCTTGAACCGCTTATCCTCCACACAAAGGCCCCGTTTGTATCTGTACTCAAAATCAGCTCCACTAATTCTCCACAGAAGTAAAGAAGGAAAAGAAAGAAAGAAACATGACAGAGCAGAGCCAAGCAGCGACCTCGAGGTTATGTCTGATGCCATAATGCGAGGCCGAGTCCTCTTGTTACCATTGTGGCCTCTTGTCTTTGCTCAGATCAAGGGGAAGGTGTGGAGCGAGTAATCACAGCTCTGCCCTGCTAGCTTTAACAACTTTACACGGGGCATGTTTCATAAAAAGCTAATTGTATGCAAAATGCTGTTTATGTCCTGCTTTTGTTAGGTAGGAAGATTGCTCTATTCCAGCCTGATGCAGAAACATAATGCACCAGCAAAAGACATCTTTCAATATGAAAGTGATCTGGTGTTAGTTTCAAAACTGAAGTTAAATGGCTATATTTGTCTTGGACTGACTTCATCATTAATGTACACCTCAGCAAGCTTCACTTTAAATGACAAAACATCAAAGTGATTTACACATCCGATCAACAATCCCTGTTTCTATTAGGGATTCAACGGTTGTCAATATAATATTGAACTGCACAGTACAGCATGCACGGTTCAATAACCACTTGTGAATTGAGGTATTTTCAGTTTTGCAATAAAATTTTGCATAATTTCACCTTTCCATCCTTGTATTTCTCTCTGGATTGGCTATGTTGGAGCTTTAGAGGAGCACTTGAACGCAGCATGTGTTCATGTGCTGCGATGGGGAAATGCCTCCCTGCCGAGTAAATATCCAACATCCTGGAAGCAGGACGGCTGAGCAGGTAACACCGTCAGTTAAAACACACTTTTCTCTCACTGATACCTTCCAACAAACCGATTATACTGGTGCAGACAACACAAGGACAAATTCTCCCGTATGACCCCCCTCCTCCGTGACCTCCACTGGCTCCCTGTTGCAGCCCGCATCCAATTCAAGACGATGGCACTGGCCTTCAGGGCCATCAATGGAACGGCACCTGTCTACCTTCAAACACTGGTCAAACCACACACCCTGAAGCGAGCACTTCGCTCCTCTACTTCAGCTGGCCGGCTGGTACCACCATGGCTGAAATTAAACAAATGTCGCTCAGCAAAGTCCAGACTCTTCTCTGTTCTGGCGCCTCAGTGGTGGAACGAACTCCCGACCAATGTCAGGACAGCAGAGTGTTATGAACCTACATTGATGCTTTGTTTCTGAATTGTTTTGTTTTGTTTTGACATGATTCTGTATATTATTTGTGGTCAAGGAAATCTAATTTGTTTTTGTCAATCAGACCAGCATGCGTGGTTAGCGATGTTGATTGGTGATTGGCCCATTCCTGATTACAGGCAGTATACAGCTTACAAGAATTACGGACAGAGGTGGTTTTGACTCTATCCGCGCCGATCCGCGCCGGTGGATGCGTTTTCGTTTGGACGCCACATCTATCCCGGAGCGTTCGTGGACGTCGTGTTTTTTTTGGATCGCCAACACTCTTCACCTCCTCCCTCGTGACGCGGACGTCTCTTCACTCCCTCCGCTCTCGTGGACGCCTTGGTTTTCTGTATCGTTTGGACACTCTTCACTTCCTCCCTCGTGATGCCCTACGGTTTGGACACTCTCCGACGCTCCGCGGTCGCGATGGACATTGTGGTTAGGGAACCGTGTAACTTTTGGTGTAACTTTGTGAATAATAACATGTCTAAATAATTCAGTTGAAGATAAATATTGGTAACTCATCTATGACTCTCTGTCTGCCTTTGCTGCCACCTTGGACACGTAACAAGAGTCATTTGCCATCTTCCAAAAAGATTCACCTGTTCAGACTTCACCTCGACTCCCCCCCCCCCCCCCCCCCAAAAAAAGCACCTCTATGTTCTTACCTATAGCACTTTGATCATAGCACTGTTGTTCTTAAGGTATACTTGCTGAACAGCTACTACTTTACTCAGACGAGGACTACGAGGAACACTTGTTTCTATTTTTTCGCTCTTTATCGGCGATGATATGTTGTGGTTTCTTTCTTTTGGTAAATGTACTTAATGTAAGTCGCTTTGGACAAAAGCGTCTGCTAAATGCCCTAAATGTAAATGTAACAACACAACAAGTGCAGTGGGATGTTTATTGCTAAAGATTTGCAGATTTGCAGCCCTTTTCGGTAGTTGCGGGCTTCCGTCACCTAATCAAAACGCTTCATCTGTGCTACACTTTTCAGCACTAACGTAATTCCCGACTTCTATAAAACAACAGAAAGACATGGACGTGGAACTGGCTAAAGCACAGAGCCGAGCACTGACCACGGATAGTTGGAGCTCTCGGGCACAAGAGTTATCTCACTGTGACGTCCGCTATATGTCGGAGTGGAGATGAAGAGCAGTACTCCAAACCCCTCCCCCTGTACCATCATATATACCCTACTGAAGTACAGGAATTTTTATTTAAATCGATGACTATATGTTTACAGGTATAATTGTTTAAAACAGTGACTTTATGTTTTAAATATGTACATATTTAAAACGTACATTTACTTTTGAAATTGTTTACCCTCTTTTATCCTATATCAGTCGTTAAGGCTAAGAAGCACTTTTGCATTTGAAAGTGTTCATTTTTTTAACGTATTTATTTATTTATTTAATTACAATACACTTGAATGTGTCTGAATGTGTAAAAAAAAGTTTTTTCCTTGTGCACATGTGTACCGAAACTGAACTGAAACCGTAACCCAAGAACCGAGGTACGTATTGAAGCATGGGCTAACTGTATTGTTGCATCCCTAGTTTCTATCCAATCACTCAGCCTTTCTGCACGTCTGCGTCCCTTTGGTCCAAGCTGTCAATGCTCCTAATAGTTGTAGCAACAAGGGTCTACTGAATCTCCAATATATTGCCTTCGCTGTGCTTCTCTCTCTTCCAAGATGCACATGCACACACATAATCAATACAGCCAAGTTCTGTAGGACAGGATATACCTCATCAATAATGGAAGTTGTTTTTGTGAAGAGTGCGATGCTCGATTCCTTGCCTTGTGTCTCGCTTGTGTGTTACTGGCCACCCTGTGACTAATAATCTGTAGATACACAGACTCAATCATTACAAGGAGGCAGGTGAAAACACACACATACAAATATGCACACACGCACAAACACACACACACACACACACACACACACACTTTACTATTCAGGTTATTTGCCCAAAAAAATCATGATGGTTAAAATTTACATTCGCCGAATACTCATTTTTAGACCAACCTACGTTTACATTAGCTATTCACTCCATTTTGCAAATGTGATCCGCCACGGCAAAACCAGCAACACGTTGGGTGGGACGAATTTGCGTAAAGACGAAATAAGCCTTTTTTTTTTTCAAAAATAGTGATTTTCATTTTTTGGCAGAATATGCAAGTTGAGATCATGGAGCGGAAGATATCAGACGTTAGACAGCGAAATTGAGGAAATCCGTAACTTTGACTGCAAATGCTACGGAAGAAGAAAGGAGAAGTCTGCAGGAATACTTTTTCAGGAATACTTTTCAGTTTCTTAGGGGGTGAGTTTCCGTTAACATCCAAGTTATCTACTTTGCTTAGCTGGCTAAGTTAGCTCAGTACTGTTGTTTTAAAATGATATGCACATCGAAACTAAGCTGTAATGGGAGGTTTTTGGCTAGTAATGTGGGCATCTGATTTAACAGTATTGTGCTAAGGGGCCTGTTGGCATTGCTTGAATTGACTGTGATGCTAATAGTTTAGCAACTAGCCCACCTGAGGACAATAGGCTAGTTGCTAAATCATTAGCACTAGCTACTTAGACGGTGCCTGCAGGCTAACAGATAGCAGATATCACTGAGTGACATCTGTAGGGGGGAGGGCTTATCTGAATGAGATGCAAATGAGCACCATTGTGTTTCCTTTCTGGCCAGGTGAGGGGAGGTGAGGCGAGATTTGCAAATCTTTCAGGCCAGTTTTCTTCGTGACCAGTTTTCAGAGAAGCATACATTCAAATGGCCACAACTTCGTCAAATATTATCAGATTTCCATGTGTTAGACATCATTGGAAAGCTTAGAAACTATACTTTCAGAATAACTCAAAATGCCCCGAGGCTGACTTGTTCCTGGCCGTTGCTGGTCACAAATATGATACAGCTTATGTATGGTGTAACATCATTTTGCATGTGACTGTCGGAGAGAATCAGTAAGAGGAATCCACAGTCACAGAGGCATGCCATTCCAAGTAATCCGACCACTTCTCCAGTTCTAGGTGGGAGATGATTCTTTATTCCCATCCCTTATGGTTATCCCTGTCTGCCAAAGTGGTGGATCAGCTGGCAATTTCAACCGCTGCTGACAGCAATTTACCCGCATTTGACGAGTGGCGGGTGTTAATTTCAGACCGTGGAAACGCACATAAACATCATCTTTCGACCATTTAGCAGCAGCTCATAAAATAACACAGGTGCCTCCGGCCAATTTGCCAGACGTAAAATTATAATTTGACACAAAGGCCTAATAAGCATGCATCCAAGCAAGCACACGCACATACACAGGAAATCTAATAGATCACACTGGCAACTGAAAAAATATAACTAACAAGCACAAGGCAACATTGTCACATGCATGAATTCAAACTAAGCAAAGACCAATATGTATATAATTCAGAATTAGAATGTATTTGAATGTATATACAATAATTGAATTGGAAGTGTAAATGATTTCCTCAATCGTGACAGGGGAATAATATAGAATGCAAAGGATGCCTGCAGCACACCGGCAAGGTGGCATGGTGATGCCTGACAAGAGTCTGTTGCAGCGTCGTCCACGGTGATGAGCTAGTGTGAAAAAATAAAGTAGTGTTTTTTTTCCTTGAGTATTGAACGTGTCAACACCGAAAATTATCTGGGAAAAATGTATTTCAGTGTGGTGTCTCATGTCCACCAGTGCCAACATGTACTTGGCCAGTGCCAGCTGCTGGGTTCATACAGGAAACAACAGGGAGATGCCATCGATTACATCCAGGTGGTTTACCTGCTTGAAGTCTGCCCTGCCTTCACTGGCACACTATTATACTCAGTTCAACTTTTAGAAGAAGCCAACAGCAAGGACTTGGACCTTTCCAGATGGGATGTTAGACGTCGTATACAAATAAAGAACACCAAAAGGTCACTTCGGGGACACAGCTGTGCTGTACCGTACATCGCCGTACATAGAAAATAATAAAGGAACGCTAACCTTGATCTTTTCTGGTTAACAATAATCCATACCTGTCCTTTTCCAAATTTCTTAAACATTACTACAGAAAAGGAAGGAAGCAAAGTATACACTTATTTAAAATCTGACCACATACAGAGTAATGTGATGTGACATTACATAGTAACTTTAGCTGTGACAGACGAGCCTAGCATATAGAATAGCATATCAAAATATTACAGGAAAGTGGAAAGTTGACCACGGGTCTGCTTGGTTCCAATCTTGCTCAGCTGTTATTGGTGCAGGTGTTGAGCAGGGTCAACTGTCGGAGTACGCTAATTATTTCACCTTGCGGGGGAAAGTGCATAGGCCATGCCGTTCTGTTATCATCTATGTTCAAGGTTCGACTTGGGTGCCTGTCAACTGATAATTTGATTCAATGAGGTTTGGAGGACAGCTCTGGTCTGCATAACTAAGTTACACATAATTCAGAGTCTATTTTTCAAAATTGAATTTGATCATTATAAAAACTGTGTGTGAAATGTGTGTGTTCAGTGAAAACTGATATTTCTCCCATTGTGACCTGTACTACCAGAGATGGTAGCTGCAGAGGTGGATACCAAAAACAACAGCCTCCAAAATACAAATCACAGATGATGAGAGGCTTCACTGGATTGATCTCTCTGTGGGAAAACAACAATCCCTGCCAATGGTTACGTGCCTGTCTCAAATAGGAATTTCCCTCATGACTGGACCCTGACAAGACAGTGCCAAGTGTGTGCTCCCACTGTCTAATGCATTGTAATGTGTTACAGTGTAATGGCTTGAGAAACATTTCAAATACTTCAAATATATTTTCTTTTATCTGGCATGTCACTGATGTGTGTTCCTCTGCTTGTGGATTCCATTTCCATCCTCTCAAAGTGATACGCATCCTGCTGGAGGCATTATCACATAACCTTGTCCACAAGGGAAAAGGCAGGGCATGTGTGTGAGAGGTGTGAAAGAGAGAGAGAGAGAGATAGTGTGAGAGAGACGGAGAGTGTGTGCATTCATGCATGCATCCATGTGTGATTTACAACTGTGCAAGCAAACTGCCAATGGGCACAGCCGGCAGTGGAGAGAGGGGTTTCTCTGGCTTACCAAAGATATTTGTGGAATGTCCTTTCTTGGCGAGGGGCTTCAGCTCGTTGTGACCCCAGCCGTACTGTCGGTAGCTGTCCCATGCATGCTTCATCATCTGAAAAATAACAAATGACAACAAATACAGCATATTAGAAGATGGGAAGTCTCCTTACTTGCCAGAGCAAGAGCGCAATGTCAGAGCCTCAAATCCTGCAGCTCAAGCGATTGTACCTCAGGACAATGGCTCGGTAAACATGTCTGGATAATGATGTCTCAATGTGCATCATCATTTTACTCAACGTTGATATAATTAGGATGTTGGCATAATGCGATTTCAGTCACAACAGCTGTTCCTGGTATCAGTCGAGCGGTTAGTAAAACCAGTACAGAAACCAACAAACATTCAGTGCAGAACAAAAAGCAGCTCTAGAGTTGTTTTACTAAATGATGAACATTAATAATTACTACATGATTAAACATTCTTGACAAATTACCCCGATAACCCCACGCTTGTATTATGTGGATTACAATACAACACTTTGTTTTTCGTTTAGTCGCCTCGAGGCAGAGCTATTAATAAATCAACTCAATCAATCAAATGCTGAATGTCTTGCATGAACATGGAGATCTTAAATGAGATACATCTTGGCTCCAACAACGGCTCAACTCAAACCAAATAACGCTGGAAGGCCTTGACACAAACAAAAGGCAAACTTTCTGTGCAATTAATCGTCATGTCAATATATTGTTTCAATCAATTCTGTCATGAATACTTTCACACAGAATGTGAATATATAGCAAAAAAAAGATAAGAAATGCTGTTGGCATCCATCAATCAATCAAGCTGTGGAACGGGTTGAGTAGCAAACTGTATTACTCCTTTCAACCTTGATATGACAAAGGCAGCACAGAGTATTTCCCATTCTGTGTCATTTATTCATCACGCCCCTGGTGTCACGGGGGTTGAGCCTGAACTGTTTTATAGTGTGTGTGTGTGTGTGACACTGCTTGAACCATGTTTTTCTTAACCCAGCTTGAAGTGAATTTCCTTAGAAAGGTCATGCGTTATCCTTGCTTGTGTGTGTGTGTGTGTCCGTGTGTGTGTGTGTGGGGGGCATATATAGCATACTCGAGGACAAAGTGCAGAATCAATCTTTCCCTAGCTCTTTCATCCACACCCAGTGCCATTTATTATTTAATCCTTTATCAATTAACGAGGGTATCTTCCCCAGGATTCTACTTCTGATTGGCTAATAATGTTGTTTGAGTGAGGGAAAGTTGTGTTCCTCTAATATCACTGGCAGACAAACTCATGAACTCTAAATATTTTTTTTTAAATATGTTTTTTCGCAGCCAAACGCCATACATCGGAAATCTGGCACAGGGCCGGAATACTTTAAGCCCTGTGGTGTGTAAAAGCCTTAAGGATTAAATAGATTCCCAGAAAAAAAAAAACACCACACCCCACCACATACACACACAGAAAACCACTGGTGCTTGAGCAGGGCTTAATGGAGGGGATGACCCCAGGGACTTTAATCTGGAAGATGATGCCACCCAATCAAAGTTTTCCTGATGTCGATCCACACACAGATGTTGACCTGTTGCCTGTGAGATTTTGAAGTTGACACACACACACACACACACACACACACACACACACACACACACACACACACACATACATACACACACACAGATGAATGAACCCTATTAACACAAACTGAGGACACATTTGTAAACATTTTGTTTTGGTGCAGCACACAGTTGTGATTGTGATTGTTTATCTATTTGTATTTAAGTTTCATGACATTCCCTGTATCAGTATGACATACGTCTACTGGATAAAATACAAATCCTATTCTTCATAGGAGGCTTAAAGAGATTGGCTCGGGGAGGAGGTTGTGTATAAAAAAAGAGCAAGAGATTGTGAGATGAGCCCTGACATGCAGGCTGATGCTGAGAAGAAACAAACAGAGAAGATGACACAGCCAAGGGAGGAAAATGTGTGCCAGTTTTTACTGAAGCAGTGCTGCCCTCGTTCAATTTCAAACCTTTTCCTCCTCCACAGCCCTGAGCTCATGTGTCATCCACAACCTCGGAGAAGTACATTTCCTTTCTATGTGGTCTTGTCGGTCACTGTCTGGTTTTATGGACATCTGTTGATTTCATTCTCTATGTGGTCGGTCTAGCTGCCGACTTTCTTATCTGTCCATCTGCCAGTCTCTCTGTCTATGCACGCCTGTCAGCTTGTCACTTTCATTACTACGATGACCTTGATGACGAAGTCGGCACTGATGCCCTGCAACCAGCCAGCACACAATTGTTCTTATGTTTATTTTGTTTGATTTAAGCTTCATTGTTCAACCCTAAAAATTCATCATCATTATTTGTGTACTGTGTGCAACCTTTTCCTGCCTGACAGTTCTAAAAGGGGATTCTTCTCTATGAAACTCCAACTCAACGTTCTATTACAAAGTTTAACCTTTTTTTGTAGAGAGGGTCTGATTAGGTAATCCTGTTTGTGATTTTCATGGAATGAATCGGCAGGTTGACAAGCGATTTGCTGTAGCATCAGCGGTGATGCAAGCGTTGTACCGTTGTGATCAAGAGGGAGCTGAATCGGAAAGACAGCTCTTGATTTACCAGTGAACCTAAGTTCCAAGCCTTCGTATTGGCCTTAGTTTGGGTCGAACGCAGATACACGCTGCCGCAATAAGCTTTCTTGGTCGGGTGACTGGGGTCAGCCTCAGAGATAAGGTCAGGAGCTCAGTTGAGGTGGTCTAAGCATCTGATCAGGATGGGAAGAGGCCCCGGGGTAGACACAGAAGACGCTGGAGGGTTAATATCCTCAGGGTCCCCCAGATGGAACTGGAAATTGTTGCTCGGGAGAGGGGTTAGAGCAGGAGCTTGGTTCGCATTGCCGGCAGTAAGTCAGACCTGTTCCAGGTGCATGTTGGACTCCGGCAGGGCTGCCCTTTGTCACCGGTCCTGTTCATTATTTTTATGGACAGGATTTCTAGGCGCAGCCGTGGGCCGGAGGGGATCTGGTTCGGGAGCCACTGGATTTTATCCCTGCTTTTTGCGGACGATGTGGTCTTGTTGGCTCCTTCGAGCCAGGACCTCCAGCATGTCCTGGGGCGGTTTGCAGCCGAGTGTGAAGCAGCCGGGATGAGGATTAGCACCTCCAAATCTGAGGCCATGGTTCTCGACCGGAAAAAGGTGGCTTGCTCCCTCCAGGTTGGGGGGGAGTTCCTGCCTCAAGTGGAGGAGTTTAAGTATCTTGGGGTCTTGTTCACGAGTGAGGGAAGGATGGAACGTGAGATTGACAGGCGGATCGGTGCAGCGGCTGCAGTAATGCGGTCGCTGTATCGGTCCGTCGTGGTAAAGAGAGAGCTGAGCCGAAAGGCGAAGCTCTCGGTTTACCGGTCAATCTACGTTCCTACCCTCACCTATGGTCATGAACTTTGGGTCATGACTGAAAGAATAAGATCCCGGATACAAGCGGCCGAAATGAGCTTCCTCCGTAGGGTAGCGGGGCGCTCCCTTAGAGATAGGGTGAGGAGCTCCGTCACACGGGAGGAGCTCGGAGTAGAGCCGCTGCTCCTCCACATCGAGAGGAGCCAGTTGAGGTGGCTCGGGCATCTGCATCGGATGCCCCCTGGACGCCTCCCTCGGGAGGTGTTCCAGGCATGCCCCACCGGGAGGAGACCCCGAGGAAGACCCAGGACACGCTGGAGTGACTATGTCACCCGGCTGGCCTGGGAACGCCTTGGGGTCCTCCCAGAGGAGATGGGGGAATTGTCCGGGGAGAGGGAAGTCTGGGCGTCCCTGCTCAGGCAGCTGCCCCCGCGACCCAGTCCCGGATAAGCGGAAGAGAATGGATGGATGGATGGATGGGAGAGGGGTGTCTGAAATGCTCTCCCCTCAGCCAGCTGTCCCTAGGACCCAGACCAGGACCAGGCCCCTGATATGCGGCCTTGTGATTGTGCTGGAGCAGATATTCTGCTTCTCTGTACGACGGCGTATTAGGACCACAGTATGAAAAAACCGGAGCTGAGAGAGGGGGGCGATGTTCTGGGGGGTAAAAATGCAGATTTGCTACTTTTTTACAATGCTAACAAACAACCGGCACTTGAGGCCAAATTGTCATCTTATGGATGTTTATTGATCGGGTGGCCGGGTGGATAGCAGCCGTAGCTTTCACTTGTTGCCATAGCAACAGCGAACATCCGGTCAAGCAACGTGTTTACTTCCCCATGCTCAGTCTCTCCTTTGCCGTTTTTGGTGAATTTTGGTAGCAGAAACAGCGCCAAATATAGGCCTGGAGAGTCGATTACAGTGGATTTGTGTGCACACAGATTTTCTTAAAACGACGTCAAGGAAAACAGAGAAAAAACAATGATTTGGTACGTGTGGACGGCCTCTAATGCACTGGTTCACACACCACAAAGTAGCCAATCAGTCCCCTTGTATTTGTGTTTCCCTACTTGCCAGCAGGTAACTAACGTCCTTATGCCACCAAATGAGGATGTGTCCAGATCCTCCTCAATCTCTCCCTCCATGGAACAGGCAGGTAGCCAATCTAATAAAGGCAAAGGCCAGGAGCTTTAATGCGTTCTTGGCCTCATGGCTTTTCATGATGCAGTCCATGCAGAAAAAACCAAGGATTATAAATCAAATTAATACAACCATGACATAGGCACTTAAGTGTTGGCTGGCTCCTCATGATCTGTGTTGATTGGATGCTTCATCAAATTTGATTGGCCCATAAGCCAAGGACAACCGCAACAGTGCAGAGTGCTTGACAATGTTGACAAACTGCTTATTTAAAAAGGACCTTGGAATACTAATTGGACATTAAACTACACAATTCTGTGATTGATTCTGACAGCTACCTCACGCCATCACACTGCAAGGAAAGGAGAGGGGAAATTGGTTTGCATTGGCTGAATTGAAGGGTTCATTCCACAATTGGAAGTGAACTTCATCAGAAACAAAATTGGCTGCAAAAGTTGCCCATAAAAAAGGTAGGGGCCAAACCAAACATGTTTGTGATCTCTGACAAGGAAAGTTAAACTTGCACCAATCAAAATATATTCTGATATTAACTAGGGTTGCACATCTCTCTGTGATAAACGGTCTAGATATCATCTAGATACACAGGTTACGATTCGATTCAAAAACGATATCCTTTTATTACAGACCGATTTGATTCGAATCGATTCCATACAGTGAACGATACCATTCGATTCTACGGTTAATATTTGTTGTAGATATTTTATAAAATAAAGAAGCTGATTCTATGAAAGTGACAGTGCAATAGTTTCTTTTCAAATATGTAAAATACCACATATCCGCAAGCATTGTGGCTGTATGGCACTGGCAAAAAAAAAAAAAAAACAGAACAACAAAATCACATGTCAATGTATTTTTAGACATGGACCAAAAAAAGTCTGGCGGAATCGTTGGATGGCGGTCACAGGACAGTGTCGTGGTCGCTACCTGTGCTGCGGCCGCCTCTTGTGGCGCAAGTTGAGACACAAGCAAACAACATTCAAAGCCTTCTGTCTCTCACATGCAGTCGTGGAGTGCCTGCGGTCACACGGCAGCATCGCAGCCGCCTACCTGTAGGGTTGTCACGATACCAGAATTTCAGTAGTCAATACCAATACCTGTGAATTTCCACGATTCTCGATACTAATTCAATACCACAATTTAAAAAAAACAACAACAGGACCCATGTACTTTTAAATTCACTAATTTATTGAAAACTGCTTCAAACTGTCAAGTATTTAACACCACTGTGCTTTAAGATCTTTTTGCACAGAATTTAAATTGCTGTACCAGCTGCCAACAGACCTATAGCCATCCAGTATAAAAACAAACAATACTGTGCTTATAAGGCGCTTTTTGCATGTCGGCTTGTTTGAATCAAGAATAGCTCCAGTTTCATCCGCCTCGAATGCAAAATATTTCCACACGCGACTCTTCGCACCGGTCTTGTCGACGAGCCGACGTGTTGTGCTTTCGCTCCCACCTGCTGAGGCCATTTTTTTCGAAGACGGCAAGTTTTCTTCTTCAGCGCCGCTTACTGCTCTGTGCTGCTCACACGCGTATACTGCCCCCGTCAGTTCCGCCAAGAATCGACACGGCTCGCCGAGTGAAAAGTTGTATATTCGGTTCTGACGATACCAGAAAAAAGCAAGTATCAAATTATTTTTTTCGTGTCGGCATCGAATTGGTACCGAAGTATCGGTTCTTGTGTCAACCCTACCTACCTGTGCTGCGCCCGCCTCTCCACCTCCTCCATGTTCCGTGTTTTACCTTGTCTATAACTCATACCAGCTAGCCAGCTACGGCGTTTTGCCTGCAGCTTCAGCTCTCGCATTGCTTTAGAGACGCTGGTGTAATGCCGCCAACCGCTTCAAAGTCTCGCAATACCCGATCCATGACTCTGTAACCGATTCATCTAGGAATTCATTGATAATCCGTATCGGTTGAGGAGCTGTATATCTCACTTGTTGAACCGAATATCTGGTCGCATCGGTTTATCGTTTACGACCCTAATATTAACCCTGAACCAGAGCCAAATCCAATATCCATCCACCAAATGTTACCTGAGGCAAGCTTTCATCAGAGGCAATGACAATGACAGGATGGCTCAAGAATCGCTTTATGAGATGTGAAAATACCTCAAAATGTGCAAAACAAAACAGCAAGATGACTTCCAATAACATTCTTTTGTTTGTTTGTTCACCTGCCTTGACTTGCATATGAACAAAGTGACATCCCATTCTTAATCCATAGGGTTTAATATGACGTCAGTCCACCCTTTGCAGCTTAAACAGCTTCAACTCTTCTGGAAGGCTTTCCACAAGGTTTAGGAGTGTTTATGGGACTTTTTGACCATTTTTCCCAGAAGCGTATTTGGGAGGTCACACTGATGTTGGACAGGAAGGCCTGGCTCTCACACCGGGTTCACACTGGCTGCGGAAAATTGCGCGCAGTCTGCTGCCCCCCTGTTCAGACCAGACGCATATTTCTCCACGATAGTTGACAAACGCTTCTGCTCAGCTGTTGTTCATTCAGAACTATTTTTTTCATTATGGAGTAAATAACCCCATAAAATTAATACAACATGTTTCTGTAACCAAGAAGTTTGTACACTTATTTATCCGTTCTCCTGAGAGAGAGAGAGAGAGAGAGAGAGAGAGAGACACACACCGACAGAGAGAGCGTGTATGGTAGTAGACAGTAGTAGTGCAGATATACCGTTGAAATACACATATTTGTGTACTCTTCACAATTATTAAATGTATTGCCTCTTCCCGTTTCCCAGTGCGAGTTTAGATATACAAATATGATCGCATTAGTTTTGAAAATTGACCGGATTGTCTGGTGTTTCTCTCTGTGATTTCCTGCCAGAATTGACGCGTTCACTCAAAACATAGAGCAGACACCGAAAAGATCGCTTTTTATTCGTGGTGCTTCCGCGGCCGGTGTGAACTAGGCGTCAAGCCCAAGATATGCTTCCGCGTCGACACAACGCAAGGGGGCTTGTGGACCCCTTACGTCCTTGCGGACGCCCCTTACGTCCAACGCAAGGGCCTGACGTGCACCTCCCAAAAATCCTAGACGCGCGTCGAAGCGACGCAACGCCAACGCAGCGGCATTGGCTGTGATTGGTCCGCTAACTACATCCGCTGGGGCCCGCTATCCGGTTTCCACTCATAAACACCACCATTTAAACTTTTAAAAGGCTACTTTTATTGTTTTCACCTCGTTTTATTGTTTGTACCTTGTCGCTTTTGCACAAAGAAATAAAACACCAAGTTCTGAAAAATAGTGGATGTTTAAAGACGGAAAGTAAACAAATAGGCTAACGAGGCTAAGACGATATACGTCAAGAGTCTCGGTCGGTCGGTCAGTCTTTATAAAAAACATAGCGCCCTCTACCGGTGTGGCATTGAATTGCATTTCGACACGTAAACCCAACGCAGAACCATCACGGTCTCCAAGCAACTGCGTGGCCGTTGCGTTGCCGTTGCGTGATCACTACGCGGAAGCATAATCAGGGCTTCAGTCTCCACTCTAATTCATCCCAAAGGTGTTCTATCGGGTTGAGGTCAGGACTCTGTGCAGGCCAGTCAAGTTCATCCACACCAAACTCTCTCATCCATGTCTTTATGGACCTTGCTTTGTGCACTGGTGCACAGTCATGTTGGAACAGGAAGGGGCCATCCCCAAACTGTTCAACGAAGTTGGGAGCATGGAATTGTCCAACATCTCTTGATATGCTGAAGCATTCAGAGTTCCTTTCACTGGAACTAAGGGGCCAAGCCCAGCTCCTGAAAAACAACCCTACACCATAATCCCCCTCCACCAAACTTTACACGTGGCACAATGCAGTCAGACAAGTACCGTTGTCCTGGCAACCGCCAAACCCAGACTCGTCCATCAGATTGCCAGATGGAGAAGCGTGATTGGTCACTCCAGAGAACGTCTCCACTGCTCTAGAGTCCAGTGGAGGCATGCTTTACACCACTGCATCCAACGCTTTGTATTGCACTTGCTGATGTATGACTTGGATGCAGCTGATCGCCATGGAAACCCATTCCATGAAGCTCTCTACACCGTTCTTGAGCTAATCTGAAGGCCACATGAAGTTTGGAGGTCTGTAATTATCGACTGCAGAAAGTTGGTGATCTCTGTGCACTATGTACCTCAGCATCCACTGACCCCGCTCCATCATTTTACGTGGTCTACCACTTCTAGGCTGAGTTGCTGTAGCTCCCAATCACTTCCACTTTGTTATAATCCCACTGACAGTTGACTGGTATATTTAGGAGTGAGGACCTTTCCCGACTGGACTTGTTGCACCGGTGGCATTCTATCACAGTACCACGCTGGAATTCACTGAGCTCCTGAGAGCGACCCATTCTTTCACATGTTTGTAGAAACAGTTTGCATGCCGAGGTGCTTGCTTTTATACACCTGTGGCCATGGAAGTGATTGGACACCTGATTTCAATTATTTGGATGGATGAGTCAATACTTTTGGCAATATAGTGTATGTTGTTCCAACATCCATATAATAGCTTATATTAATTATGCTGTGCAGTTAAATACAAAATAAATCAATAAACAACCCTCTTTTTTTTTTCTACAATGATGTTTTTGCCAATACCAATACTTGGATAGAGGTTTTTTTTTTTTTAGACAACAAACTAAAACAAATTGCTGAACAAATAAATACATTATTAAATGATACATATTGCGTCCTGATAATGACAAATATAGACTCAAAAACAAGCATTTTTACTGTATCAATTTAGAGATTATCCAAAGTAAAATTCTATATAAATGTAGGATTCAACAGACCAGTTTTAGAAAAGTAAACCTGAATAAAATGGTAATATCCCATACTATAATTGCAATATTTGTGCAGAGTTAGAGTGAGTCGTCCGCCAAACGGAAGATCGTGGTTGGAATCCCAAGTATCCTTGGGCAAGATACCGAACCCAAAATTGCTCTTGATGTGCAGGCACCTCCTCTGCCATCAGTGTATGAATGTGTGTGAATGAGTAAATGTAGACTGAATGTGGCTATAGAAATGCAGCTCCATTTACTAAAACGTATACAAAGTATTGTAACCAAGTCATAATGATCATTTACCTTAATAGTACCTGTCATAATTAACTAAAAAGTGAATACTTCAGGCACAAATGACTTCAAGTTCAGAAATAAGTAACAATTAATTTTGTAGAAAATGGTCGGTTGTCGGTTTTACAACATTTTTAGAACTTAAGAAAAAATGTGTGAAATGGCTTAAAATGAAAAAGTGATTTTCAAGTATTTCATATGTATTTTGCAGTTGCGATAAACCTGCATGACAACTGCATGACAATCAGAGGTCCTCTGTCTTGTGCTACGTCTCTGTTGATTCACACTGATCAGAAAGAAAGTTATAAAGCTCTTACCCTCAATTTATTCCACTGATGTGATGTAATGATGCAGACAGTCTCATTTGCAAGTGTAGTTCTGTAAGCCTTATTACCTCACAGTTAATAGCATAATTCATTTGTTGTAGTCACTCAAAAGGAGACATCAATTGTCTAAGGCCAGGCCATCTATGGTGTCTGGAAGTAACCTCAGAGTCACAGATTGTTAGTGTCGGGCCAATTTCCGGTTTCACCGGTTAGTTTCGGTGTACTGGCATTTGTCCTTATGAACCATTCTGGAAAATTAAAAATATCAGCAACCTGTGCCGACTAGGTCACGGCACTGAACCCAACGTGTCTTTCATTAATATGCAATGATGACAGTGGAAAGGTCAGAGTGGGAAAGGTCGGTATCAGACCGGTTTGAAATGTAAATCTATTAGCTCACCTCTCATTGATTGTCATTTCCCAATTCAAACACACACACACACACACACACACACACACACACACACACACACACCTGTGTCTGAGCACCATAGGACAACTGAACTAAATCATGAATTGTGTCTTATTCTGTGCCCCTTTTGGAAGACAGTCACTGTAAATGTCCATTATCTCCTTCCACAGCAGTCTGTTTATTTCCATGTGACCCCATCTCTATATTACCACCATAAATGGATTAATCATGCCGCATTATACGCTCCAGCTAGCTTTGGAACAAACTGGCAGCTGAGAACTGGACCTGTGTTATTAAGGTCAGAGTCTGAAGGAGATGAAAAACTGCTCTTCTCCTCCCTTCCCCATCGACTGACAAGCTTGAGAGTGAAAAGTTTAGCCACAAATATGTTGCCGGGTTGTTATGTGAAAGGAAACATCGTTTCTCATTTGATTCATTCCTGTTGTCAGCCAAAAATGTGTTGGTATTTTATTTTCATTGGTCCCAAAATATCCAAATGCAATCCAAAGTGCAGACTGATTTTAAAGTCTCCCAGAATGGTGCAATAATCCCGATGCTTAATGCTGCTCCAAGGAAACCACAAAAAAGAAATGTTCAACCTGTGGTAAACACTTGAGGGCTCCATTACGAACACTCAAATAGTTTAGATCATTTAGGTAAATTTAAATAGTGCTTTCTTGCATATATTTTAATGCACAGTACTCAGACCTTTAATATCATTTTAAAATAAAGCAGCAGACATTTTTGGGCAGGTGGCCCTCCCTCTTGATGTCTATTCAGAGCCGTGACCTTCACAAAACCGGCTGTTCTAGAGAAGCACCACAATCTGCTCTTAGCCATCCCTCATTCCTGAAGGACCAACAGCCCTGATTCATGCACCCTGATGTGCCACAGTCTCATACAGACTCAAACACACAATTACGGACACACACACACACAACCACAGGGCAGTGAAATATTCATCAATCCCCTTGGAGCCAGAGGCTGAGAGCAAGGCCATTACTATTGCCATTGTTTAAAAAAATCAGCGTAGCTCCCACAGTAGAGGCACACAATGACGAGCTTTTGGAGGTTTGGGGAGCTGGAGAGCCAGACAGCAGTTAGTTGCTGCTCTGAGTGACCTCCAGAGTCATTCTGACTGACTTAAAGCACCCACCCGCCCGCTCCTCTTTCTCATCTCCTTCCAACTCATCCCATGGAGGCTTGCTATCTGGCTCAACTGAACGCCTTTCAGAACATGCACGAGGGTGGCGAGTGTGACATCTGAATTGCTTCTTGCAGTAAATACATTCATGGGACTTAGGCAGAGAATGACAATAAATTCCCCATGAAATCAAGAAATCTCGAGAGGCTGTTTATACACAGCTCCAAAGCCAAGACTTCAAACAGATAATGGCTCACGATACGGATTCAGCAGAGAAATTAGTTGTCATGTGGGTTTCTGGAAGAAAAAATAAGATATGAAAATGTCTTTTTCAGGAGATAATGACCATGTCTAAAATGCCACATTTTTATACAAGTTATTATTATAAACAACAAAAGACATGGCATGACAAGACATGGTTGAGGTTAGGCATGGACATCAAATGGTTAGGATAGTTCACAAATCTAGGGTCACCATCTCGACATGATAGGACGCTTGTAGGGAGCTATCATGTAATCACAGTGTCCTGGCTATAGCGGATCAAATTCTAATCAGTGAGCAGGACCACTTCATGGTTATAGTGGATTAACTGGCTTTAGTGTGAGCTCCTTTTATTTGTTAGGCATGTCATTCATTTGATTAGTGAAAACCTAATTGTTGTTGTTTTTTAAATCTATAACTGTGCTTCAAGTGACCAGCATGTTTAGTTGCTTTCTAATTCATGTCCTTCCATGATTTATGTATTTGGTTTTTATACGGTTGACTCCGCCGTCGGTGTGTGAATGAATGGGTGAATGTCAGTCATTGCTTTGGACAAAAGCGCTATATAAATGAGGCCATTTACCATTTACTATTTATATGTCTTTAATAACGACAGACAGAGCAGGAGAAACAATGTATTATTCATTCACATAATATATATCCAAAACCAAATAACTGAAGAATGATGGCCTATGCTTGATTTAAATAACTGTACCACCCAGAGTTTTGACTATATCACATTAATGCAGCATTTTTAAGTTGTGCGGTATTCAAAGAGTCTACGTTGACTTTAAGATCCCCCCGTCCTGTTTATCTCAGCTGAAATGGGCATTGAATCTTCATGTAAGATCACATAATTAAGATCTTGCTTGGAATCTAAAATGACACATTTCTTATAAGCCATTAGGTAGGCACAATTTAAAGGATGATTTATCACAAAGTACATGGGTTCATGTACATTGCAGGTATTGTTTTGACTGCATCGTTTTGCTGTAAGCGGTTTCATCTATGTGCTATAATTTATTTAAGATGACGTACCTTATACGTTTCAACATGTCATTTCAAGGGGCTTTCATCTTTCCCACTAAAATCAATTCTTGCTACAATTTTGGAGCTAGTGCTGTTAGTTTCTTTCACTGGAAACACTCGGCTGAATTGAATCATTTTTAAAATCAAGCCTATTCTTGGTGGTTTCTTCTATGTTAGCTAGCCATGCCTAAACTTCAACTTGGGCAAGAGCGGATCGAGAAATTGAGGATGCTGTGGCAGTTTGCTTAATTCACTGGTATCCACTTTTGACAGATTATTAAAAAGCTGGAGAATACAATGACCACATAGTGTACAGTGTAATAACAAATTCCTGAATAAATATTAAAAATACAAAATAAAACCGTTTCGGCCCTGCCTGCCTGCTCTTGAGAGAGAGAGAGAGAGAGAGAGAGAGAGAGAGAGAACATGTAGCTCGAACTACAATGCCCTTTCATGTGGGTTGCTTCCTCTTTATCTCTTGCAGTGCTGCACAGTTAAAAGCTGAGAGGAAGACCATCCAATTAATGCATGATATACACAAAGACACATACACACACAAGTGTAAAAATCATGTCTTCCTGACAGTTGTGTGATGCTGCTCATTGGTCTAGGTGGAAGGATGGCCCTGGTTACATTTGGTCTTTTGTGTTCTAGTCGTGGTTGAACAAGAAACAAAGCTGGAGATAGAGCTGTTCTTCTGCAACAGCAGCCCACAGGGACAGAGAGTCATTGTAAGGTGATCTTTTCCTCTGCCAGATTCAGTGTGGCTCTCTCTCCATCACCTGAGCTCTAATTGGTGAGGCTCATTACACTTCTGTACTTAAAACGATTGAGAAGCCGTACAGCCAATAAAGGCACTGACCACCAGTTCTCCAGTCAAACACAGTTAAGCTTTTAGATTTGGCTGATTGTTCTGTCCTACTATCAGATACTTCAGGAGGTATGAACAAATACCAACTCATTTTCAGGGGATAAAGAAAGGAGACCATATATGGGGCTGCATGTAAAATATGATGTGTATAAGGATTGCTAGTTTGTATATGTATTTATATTAAATATATTACTGTTATCCATCCATCCATTTTCTACCGCTTATCCTGTATTTAGGGTCACGGGGGGCTGGAGCCGATCCCAGCTGTCATTGGGCGAAGGAAGGGTACACCCTGGACAGGACGCCAGTCTATCACAGGGCTTATATTACTGATATCGTTCACAAATTAAAAAAAGCGTCACAAAACTCAGAGGTGTGGCTTGTCACTTAAAGTAGAATAGCGCTGGTCCACCTTAAAGATCAGCCCACCTTAAGGGAGCATTCACGCTATGCTATAACAAGACAGAGAACATGACTACTACTTTACAAGTCTGCACAAATTTCAAATAAATACTTAACCTAGCATAGAGTGACATTTTTATTATAAGAAGTGTCACACTATGTCCCAGTCCAATTTATCTCTGGTACCACTCACACCACGAGTCTGAAGCATGCCCAACCCAGAATCCATCTGTGAGATCCTGACAGATTATGCAGGTAGAGACAGGGCAGACTAGTGCTGCACGGTATACCAATGCTAGAAAGTAGGGGTGCAACGGTACACTATAGTCACGGTTCGGTACGTACCTCGGTTCAGACATCACGGTTCGTTACAGTTTTGGGGCAATGGAGGGGACAGAAAAGAAGAAAAAAATGCAGGCAAGGCTTTTTTATTGTGCATGTCTCAGGTTTTAGCACCTATTGTCACACAGTCTCTCTCCTGAGCTAGTTGCAACACCCTGAACTCCGTAAAGGAGACGGAGCTCTGAATCCATTGAGAACGGCTCAGCAGACTGTAGTACATATTACAGGCCCTTTTGTGGCGCTATTTCTGCTACAAAAATACACCAAAAATGCAGAAGAAGAGACAGGCCGGCCGAAACGCACAAGACTTGTGCGTTTACCCACAAAAAACGTTTCCATGTGGACAGCCTCCAACAGTAGTTCAGTAATTAATTTGCGTGCCAGTTTTATTTATTTTTATACCATGTATTCTCCGTGTAAATCCACGCACCGAACCATGACCCCCGAACCGTTTCGGTTGAATACGAAGACATGTATCGTTACTCCCCTACTAGAAAGGTATCGCTAAACCCTGCCGGTAAAAAACTTTTATTAGCATTGGGTCATAATTACAGAGTTTAAATAATTGAATAATGTGTGAAGCAGGGCACTGTCTGTGCAGCGCTCTGCTTCAATTGTTACATTTTTTTCCAGTATGCAGATCAACAACACCAGCTATAAATGAACAATTTATACTTCATCAGTACTAGTTATGGTCATCATGGCTGTACAAGTTAGCCATCAAAGAAATCACATGAAGTCAAGTCCCTTGATTTAGAGTCAACCACAAGGCGTTTAAACAATGTGAATTCCAGAAAAAGATTGAAAGTGGATTAGAGGTGTAACAATACATGAATTTGTATTGAACCGAAACGGTAGGGGGGTCACAGTTCTGTGCGTGGATTTACACGGTATAAAAATAAATAAAACAGGCGTGCAAATTAATTACGGAACTACTGTTAGAGGCCGTCGACACGTAAATGTTTTTGTGCATTTCAGCCGGCCATCCATACAGATATATTGCGGCTTGTAGTCTGTGCGATGTAGAAAATGACTATAGCCTATCGTGAAACTCGAGTATACGCTTTTAGCCGCCGGACATTTAACTCCAGGTTTCTCACACAGTCTCGTCTCTCCCTCTCACAAAGGATAAAACAAGCGCACCTAGTTACAAACGCCAGTCTGTCATGCGTGCAACGTCACACGCCCTCGCCCAGCAGAGAGGTAGTGGCAGCAAGTGCTTACGCCGGCTTCACACAGGCTGCAGAAGCATCGTGAATAGCCGTGGAGCGGAGCCTGCTTCCTTTCGGCACCCATGTTAACCGATAGTGTAGTTCAGATCAGACGAGAAGCGCCGAGATCCTACGTTTCGGCGTCTATTTTGTGCGCGAGCCGCGAGCGATCGCGTCAATTCTGGCAGGAAGTCACACAGGAAACACGAGACAATGCTATCAATTTTCAAAATAAAATACCGCGATTGACAAATGCAATCATATTTGTCTATCCAAACAGAGTAAAGAGATGAAAACAAACAAACAAAATGAAAAAAATAGCTCAGAATCAAAAACAGCTGAGCAGAAGCGCTTACCAACCGTCACGGAGAAATATGCGTCTGGTCGGCGCAGGAGGCAGCGGCGACTGGCTCACTGCTGCTACTGCTCACTTTAATTAAGTGTTGTTTTGAAATGCCATGTGAGTTACAGCATGTAAAGTGAACTAATTTCTTGTTTTGAAATTGAAATTTTGCACAAAATGTGCACTGTCTGTTTTGAAATGACAATTTTATGGTTGTGCCTACAGTTTTGTTAACTTTGACTTAGTTGTGATTACCCATTTTTTGCATGAAAGTTTAAAAGTAGCATATATAAATGCAGAATGAACAAGAATGTTTTAATGTAGACACTGGTGTGATTGTATGCATCAAAGTGTTAATTAAAGGCAAAATATCGAGATATATATCGTTTATCGTGACATAGCCTAAAAATATTGCGGTATTAATAAAAGGCCATATCGCCCAGCCCTAATACGGATCCAGCGTTTTCGGGTCCTGAAAACACACTTTTTTGAAACTAGCTCTCAGGGTGAAAAAGGAAAAAAAGGCACCCCTCCGTTTCGTGTTCCTTTTCATGTAGACGGTGAAAATACACTGACGTCATTGCCTTGCTCTCGACCCTCGAGCCTGACTTCTTTCCCGCAGTGTCTCGTAACAACAACAACAACGGCGGCCTACATGCTCGTGAATGTGCTGCAGCAGATATTCTGCTACAGGGCTGGTATCATATCAAATCAAAATTTTGACTTTGACACAAACGAAAACACTAAAACCACGAGAGCAAACTAATTCCAAATCATTTATTTAGCTGCAATGTTGCCAGTGGAAACTTACTATAGAAAGTGGCTGCAAGTGTCCACAACAAAGCACACAACCCTGTAACTGCTAACTCTCCCGGATGAGTGAACGGGCACACCGCAGCTGGCAAACGATGGATTTGACCTGTTTGTGCATCCGTTAGCGTTGCAGCTGGGCGGCTTCTTTGGCATGTCAACCACAGCATAACAACATGCAAGGCAAAACTCCTGTTAGTGGTCAGTGGCTGCACAAAGCACACTTTTAAAATGTACTGCATGATAGAAGCAATACATTATCCAATACCATATTTTAAGTGTAAAAATCAATGTATTTGGACATCTAGGAGTGTTGTACGAGTCAAGTACAAATCTTGCCATTTTAGTAAAGAGTATTTGAATTCTATATATTGTATTATAAAGTACTGTACCAGGTGACAGAGATGGACATGGAGACACCCTCTTTTATAAAATCAACGTTTCCCGACTCTGTTGACTGTTGAATATTAGTATCGAAAAACCCTTCAATTAGCCTGTAAATTACTCATGCTAATGAATAGCATACATATAGCTAGCACTGCTAATCGCTTGTATTATCCCAGCATTGCATGAAAACTCAAATTCACCAAAGTTTAAAAAAGATTGTTCCATATTATGTCACAGCTATCATGAACGGCTGAATGTTAATGTAGACCAAGCTATCTGTAGCATGGAAACTGCAGGTCTGCCGTAATTCTCACTTCTTTAAAATCGAGGCTGAACATTTTAGTTTGTTGCTGCCCTTTATTAATTCAAATAATTGTTCATTTACAGTGCACTCTATTTATTCTTGTATTTTACATCTTTATTATTCTATTTTAGATTGTTTGTTTATTCTCTTGACTTTTTAATGGACGTCTTTACCTGTATTTAAATGTCCTTTTATATTGTCTTTGGGCACTTTTGTCCTGATGCTTTTGATGTTTTATTCAAAGCGCTTTGAAATAACTTGTTGCTGAAATGTGCTATAGAAATAAATTGGCCTTGCGTCATGTAAGTATGGCGTTGACTGCACTTTTTGTGAACTTGGTGTGAACATTCAGGTCAAGTCTGAGTAACAGGAACTTGACCCTGAGCTGTAAAAGATACTCCTGTTACCTCGGACTGGTTGTGTAATTGAGAATAGGAAGAGTTGAGAAAGGAAGGAGTACTTTTTTTAGGCTAAAAATACAGCAGAGGGAAGGAGTATACAATATGGCAAGGCAGCTGAAGTTCATTATATTACCGAAAACATTCACATAATGGAGTAAAAGGGATAATTTGTGAACTAAAGTGTTTAAGAATGTGAAGCTAAAAGAGTAGCTGCCTTGGTTTCTTTAATTTTGTTAGAGGAAAAAAAAATGTGGAATTGAAAAGAGCCTATTTCTACACTACATAATTTGATACGACTGCAAAATACATTCTCAGTCCTTTGAATCAGGCTCAAAACAAATAAGGACGATAGCCTTCAAAGACCGTCACTGTGCCAAAGAATTTGAGAGATATGGAAGCACTTGAACAACTTGAATGCCTCTGCCATGTTGTAGTGTACACGTCTGTCCAAATTGTCATCGCTTCATCATTATATCCTGTGGCAAAAGCATCGCCAACTTCATCAAAATGTTTACGGGATTAATCGACTCATTGTGTAAATTGTTGCGATAACTGGAGATAACTGGGCTGTTTTTAGCATTTTAGCAAACATTTTTACGTGAAACTCCTCACCAACGTGATATGTAGTCACCACTACACTCTGTGACATTTATTAGTATGTCCGACACCTTAGTATGAAACCCCAATTTGTGAATCAGAGAATATTAACGGGAAAATATCAGAGTATGATGTACAGCGATGCAAATGCAATGGTCCTGCTAAATCTGCAATAACGAAACAGAGAGGACATCATGCGCGCTTCGTCCTCGTCATCAACAACAGTGTTGCCCTGGTCACTAACTGACAGGCTGCAGGTTGGAGAGAGAGAGGGAGAGACAGATTTTATTTTGTGTGGGGTTTAACAAGATAACCGTAAACTTTTTTTTCACAGAAAAGAAATCCTACTATGGATATTGTTACATATGCTCCAATGAAAACACAGCTTTGTGGGCTCATATCTTCCACTTTATGACTAAAATACTGACTAATGAATGAAATACCATATAATGAGTGTCATTTGCTTCATTATCCAATGTCAAATCAAACATCTTCAGAAATTAGTACAAATGTTTAGTCTTGTCCGTTGCATTTGTAACATTTTACTCTAATTTAGCTTAACCATGTCATGTGATCCTCAATTACGCACATTTCACTTAGTCCATCCATCCATCCATCCATCCATCCATCCATCCGTCCATCCATCCGTCCATCATCAACCTCAAACCCAAAACGGGATTTGAACCTGGGACCCTCTCGCTGTGAGGCGACAGTGCTACCCAACACACTTGTTTTTTTACTCTGGATCATTCTGTGTTGTTTGTGGATAAGACATGTTCATTACATACATACAATCCTTATGAAAACAGATGACTTTAAGAGCCTTTTAGGAATGGATGGATGAGGGTCAAATGATGCTGAACTTCAGGGAAACAGAGTGGATGGAGGAAAAGAGATATTTAGGGGAAAAAACAAGAAAAAAATTAAAAGAGTGATAAGAAATGGAGCAAAGGAGAGAAAGGGTTAAAAGTCAGAGAAAAAGCAAGAGAGAGGGGAGAATTAAATAGACGGAGAGCATGGGGATGAAGAAAGCTGAGCCGTGACCTATCCCAAAGGCAATTGTGACAAACACACACACATGCACGCACACACAATACATCTGGATAGCAGCACCATTAAGATCACACTTAAAGACTGCTTTGGCCATCGATTTATCTTGGCTTTACAAGCACAGACCATCGCTCTCTACAGGGAGACACACAGGCTCTCTCTCCAATGCCTGCCACAAATCAGTAATCTTTTGTTTATCACTCAACAGTCATTGCTGAGTGAGTGGTGAGTCAGTTCTCAATGTACTTTCGAACATTGCACTGCCTCTCGCGAGCTAAAGTAGGCCACGAGACGAGATCAGATTCCTTCCTTTCTTTTCAAGTCTGTGGTGATTCTGCACAGCAATTACCAATCAGTTGAAGGCAGCCTGCAACGTTTCCCTGCAATATGTCATAAAATAATGTATATTTGAAAGGGGTCTTTGTTTCTTACACTGTATTGACATATAGAGATGAAAAGCAGCAGGTAGTCTTTGGTCATCATCAAGCTCAGCATGCATTTTATACACACAGACAGGAAAGCTGTGTTCTGGCATAGCCATGGTACTGCATTCATGGAAGTTGCTAGTTTCTTCTTAAGTTGAGCCCTGGTGATTGACCCTCGCCAGTTTGTGAACATTGCATCAGTTTCCATAAGTGCCGCTGGATGCCAGGCTACAATGCCAGGTCCCATTCACAATGAATAGCAGGCTATTGCTCCATACCGAAGGCCTGTTAGGTAATGCTATTGCTGATCACGCAAACCATGCGATTATCCACTTTTATAATTGTAACATTACATTAATAAAAATAAATAACAAACACTGAGCAAGCCTAATTAGAGAAATTCTTACTTTTACTACTTACGTTCAAGGATACATGTTCTGACTACATAACATGCCTGTAGTGAAACAGTTCATACGGAACGGAGTCTTAAACCACAGGAATTGCAAGTTGTCTAGATTAAACTAAATTGATAAACAAAATGTACCTAAAGTGAACTGTGCCATGTATCACGGCCCATTAACTGCAACGGCCAGCTTGTTTCAACAGCTCTGGGCCAGTGAAACAACAGTGACAGGTGAACAGTATTGGAAAAGTTAATAGTAGAGGTGTAACGATTCATTCGATTAATCGATGAATCGATTGTCAGTCCTATAGATTCAACTAAATCTATATGCTAAAATAAATAAATAGAATGAATCGGTTTGGCTTCACCAATCGATATATATTAGGGTTGGGCGGTATGAGCAAAATCTTATATCATGGTATGAATAATTTCATATCACGGTAACGGTATATATCACGGTATGGTTTGTAAATTCAATTAATGGCTTAAAAATAACCATACTGTCGCATTCAATCATTTTCCTCTTTTATTTTTATTTGCTCACAGCAGCATAACATTATTTTAAAGAAAGTATAATAATATATAATAAATAAGAAACCACAAAGAATGTGCAAATGTCTGGTAAACATTTGAACTCCAGCTTTAACTTAAGCTATAGTGTGTTTGCAAATGTAAACACAGAGCTCCATCTTATTAAGAAATAAAAATAACAAATGAGAAAAAGTATGCATCGTGATGGCCTCCGTTATCTCCCTCCATCGATGTGATTTATTGTCATACGGAGTGCCTTTGGCGAAAGACTCATAATACTGCTTCGCATGTTTTCGCTTTAAGTGGTTTAAGAGGTTACCGGTGTTTCCACCTGCAGCAGCAACAGTCGCGCGACACTCTTTGCAGAGTATCGCTTTTTGTTCGTTGTCGGATTTTCTAAATCCGAAAAAGTTCCACACAACAGAAGTAGCGCCCTTTTTCGGAACGAGTTCCTCATCCTCATCATGGGTGGGTCGCGCTGCCTCCGTTTCCTCGTGACGTTCACTCTCCGCCTCCGCCATGATTGTTATTGTTGCAACCACGCAAGCAGTCTGCTGCAATGCCTGCAGTGCCCCGTGTGTCGAGGCGGTGTAATTACAGTGACTCAGAGCGATGCCGCAGACTGCGCTTTCTCCGGTATAAACGGTATTGCAAAATCTCTACTGGTAGACACTTTTACACCGTCACACGGTATAATACCATCATACTGCCCAACCCTAATATAAATGCATTTAATCGGATGAATCGTGATTCTTACTTATGATTAATGTTTTAATACGTTTAAGACACTCTCTCCCCTGCCAGCATGTAGTCTATTGAAAAATGTTAAAAATAACTGAGCAATGTTTAATTGCATTTTTGTATTCAGCATAAAATATTATGCAGGGATACTTTTTCTAGAATAAATGTTATTTTTCACCTTTCAGTAGAATACAGAAAGTCTCACTCGCATTATTGCATGTTTATTCAATGGATATAGAATTTTGGTTACAAGTTACTGTATCGAATCGTGGTTTACAGAATCGAATCGAATCGTTACAAAAGAAAAAAAATCGTCCTTGAATCAAATCGCCAACTACTGTATCTTTAATCGAATCGAAGTGAAGCCAAAGATTCACAACCCTAGTTTATAGTCAAATTAATTCCACTCCTTTTCTTTTATTGCCCTAAAGCTCTTTCCATCTCAAGACAAAGGTTTAATGGGCACTTACAGGGCTCCAGAGTGCGACCATTTTGGTCGCATATGTGACCAAAATTTTTATGAGTGCGACTGGAAAAAATTGTAGGTCGCACTGGTGCACCTAACGCTGCTTGGGTGAAAAAATAATCATAAGCGCAGTATCTCTTTATGTTCTCCTGACGGTATCGTGGTCTAAACCAATAAGAGACGGAGCTTGGGTGGGTCCTTGCCTCTAATTGGCTGTGGTCCTTTTCACTGCTGTAAATTGTGTCAGTTCGAAAAATGCGAGCGAGCTGAGCAGGTACTCTCAGCGCTTCGATTCTCTTTGAAAGTGAAGAGAGGCAGAAAGCCTCACCCCGAGACTAATTAAAAAGCCCAAAAATATGCCTTCAGACAGGACTGGTTGAAGCAATTTCCCTGTCTGATGTACGATAAAGAAAGGGACTCAATGCACTGCATTTATTGTTGGGAGCGCGGTCAGAATATGGCCGGTAATAGTGCGTTTGTGGAGGAGTCAACAACATTTCGCATCGAGACGAGAAAAAGCGCAATATGTCCAAAAAGCATACTACATGCCGTCATAAGTGTGTTAATAAAGTGGCCCCTCATCCAGCTGCATTTCAGCGTCAGGCTGTATCAATCAGGTCCGCTGAGGAATCTGAAATTATTATAAAATTCAACGTCACATACAATATTGCAAAGGAGGAATTGCCGTTCACTAAATTTAAGTCCGAAATTATTCTGATGAAAAAAATGCCGACACACTGAAGAACAAGACAGCTGCGGAGGTTGGAAACGCCACGTACACGCCATTCATGATTGACGGCGTCACAGACGTCTCTACGAAGGAGTGCGTTATTGTCTACTGCTGCATTTTGCGTAAAGGGAGGCCGGTCAACATGTTAATTGGACATGTCGAGGTGGAGCATGGACACGCAAAGTGTTTGAAGGCCCACATTACAGCATGAGAGATAATGAATGGGAAATTGTATAGTAGCCTATTCCTAATATTATTATTAAAAATGAATAGCCTAAGTAAAAATAAAAGTAGGCTAGGCTAAGATCACATATACAATTTTCCATTTGCAATCTATAGGCTAGTGACCTGCACTGTAACAAATTGCTGTAATATCTACAGCAAAATTTTACAGTATCTTCTTTTTTTGTCATTTTACAATGTTTAACTGTATACCGCAATTCATCATGGGTCAAAACTAATTACAGTAACCTGCTGCATAACTCATACTCAGTAACTCAGTTAAATATTGTAAACTTTACAGCAAGTGTGTTCTGGCATGTAGATTATGTGTATTACAGGTAAATACTGTTGATATTCGGATTTTCGCGGTTAGAACCTCGGAGAGGAGAGGAGCAATGGCGGAACCTGTGTAGTCACCAGAGCAAAGCTAAGAAGTCCGCGGATTGGTGAGTAATATTTGTTTCAGTGACGGTAATTTCCCATAACTTTAGTTAAGACTGATTTAGTATTTAGCACGAGGACAGTCTGCATCATCTTCACATCCCATTTTTTCTCCGATAAACAGGCTAACACAAGCCAGTGAAGGTAGCATTACAGCTAACGTTGATGTCGGCAGAGAAAGTTGTATTCGGTTAGCTTTAAAATTAGTGGTGTAACAGTTTTGGACCGAAAACCTGGGTTAAACACCGCTCCGAACCTCCCCTCCGCTCCGTTCCTCTCATACAGCACATGTCGCATATTAACAAGACTATTTATTTATTTATTTATTTATTTATTTCAGGTAAATTTGGCTTTGCTGGAGTGCTTCGTGAACTGTGGTTCTGTGTTTTGAGAGCTGTGCATCCTTCGGACAGTCACCCAGCCGAACTGTCGTCTCGGCGGCTGCCTCTGACTGCTACTGCTGCTGCAGCTGCAGGACAGGTCGTCTGCTAACATAGACAGTCCCGTAAATTCAAAATAGTAATCCGTTGTTGAAATTCGTGTTGAAATCCGCAGAGTAAAAGCTAATTAGCGAACTAAAGGAGGTGCCATGAGGTTAACATTACATTGTGATATGTTCTACTTTTTTACTTTTACTTGAGTAAAGGAATAGAATTTGTAACGCTACTGCAGGTTTTATCAGAGTCTTCTTCACACAAGTATCTGTACTTCGACGTAAGTAGAAAGTGAGAGTACTTTTGCCACCTCTGGACACTGAGCCAGAGGAGCTATCACTAGCAGCTAAGCTAACTAGCAGCTAAGCTAAATAACTAGCGTTAAATTTCATTTAGACAATGTAGACACATGTTTATTTTTTGTATGAACAGAAGTTCTTGCGAAGTGGTAAGAAAAGTGTAATAGTAATGTGCATGTTCTTTATTGCAGTGCAAGAATTTGTAAATAAAATCCAGACATTTTTTTCTGGAAATATTCAAAACATTTCTTTAGCTTTGAAAAACAAGGTTAGAACCAAACCATGAGACGAACTGTAGATTAGGTTAACCGTTACACCCCTAATTATAATTGAAATTATCCAACCTTATTGGTAAGAATGGTTGGTAATAATCTACCATGTCTTGTGTTTTGCAACTTGTGCGTCATATTGTTACAGAGCTGAAGGAATCCACACACAGTGAGCACCACCACTGAAGCCCACAGTGACCAAACACCATTGAAGGGGATTTTGAGGTAAAAACATTTTGTACAATTTACAGTTTAAACTGTGACAAAGCAACATAAAAATGCCCAATGCATAAGGTTTCTTTTCTTTGGATGCAAGTTACAATGTGTTTAATGTATTGCCACATAACGTTTGTCCCCCTGGGTTTGTTACAGCCAGTAATGTTAATCTCATTTAGAAAATAAATAAAAACACTAAATTGACCTTTGTCTACCAGCCACTCATTTGTTTTACCAGACACTTTATCCTGGCAGTGTACTCTAACTTCATGTGAAAAATGGTGACACTAGAGCTACAATATCAAAGTAATATGCTAACTCATTTCACAGGGTAAATATTTTAACTCTTTGAGAAAAAAGTGACATTCTCTGTCAGACACACACACACACACACACACACAGTGCAAAATGAACTTTTTTGTCCACCTGTAAATGGCTAGTGAATGCTCAGATTTTACCAGCCACTGGTAGATGATAATTTACAACGCTGACATAGTGTACACGCTGCCATAGTTTTTCTTGCTCCATTATCACCTGCTTTAATGGACAATTAAGTTGTGAATCATGAACTTCATGAGTCAATGCATGTGTGAATGACTGTGAGGCTATTGCTTATTGTGGATATGCGTATGTGGAAAGCAACAAGATAAAAACATTAACATATAAACCATGTTTGTTTATGTTTAGGTGATGTGCTCACATCAGAGGAGTGGATGCTGAGCATCGAGGGGCAGGTGGTCTTGCTTCCACACCCCAACTTTTTGGCAGGACTGGCAGCGCTGTTTTCGTGCTATTACAACTTCAATCTGGTGTACCAGGAACAAGCTGCATGCACCCTGGAATTCATCCAAAAGGTAACTAGATGCTTGTAGTACTTGTTAAGTTTGCTATCATGACTACTGGACAAGACATTATTTTGACTTGCCAGCACTAACAGACAGTGGACTCCTCTTAAACCAGGGACATGCTCAGTGGTGTAGTATACATCAGTTTATGGCTTATACTGTACCCTCCTCTTTTTATATCAGGTAACAGGTTTACCACCCATCAGCCAAAAAGCCTTTAAAATTATATCTTCTTTCTTCTGTGTTATATCATGGTATGAAACAAATGTTCAACATGTCCAGTTTTGTCCATTTCTGATCTAAATCTTTTAACCATGTATTTCTTTCAGTTACAGGTAATTACTGTTGCATATTGAAATAACTAGAGCTTTTTTTTAATCCATCAAATGTAATACAAACCAAATCCCTGTCTCCACCCAGTCACAATAATATTAAGTTATTAAGTTATTAACGTACAGTCTTGTGGCAAGAAATACAAACTACCCTTTTAACCGTTATGACCCTACATAATGGTCATTGCATTGCAGAGCTATTTTCTATTTCAGCTTGCCTAAGTGCCTGTGTAACAGTACTTAAACATTAACTTAAACATACTGGCACTGTGTTTACGTCACAGCCCATTTTTATGTGCTGAGGAGAGCCCTGCTAACCAGTGAGCGTCCGTGATACATGAATTAAGTTGTATGTGATTGGCTGTCACTGTGTAAGTGGAATCAACAGCAAAACTCTGTTACACCTGGACTACAAAAATCAAATGATAATGAAAAATAATAAACAGCATCGTTTTTGTTGCAGATTTGCCCATGGAACGTCAAACAATGGACTTGTATTGTATGACCTGATTGATTCTGCTGGCTTGTCACAGTTTTTCATGAAGTTTTGTTATTTTCTTATTTTAGATGTTTCCTTGTAGCAAAGCTGAAGAACACCATCAATCCTCATGTCTCCTCCCTGCTGAAGCGGCTGATGGACTATGAATGGCTTTCTGCTTAGGATCCAAAAGATAAGGACTGTTCTACATTGTTTGATGATGTTCCTGTTTAAAAGCAACTTGTTGTTTTAAGAGCTGCAGAACAAACTGTCTTTGTCTGCCAAACACACTCAACCTGAATATTTTAACCTACTGCTATAACTATAGGGATTATGGCAATGGGCCAATGTGACAAAATGTTGAACTATCCCTTTCACTGTTCTTCATGTTACTGTACATGCATCTTTTGCACATCTGTTAAAAAAAAAGTTTTAATAAAAGTATTTTATAGCAGCTCTGCCACTGTGTTATTTGTATCATTCACAATCTGCATAATTTGCAAAGCAGCTAATGTAAAAACCAATATTAACTGTAAAAACATTTTACAACAACATATTGTATTATTTATTTACAGGTATTTACTGGCAACTTTAGTTGCCAGGTAATTACTGTAATTTATTGGAATACAAGAAAAAGTTGTAAACTAGATTACATTGAATTGCTGTTTTCCAAAAAAAAAGAAAACAGTCAGTTACTGTAATTTATATACAGCAAAAATATGTAAAACAAATTACAGTAATATGTTGTAATAGATTTTTACAGTAATAAACTGCGATTTTACAATAATTAACTGGCAACTTTTTTGCCAGGTATTTACTGTAAATTCTACAGTCAATTTGTTACAGTGTGTATGATCTTTTTATTGTGCCACAAAGCAAGCATTTACTGCGCTTGGGCATCAGTGTGCAGATTGGCTGCAGAAAACGGTTCCTCTGGGTGCTGATGGTGCTGCAGTTAAGCTAGGCCATAAGGGGGGTGTCATTATGTAAAAGGAGAGCAATGAAAAGGTGACCTTTTGGCATTAAAGGTGACACGATGAAAAATGTGGGTGCACCTAAATTTTGTGCTGGTGCACCTAAAAAAAAAAAGTTAGGCGCACCAGTGCAACCAATGCAAAAAGTGAGTCTGGAGCCCTGACTTATGGTCGAGTCGCGTAATTAGCAGGATAGCACAGAGCTTGGAGCTGATGGAAGTGGTGGAAAAAGAAGGGCTTTTGTGTTCTGCACAGTCTATGAAATATGAATCCAAAAAAGGTTAATTTCTATTTCTGGAGGAACAAAGGAACTGAGGGCATGACTGGTCCTGATTTTATATGAGCTGCTGGCTCATGTAATTGTTTTTAATTACTTGATAATTATTTTAATCTTGCCATTCATGTATTTAAGTTTTTGTTGGTATTGTTTAAAGTTAGCCTTTTTCAACTTAAGCTTTTTAGCCTTTTTTAAACTCAAAAATCATACTTTTTTTTCCACCATTATTGTAGAACAGCAGCATCCAGATCATGTTCTCGACCCTGGCCCCTGTGCTGAAAACCCTATTGAGTCAGTCACAGAAGAACCGCCAGATCCTCCCTTTACTTCCATAGAAAAGGCTCTTCTTTTTCTGAAGGTTGAAGTTTTTGCTGTGGGGGAAGGAGCCGGAGCTTTTGTGGGAGGTGGACGGTACCAGTTAGATCTGGTGGGGTTTACCTCTACGCACAACCTCGGCTCTGGAACCGTACTCTGGATAGGGGTTGGACTCTATTCTTCTCTGGAGTTAACCAAGGTGTGAGGCGCCGGTGGGTGTGGGGATCCTCACAAATCGAAGTGCCACTGCCACAGAGTTTACCTAGGTGGACGAGAAGGTCGCCTCCCTATGCCTGCAGGTTATGGAGGGGAAAACTCTGACTGTTGTTTGTACATATGCACCACACAGCAGTTCACATTATTGGGCCTTCTTAGAGACCCTGATTGGGTACATACACATAGATTACACATCCAAATCAAATAATAATCTTAATTTGAGCATAAATATTTTACATTACAGTAGAAAAGTCTCTAAAGTTTGATATTGAATAACAGTTTGTCTCTATGCTCACTATGAGACAATATGTGAGTTGTGTGTATGATCAGAAATGGTGGCTAGGAAGTATCAGAGATATTTCAGATGAAGGATTGGTTCAGTTCATGCACCCACATGGCCCTGCCAAGAGTTTCTACTGGCCAAGAAGAGAAGACAGGTACAATGTTCCACTGCAGCATATAAATGCAAGGATTGACGTTCCCTCTACAGAAACTGGGCGAATGTATGCCATCAAAAAAGATGAGCACAACAGAGCAGAGTTGTACATTAGACAATTTGTAAAGTGACCGCCAAATTAATGAATGTGACTGAGGAATTATCTAAAAGATGAAAAAATGTTTGATCCCTCATAGTGAGCATAGAGACAAACTATTATTCAATATCAAACTTTGGAGACTTTTCTACTGTAATTAGGGGTAGGTAAAAAATATTGATATGGCAATATATTATATACTTCAGATACTTTGCCGCCCAATACGATATCGATTTTTCAACTCCAAAGATCGATTTAAAAAAAAGATTCATGTTTAGACGCGTTGTGAATGCAGTATGACTCCCACTCCGGTAGGTGGCGACGAAGAGCCGCAGTTGGCAAGTCTGGCAGATGGAGCTCCCTCTCATCGAGTGCTCGTCAGTGCGCAAGCACCAGATTCTCTGAACGAGTCCGTGTCTTCTAGGGATGTCCCGATCCAGCTTTTTGCACTTACGATCCGATACCGATATTGTAGCTTTTAGTATCGGCCGATACTGGCCGATACCGATACCGGCCGATCCAAGCATGTATTAAAGATTAAAGATATTTACTTATTTTGTTGTCAGACTCATGTTGAAAAGGGTTTTACTCTTAAGAACAACTAGCCAACTTAATTAGGTTAGTTTGAATAATCCACAATGGTTGGTAATGAGAAGCTGTCCTGTTTATTCTTAACAGGGTTAAATAAACACAAAATAGACTAAATAATAAATAGTCAATTTTACCGCTTTACCATTTAGAATACTTGTAACTGTCGAGGTACAACGTTATTCATTTCGATCATAGAAACAAACGTTAGCAGCATAGACGTCGGAACTAGGGGTAGAGGGGGTGCGGCCGTCCCATCAGCCTCCCCGCAGCATCCGAGCGCTCTTTCCCAGCCTTGCGCAGGTTGAAAACCTGGCTGCGCAACACTAAGAAGCAGGAAAGACTTGCGCATTACGCTAATCATAACTCTACACTATGTAAATGAATCGCTGTTGTTAGCAGGCTCAATGAGCTGGACACCGACTCACGGAGCGGCTCCCGGTCGGTCAGAGCGCAGTCAACCGGCAGTCAACGAGGATCAAAAGCTGAGTAGCGGAGGCTCCGCTTTTATGTCCGCTTCCTAACGCTTTTGGTGCGTGTTTAAAACAGTGGGTTTACTTCAAAACGCGAGCGTCAGAAGCTGTCAGAGCGTTTATGAACAGTGTTTTAGAGCTCCCCCTAAATGTCTCAAAGCTTGACTTTATTGTGGCAAGTATTGCACTCCGCCTCTTCGTCTTTTTCATCTTTTAGGGTAAAATAATCCCACACAGCTGACATTTTTATCGATAACTTAAAATTCTTAGTGGGACATGCACAGACAAGTCCGTCTTGTTGTTTTTTAGGGGATGCTGGACAGGTTGCGAGGTGTGCCCTAGGTGTGCTGGAAAACGCGGACCAGATTTTGGGGAAAAACAGAAAAAACTGGAATGGATTACTTACATCGGTGCGCTGGAAAACGGACCGGAGTTCTGGTCGGGAGTCCGGATCTGGATTTTCCCGTTCAGGCTGATCCGATATCGATATGCATTTTTGCTAATATCGGTGGCCTATCCAATACAAATATCGGATCTGGACATCCCTAGTGTCTTCTCATCGATAAACGGCATGGAGTACACGCTACACAGAGGTAGGCTCTGCTTCGTGTCCACAGGGGCGTTTTTAAAAGCTAGTTGACGCGCCGCTTGCCAGAATGGCACGCTTGGTGAGCAGCCACTAGGAGGATGATTGACAGGCGCTCTCCTTCATACATTCATGCGCACACTTCATGGCTGCACCCGACTGGACGGACGCTTTCACTGTGGTCTGTCTCCGGAGTTACCGCAGACCAACATGGCGGCTCATTTGGAAACTTTCTTATTTTACGACAATAGTTCACCGAAATGTGTTTCTGAAAACATTTTATGCAAGAAATAAGCTATGCAGTTGCTGAATCTGTCTTTAATAGATCAACAACATTCAGTTTAAAAGATTTTCGAGAGCATTCGCGAGGCAGCGAGTCGAGCAGCGCGTCAACTAGCGTTTAAAAACGCCCCTGTGGACACGTAGCATGACTAGATAGCAACTGCTAACGTCATTTAGTACAAGTAAGTATAGTAAATACAGAGAACAAGTGTTGCAGACAGCACACGGGACTGGGCACTTTGGGGTGAAGAAGACCTATGATCGGCTACTACAGCATTTCTACTGGCCGTGATTGAGACGTGATGTGGCAGCGTTTATCAAGACGTGTCATACCTGTCAGATAGCTGGTATAGCCAAATCAGTCCATCAAGCCTGCGCCCCTACATCCAATTCCAGCAGTGGGCCAGCCATTGTCTGTTGATCATCGATTGTGTTGGTCTACTACCCCCGTCGAAGTCCAGTGCGATATATTTGTTGACTGTTATGTGCCAAGCAACGAGATATCCCGCGGCATTCCCAATGAAGAGTATAAATACTAAGTCCATTGTAAAAGCCTTGTCTCAATTTGTTTCAGTATTTGGTATTCCTCAAGTAATCCAATCTGACCGTGGCAGCAATTTTACCTCAAAAAGGTTTGCAGAGGTTTTGAAACCACTTCGAGCGAAGCATTAGCTGAGTAGTGCATACCATCCGCAAACCAAGGTGCTCTTGAGCTATTTCACTCAACTTTAAAATTGTTGCTGCGTGCTTACTGTTCCGAACTAGAGCGAGATTGGGAAGAAGGCCTCCCGTGGTTGCTATTGGCAGCACGGGAAGTGTCACAAGACAGTCTGGGTTTTAGCCCAAATGAGTTGGTCTTTGCACACAAGGTGCGTGGTCCGTTGTCCATGCTAAAGACATGACATGATTACAGCAAGGTTAATATGGTAACTGCCTGATTCCTTCCCACTTCCTTGGATAGAGGATTGCATTAATCGTGTAGGGGCTGCGAAGTTTGTCACAAAGTTAGATCTTCTCAAAGGGTATTATCAGATCCCGCTAACAGCGCATGCACAGGAGGCATCTGCTTTCGTCAGTCCATCCGGCTTATACACATACAATGTGATGAGTTTTGGTTTGCGTAATGCGCCCTCTACCTTTCAATGTCTGATGAATCGCATAATATCTGGGCTAGAGGGTTGTGCCGTTTATCTGGATGATGTGATGATAGTGAGTGATACCTGGCCTGTGCACTTGTCAAGATTGGCGGCGTTGTTTGAGAGGCTCCAGGCAGCTAACCTAACGGTTAATTTAGCAAAGTGTGAGTTCGCAAAAACTACTGTAGTCTATCTGGGGAAGGTAATGGGACAAGGAGAGGTACGGCCAGTGCAGGCCAAAGCCATTGACAATTTTCCACCTCCTGCAACAACAAGGGAGCTGATGCTGTTTTTAGGCATGGTTGGATATTATAGGAGTTTTTGTTTTAATTTTTCGACAGTGATTGCACCCCTCACTAATCTATTGAAGGGAAAAGCTCAGTTTCTTTGGACTGATAAGTGCAAAAGAGCTTTTGACAATAACAAATTGTTGCTCAGCACTGCACCTGTCCTGGCGGCTACCCGGCTTGACCTCCTTTTAAGATGCAGGTGGATGCTAGCCCCAATTACATGGTGAAGGTAGTTCTGGTGTAGGTACCAGCATCTGACCTCACACATGTCCTTGGTAAACTGCTCTCTTGACATGTTCTTCTAGGGCAGCCTTTGTCAGTGGGATCGACAGCACATTCTGTTTCTTCACAAATAACTTCCTCCTTGCAGCGTCAATTTCTGTGCATTGGATGGTTAGGTCATATAGCAGTATAACAAACCTCTCAATTGTAGCTATAACATCTTGGGGTATGTTATCTGGGGCAGAAGATACTTTTAACAGGGTATTTGTAAGTTCTGGAAAGACAGTCCATACAGCCCATGCAGTCTTCTTCCCTTGGCCAGCAAAGCTGATTACTGTGTCACAGCAGTCAGTGCATGGAACACTGGAAGTGCTTGTGTCTTCTCAGGACCCAGTACTGCTGCAATTTCATGGGCTGCAAGGTATCGAAAACCCTTTCCAGTTCCAAATGCCAACCACATCTTCTGGCTGGAGACCCTGAGCAACTGCCAGAGCCAGAACCACATCATCCGTATCAACAGTTTGTATCATGATTTTCTGATGGCCATTTCTTGCTGCATGGACCACATGTAAGAACATTCTACTATCAGCTTCCTCATGTGAACATGGAGCAATTGAAGACGGATCATGAAGTGGTGGCTAACTGAGGACATCTATATAATTTGTGACAACAAGCTGTTTGTCTTCCAGCACAAATGTTATTTTGTGTGAATGTACACGAATCTACACCGACTACACTAACTCTAAACCCAACTCTAACCCTAACTGATATCCAAATAAGATAAATGCAATTGTATTGAAAGCACTGTTTTCCTAGGCGACCAGGCATGCCCGCCATCTTGAACATTTTTGCTAGTTGGCAGCCATTTTTGCAACCATATTGAAAATAGTAATTCAAATGAATGTTCCCAAGTGCTATGCTTAGTAGATAAATCCAACATACACTCACCGGCCACTTTATTTAGGTACATCTTGCTAGTAGCATGTTGGACCCCCTTTTGCCTTCAGAACTGCCTTAATCCTTCGTGGCATAGATTCAACAAGGTACTGGAAACATTCCTCAGAGAGTTTGGTCCATATTGACATGATAGCATCACACAGTTGCTGCAGATTTGTCGGCTGCACATCCATGATGCAAATCTCCCATTCCACCACATCCCAAAGGTGCTCTATTGGATTGAGATTTGGTCACTGTGGAGGCCATTTGAGTACAGTGAACTCATTGTCATGTTCAAGAAACAAGTCTGAGATGATTAGCGCTTTATGACATGGCGCATTATTCTGCTGGAAGTAGCCATCAGAAGATGGGTACACTGTGGTCATAAATAGGGCTGCCCCCGACCAAGGATTTTCTTGGTCGACCACTGGTCGTCATTTAGAGCGATTAGTCGACTAATCGACGCATATATATATTTTTTTTTTCTCCCCAAATTAGCCTGAGCGACTGAATAAATAAATAACCATTAATTTTACAAGTGCACACAGCTGCGCGCTTTAAATCTGCTGCCTGTTAATGACACTGGCAGATTATTTCAGATTCTAATTATTAATGTGTCAGAAAAAATCAGCAAGGGGACTGTCGGAACATTCTGAATATTTATTTAAACACGTCACACACATCGTTGATGTAACAACACAATTGTAACAAACAAATAAAATACAGCCTTGAAAACTAAATCTAGATAACGAAAAAAATATATAGGCTGTCAGATTCGAAAGATAAATATAACAAGAATTCAAATAAAAATGAATAAATAACCATTCGGCAAAACGAAAACACTTAGGATAATTAGTGCAAATACACAGACCAACGGTGAGGTATAGCCTAAGCTTACATGAAATAAAAACTCAATGAATATAAAATAGGCAAACATCGTGAATAAACGGAATAAATATGTATTAAGCAAACTGAAACACTCAGTGCAAATAAACGGAAAAGTAGCCCAAACAACTTTCTACATTTTCATAAGTCAGTAGCCAGCACAAATGATGTAAATCACACATTTCGTTTTGCACAAGCAATTAACTCACAGTTATATCCCCTCGGCTCTCAGTTTCCTCATATTATGAGAAAGGAACACAAGTTTGTCCACATTGTCGGGGAGAAGTGAGCTCCGCGTCTTGCTCACAATGAAGTCGGCCTTGGAGAAGATGCGCTCCGATGGTGTGGACGTGGATGGGATGGAGTGGACACGCTTAGCTGCTCTGGCCAGCTTCGGGTAGCGGTCCTCGTTTTTTTGCCACCATGGGAGCGGTCCTGATTCCACTTTTGTTTTGTCCTCCAAGTATCGTTTCATCTCACTGTTCTGTTCGTCTGTCAGCTGCTCTTCATCTGTATTCATCAGCATGGATATTTCCTCCTGCTTTTCCCGCTTCTTTTTTGGTGCAGGGCCGGGTTCGCTGCCATCCCCACTGTGCTCTCCCTGAGCAGGTTCTTCTGCTGGAGCTAAACTCTCAGCCAAGTCCAACACCGTTGTGTATGCCTCGTCCCGTTTCTCCACCTCGAGGAATGACAGGCTTTTAAACCGTGGATCCAAGACAGAAGCTTGGATGTATATGCTGGTCTCGAAATTCCCTTTGAGCCCCCATCTCTTGTCAATTTCTTCAGTAAGCGTTTTCTTCATTGCGGTCACAGCCGCGCTGTCATCATCGCGCAGCAACAGGTGGCGTCTTTTCATGTTTATGAGCATGGGCAGCGTGGCAGAGAGAGATGCATTAACATCCTGCGAAAGCAACTCGGTGAGCGTGACCATCGGCTTCAGCACCGAGACGATGTCCTCTGCTATCCTCCAATGGGCTGTGGTGAGATCCAGATCGCGGTCAGATCTGTTGGTGGTAACAGGGTCGGAAAGCACAGCTGTGACCGGCCACCTCTGTTCCAGGAGACGCTCCAGCATGTAGTGAGTTGAGTTCCATCGCGTGGAGACGTCCTGAATGAGTTTATGTTCCACAACTTGCTGTTGTTTTTGTTTGTCGGTCAGAGCTGCTGTAGCCTTGGCACTTTTTTTAAAATGTCCAACGAGACGTCTGGCAGCTGCAGTGACTCGGCAGATCGGGTCTTTTTTAAGAGCCGCATTGATGCACAGCTGCAAAGTGTGCCCTGCACAACGAACTCCCTGGACATTACCCCAGGACGGGTTATAAGACAGCTGATCCGCGCACAACACCATGTTCGCGGCATTGTCGTGTACAATAGCGGCCCTTTTTTCTGCAGGGATGTTAAAGTCCGCCAGTACGTCACTGAGTCGCTCTGCTATGTTAGCAGCTGTGTGGCTCAACTCCAACACTTTTGTTTCCAGCACGAATGAGTGCAGTCGCCAGTCATCGGAAATGTGCTGTGACTGTCATGTAACTGTCCATCTGGTTAGATGTCCATATATCCGTTGTGAAGCTGAGTGCTGTACAGCTTTTAATCTTGTCCAGAAGTGTTTCTCTTGTAGTGTTGTATTTGCTTGTAATCGCGTGCATTACAGTGTCCCGTTTAGGGAGACTGTATCCTGGCTCCAGGAATTCAACCAGTTGTTTGAATCCATCACCACTGATAATGTTAACAGGTCTCATGTCCAATGCAATAAAGTCGGCTATTTTGTCAGTGATGTCTCTTTTCCTTTTGTCGGAAAGAGGGGGTTTCAGAATTAGCTTTTGCTGCGTCATGGATGCAGTGGAGGATGCCGTGGAGGTGGATGGCGCGGTGTCTTTTCCGCAGTAAAGTGGATGCGCCTGTTAGTAGAGAGATTTACAATAAGTAAAACACGGTGAGCTGGATAATTTAGCTTCCGTATAACAGTAATAACTTTTATTTATTTATTTATCTGCTTTCAAACTTCGGCCGCCATGGACAGGTAGCTAGGCTAGCCTTAGGCTACTTACATGTTTCAGGTGGTAGGTCATGTTCGTCGTGGACGAGTGATAGGCAAAGTTTTTCTTGCAAAGTTTGCATGTGACCTTCTTGGGGTCATCCTTGTTCTTTTCGAAGTGATCCCATATTTTAGACGTCTTTCCCGACATGATTGGCTATTAATTGTTAACTGTCTAACCGCGATGTCGAAGGGACCTGCCGTGTTGAAAAAAAAAAAACACCGACAGTGAGCGAGTGTCACGACTTCCTACAAATTAAAAGCCCTCCAGCCTTTTAGGCCAGCCGCCAGTCACATAGATTTAGATTTTCACTTAATTTTGAAAAGACACGGCTCCAAATGTTTTTTTTTTTTTTCCTGCGACCAATCGACTAATGAAATTTTGGTCGGCTAATGATTTTTTGGTCGACCAGTGCTTGGTCGACTATTTGGGGGCAGCCCTAGTCATAAAGAGATGGACATGGTCAGCAGCAATACTCAGGTAGGCTGTGGCGTTGACACAATGCTCAATGCTCAAATGCTTGGTACTAATGGGCCCAAAGTGTGCCAATAAAATATCCCCCACACCATTACACCACCACCAGAATGTCGCAACAGAAATCGAGACTCATCAGACCGGGCAACGTTTTTCCAATCTTCTATTGTCCCATTTTGGTGAGCCTGTGCGAATTGTAGCCTCAGTTTCCTGTTCTTAGCTGACAGGATTGGCACCCGGTGTGGTCTTCTGTTGCTGTAGCATATCCGCCTCAAGGTTCGATGTGTCATGCGTTCAGAGATGCTTTTTTGGACCATTCTCTGTAAACCCTAGAGATGGTTGTGCGTGGAAATCCCAGTAGATCAGCAGTTTCTGAAATACTCAGACCAGCCCGTCTGGCACCAAAAACCATGCCACGTTCAAAGTCACTTAAATCACCTTTCATCCCCATTCTGATGCTCGGTTTGAACTGCAGCAGATTGTCTTGACCATGCCGACATGCCTAAATGCATTGAGTTGCTGCCATGTGATTGGCTGATCAGAAATTTGCATTAACAAGCAGTTGGACAGGTGTACCTAATAAAGTGGCCGGTGAGTTTATATCCTCATATCATTTATCCACCATTTTGCTAAATGGTCGCCATATTAAAAATGTATGATGGGTCCATATCCATATCCATATTGTTTGTCATTTGTGTCTTTGAGCATAACTACCAAATTTGATGCATCTATCGCTTATTATCCATTGTTAATATAAAATTTGATGCATCTTCATACTAGATTTTTTTCAATAAATTCTGTGATGGTCAGGTGAGAAAATTTTCACAAATTTGATGAAATGACACAGTATTTGGCAACTACCGTGAGGTCCACAGGCTCCACTGAAGGTTTTTTTGGTGTGGGAGAAACCGGAGCACCCGGCGAAAACCCAAACTTGCCACCATTATTGTAAAACAGCAGTATCCAGATCATGTTCTTGAACCTGGCCCCAGTGCTGAAAACCCTAGAGGCAGCAGAAGAACCGCTGGATCCTCTTAAGCAGGGGCAGTCTTTTGGTCGATTTGGCTTCAGGAGATGTGGAGGGTTTGTGTTCAGATAGGGGGAAGACCTTGTTTTTTTTCTTCCATTTACAGAAAAAGCTCTTCTTCTCCTGAACTTCGAAGGTATTTGCATTGGTTAATTGGTCATCTTTAAACTCACAATCTGAATGTGTCTCTTCTGGTTTGACATCCTCATCCTTTAAAACTGATTCCAGAGGGTCAGAGCTCAGGTCTTCTTCCCTGAGCAGGCTGTGCTTGCCATAGCTCTCCTGTTTAGGAGAGCAATGTGAGTCCAATGAGTCTATTGTTGCAGATAAGTCTTTGGAAGATGCCCTGAGGTCCAACGGCTCCACTGAAGATGTTGAATCCATCACCAAATATTCTTCCATGATTTCCGGTGTAGCTATTTTGTACTCTGAAAAAGATCGGAGTGCAGTGAACATTCTCAATTCACGCTGCACTTTTTGTTGGACGTATTTAGCAGCTGAATCCCAGTTTGTTTCTAGATTAAAGTCTATCTCTTCTAACCAATCATCGATGGATTCCTCCAGCTCGTACACTTCGAGTAAAACCACATCAAAATCTGAAAAGCGCATGCTGGAAGGTGTAGGTACATCAGGGGCTTCTCGTCCTGATGGTCGTGGTGTTGAAACCATCACCAAATCTTCTTTTGCGTCTCCCAGTATCATTGTTTGGGACTGGGATCGGAGTTCAACACACTTGCTCAAGAAAGTTGACATCTTTTTGTAGACGCAAAGAGCAGCTTCATATTCTGATTCATTGGGTCCCGCAACAACATATTGGGCGATAAACTGCAGCAGCTTGTTCATATTGCAAATAATCAGATCCATTACAACTGAACAGATGTCATGTTCAGATGTAGTTGTAGTTGTTCTTGTAGCTGAAGTTGCATCATCAATCACCCATTCTTCGTCTGTGTCTCCTTGGTTCTCTGCAAGGGCTGTTCTGAAATTAATAGACGTCATCTTTAGGCTGGTCAACCAGGGACCTCAGTTCAGCAATAGTCTCCTTTGTGTGAGGAGGATTATGGGGGGACGTTCCACTGATTTTACACTTGGAGAGTCTGTGTCTACAAAGATCACTAAATATTTCCACTTTATCTTCCGGAAGTATCCAAGTCTTTGTATGCTGTTGTTATTTTCTTCAGATTAGCCAACCTTAAATCTCTCCTACCGAGACCAACTATATATATATTATATATTTGAGAAAGGAGACTCCCTTTATAGAATGTGTGAGAACTGTGCCTTTGATGTTGTGACATCACACCACTATCATAGAATGTGACGTCATGGTAACCATGACACAGTGCCTTTCATGTCATAGAATGTCATTGATGTCATGGAACACTATTTTTGTTATGATTTGAATGTTTCACATACATGAAAGTTATGTTAGATTAAAACATTGTGAATTTTGGAAATTACTACATCCATCCTTTTTCAATAAATTTGGGATTTTGATCTGTACAACGCTGTGTGATGGTGCTGCCATGAAATAACAGCCACAAAAACACTTTTCTCACCTTTAAAAAAAATGAAAATGGAATCAGTCAACTCAAAATAAACCGTTGTATATCAACATTCTTCAGTCTATTTTTTGGAAGTTGTGAATTACGTTAGAGCTGAAAAATGTGCTCGATGGCAGTGTAGTGCAGCGTTTTGATTAGGTGACGGACCCCTGCATATCAAAGTATGGAAAAGGCCTGCAAATCTTTCATAATAAACATCCCCACTGCACATAGTGATTTGATATGTATTTGGCAGATTTTAGCTACAAATCTGCCCTCGCAAATTGAAAATGGAAAACAAATATCACAATTGATAATTTCTTGAACTATCAAACATTTTTGTAACTGAGGAATCTACCAATTATTTGATTAATTAATCAAGGGATCGGATAAAAAATTTACATTGTATATAATTAGTTCAAAGTTCAGTTCACACATGTTCAAAGTGCACTGTTAACGTTCATAGTTCACCATTTCAATTCTGAACTAGTTCAAAGTTCAGTTAATATGGCAACTTTTCAACTGCAGGGCAAACTACTACTGAACCATGTTTTTGTTTAGAAACAATAACATGTTCACATGTTTGCCTTTTACAGGCAGCAGGGGAGGGGGGAGGAGGGGGAGAGGAGGGGAGGGGCTAGTGAACCTGAGTGAGCGGAGTGAGAGAGGTAGAGGAGCGCTGCGCATGAGGACAGAGAGACGCTGCGCTCACACAAACTCTGGTTAGAAATCTGAGTGAATTGCTGAACTTATAGAAAAGATACTATGGGTATTGGGATCGATCCGCCCACCCCTAACAACGACATGCTGCTTCTGGAGTGCGAGCAGGTCGTGTCACTCGACTCATCAGGAGAAAAAAAAAACGGGAAATTGGACCTCAACACTGATGTATGTCGTTCATTTCACACAATATAAACTAATTCACGTGGTCCACAGGCTCCACTGAAGGTTTTTTTGGTGTGGGAGAAACCGGAGCACCCGGCGAAAACCCAAACTTGCCACCATTATTGTAAAACAGCAGTATCCAGATCATGTTCTTGAACCTGGCCCCAGTGCTGAAAACCCTAGAGGCAGCAGAAGAACCGCTGGATCCTCTTAAGCAGGGGCAGTCTTTTGGTCGATTTGGCTTCAGGAGATGTGGAGGGTTTGTGTTCAGATAGGGGGAAGACCTTGTTTTTTTTCTTCCATTTACAGAAAAAGCTCTTCTTCTCCTGAACTTCGAAGGTATTTGCATTGGTTAATTGGTCATCTTTAAACTCACAATCTGAATGTGTCTCTTCTGGTTTGACATCCTCATCCTTTAAAACTGATTCCAGAGGGTCAGAGCTCAGGTCTTCTTCCCTGAGCAGGCTGTGCTTGCCATAGCTCTCCTGTTTAGGAGAGCAATGTGAGTCCAATGAGTCTATTGTTGCAGATAAGTCTTTGGAAGATGCCCTGAGGTCCAACGGCTCCACTGAAGATGTTGAATCCATCACCAAATATTCTTCCATGATTTCCGGTGTAGCTATTTTGTACTCTGAAAAAGATCGGAGTGCAGTGAACATTCTCAATTCACGCTGCACTTTTTGTTGGACGTATTTAGCAGCTGAATCCCAGTTTGTTTCTAGATTAAAGTCTATCTCTTCTAACCAATCATCGATGGATTCCTCCAGCTCGTACACTTCGAGTAAAACCACATCAAAATCTGAAAAGCGCATGCTGGAAGGTGTAGGTACATCAGGGGCTTCTCGTCCTGATGGTCGTGGTGTTGAAACCATCACCAAATCTTCTTTTGCGTCTCCCAGTATCATTGTTTGGGACTGGGATCGGAGTTCAACACACTTGCTCAAGAAAGTTGACATCTTTTTGTAGACGCAAAGAGCAGCTTCATATTCTGATTCATTGGGTCCCGCAACAACATATTGGGCGATAAACTGCACAGCTTGTTCATATTGCAAATAATCAATCCATTACAACTGAACAGATGTCATGTTCAGATGTAGTTGTAGTTGTTCTTGTAGCTGAAGTTGCATCATCAATCACCCATTCTTCGTCTGTGTCTCCTTGGTTCTCTGCAAGGGCTGTTCTGAAATTAATAGACGTCATCTTTAGGCTGGTCAACCAGGGACCTCAGTTCAGCAATAGTCTCCTTTGTGTGAGGAGGATTATGGGGGGACGTTCCACTGATTTTACACTTGGAGAGTCTGTGTCTACAAAGATCACTAAATATTTCCACTTTATCTTCCGGAAGTATCCAAGTCTTTGTATGCTGTTGTTATTTTCTTCAGATTAGCCAACCTTAAATCTCTCCTACCGAGACCAACTATATATATATTATATATTTGAGAAAGGAGACTCCCTTTATAGAATGTGTGAGAACTGTGCCTTTGATGTTGTGACATCACACCACTATCATAGAATGTGACGTCATGGTAACCATGACACAGTGCCTTTCATGTCATAGAATGTCATTGATGTCATGGAACACTATTTTTGTTATGATTTGAATGTTTCACATACATGAAAGTTATGTTAGATTAAAACATTGTGAATTTTGGAAATTACTACATCCATCCTTTTTCAATAAATTTGGGATTTTGATCTGTACAACGCTGTGTGATGGTGCTGCCATGAAATAACAGCCACAAAAACACTTTTCTCACCTTTAAAAAAAATGAAAATGGAATCAGTCAACTCAAAATAAACCGTTGTATATCAACATTCTTCAGTCTATTTTTTGGAAGTTGTGAATTACGTTAGAGCTGAAAAATGTGCTCGATGGCAGTGTAGTGCAGCGTTTTGATTAGGTGACGGACCCCTGCATATCAAAGTATGGAAAAGGCCTGCAAATCTTTCATAATAAACATCCCCACTGCACATAGTGATTTGATATGTATTTGGCAGATTTTAGCTACAAACTGCCCTCGCAAATTGAAAATGGAAAACAAATATCACAATTGATAATTTCTTGAACTATCAAACATTTTTGTAACTGAGGAATCTACCAATTATTTGATTAATTAATCAAGGGATCGGATAAAAAATTTACATTGTATATAATTAGTTCAAAGTTCAGTTCACACATGTTCAAAGTGCACTGTTAACGTTCATAGTTCACCATTTCAATTCTGAACTAGTTCAAAGTTCAGTTAATATGGCAACTTTTCAACTGCAGGGCAAACTACTACTGAACCATGTTTTTGTTTAGAAACAATAACATGTTCACATGTTTGCCTTTTACAGGCAGCAGGGGAGGGGGGAGGAGGGGGAGAGGAGGGGAGGGGCTAGTGAACCTGAGTGAGCGGAGTGAGAGAGGTAGAGGAGCGCTGCGCATGAGGACAGAGAGACGCTGCGCTCACACAAACTCTGGTTAGAAATCTGAGTAATTGCTGAACTTATAGAAAAGATACTATGGGTATTGGGATCGATCCGCCCACCCCTAACAACGACATGCTGCTTCTGGAGTGCGAGCAGTCGCATCGACTCTCAGGGAAGGGAATGCCTCAGAAAAGGATGCTTCATTTACTATTTAACAATATACCAAGTCCACAGGTTTTTTTGGTGGGAGACCGGACCGAAACGAAATCCACCATTGAAAAACAATCCACATTTTTAACCGGCCCCAGTCTGAAAACCCTGGCCAGAACGCTGGACCCTTAAGCAGGGGAGCTTTTGGTCTTTGGTCAGGGAGTGGGGTTTGGTTCAGATGGGGAAGCTGTTTTTTTTCTCATTTAGAAAAACTTTTTTCCTAATTCGAAGATTTCTTGTTATTGTACTTTAAATCAATTAATGGTCTCTTTGTTTACATCCTATCCTTTAAACTGTTCAAGGTCACTAGCTTTCCGAGGGCGGCTTGCCTTCTCCTGTTAGGGGCATGAGTCCATGTTATGTGCAGTAAGTCTTTGGAAGATGCCTGAGGTCAAGGCTCGAAGATGTTGAATCCACCCAAAATTTTCTGATTTCCGTACATTTTTTCAAAAAGATCGGGTGAGTAATTCTCAATACGTGCATTTTTTTGCATTTAGCGCAATCCTTTGTTTCTATTAAAGCTATCCTTTACCAAATAGGTTCCTCCACCACATTCGAGAAAACCCATCAAAATCGAAAACCATCGAAGTTGGAACGGGGCTTGCTGAGGTCTGGGTTAACCTCCCAAATCTTTTTTGCTCCCAATCATTTTTGGCGGGTCGAGTTCAATTGCCAGAAAGTGCACTTTTTTGCCAAAAGGCTTCTTTTGATCATGGGCCCGCACAACATATTGGGCTAACGCACACTTTTTGCAAAAATCAGACCTTCAATGACAATTCAGTTCATTAATGAAGTTGTTTTGTAGTGAAGTTGTCTATACCCATTTCTCTTCCCTGTTCTCTCAGGGCTTTTGAATTATAAGCTTTTAGTGTAACCGGGACCTAGTTGCAAAGCCTTTGTTAGGAGATTTGGGGGAGTCAGATTTTATTGGGAGTCTGTTTACAAATTAAATTTTCCACTTATCTCCGAATTCCAATTTTGGTTTATTTTTTCGTTGCAACTTAATCTTCCTACCAACCAATTTTATAAATTTAAAAGAATCCTTTATAGAAGGAGAACTCCTTTGATGTTGTGAACCCCTTATGATGTGACTCAGTAACCATGAAGTGCCTTTCATGTCATGAAGTCTTATGTCATGGAACATTTTTGTTATTTGAATTTTTATGAAATTATGTTTTAAAACATTGAATTTTGGAAATTAACATCTCTTTTTAATAAATTTGGATTTTTCTAAATGGTTGGTCTGCCATGAATAAGCCAAAACATTTTTACCTTAAAAAAAATAAATGAACTAAAAAATAAACTTGATATCAACATTTACTTTTTTTGAATTTAATTATTGGAAAAATGTGTCGTGGAGTGAAGGTTTTGATTGGTGAGGCCCCTTATAAAGTAGGAAAAGGCCTCAAATTTAAAAACCCCACTCAATAATTTGAATGTATTTGGAGATTTTGCAAAATTGCCCTAAATAAAATGGAAACAAATATAAATTGAAAATTTTTAACATAAAATTTTTGTAACTAGAAACACATTATTTGATAATTAACAAGGTGGTAAAAAATTTAATGATATAATATTAAATTATTAATGTTCAAATGCACTGTTAAGTTCATGTTACCTTTCAATTTAACATTCAAATTCTTAATATGCAATTTTAATAGGCAAACTTCAACCAGTTTTTTTAGAAACAATATGTTAATTCCTTTTACAGGCACAGGTTGTTTAGAGGGAGGGGAGGGGAGGGGGAACGAGGAGGGAGTGAAGTGAGGAGCGTGGAGAGGAGAGAGCGCTGCGCTAACAAACGTGAACAAATTGGTTGAATTAGAAATCTGATTATTGAATCGGGATTCGCCCCCAACCCCTCCTCATGCGCTCTGATGCACAGGGAAAAAAAACGGAAATTGGACAAAGATTGTCTCAACACATTACTATTCACATAAATCAGGTCCACAGGTTTTTTGAGATTTTTTGGGGAAAACCAACTCCGCAATCAAACTGCACCATATTTAAACGGCCCAGTCTAACCTGCCCAGCGAAAACCCTGAGCCTAAGACGGGATCTTTGGGGCTCTTGGTGATTTGGTTCGAGATGGGAGGTTTTTTTCATTAGGGGAAACTGTTTTTTTCTTCCTACTAAAGTTTTCTTGATTAGGTATTTATGTTAATTGTCTCTTTGATACATCATCCTTTGTTGATCCAGTAACGTTCCGTAGCAGGCTTCTTCCTAGCGCTGTTTGCAAGCTCGTTGAGCAATGAGTCATGTCATGTCTAAGTCTTGGAGCCCTGAGGTCAACGCTCACAAATTTATCATTCCAATATTTTCTAAATCGGGTGCATATCTCAAATACGGATTTGTGACTTTATCAGCATTTGTTGTTTTAGATAACATTTTTCAATTAAGTTCTCTCACCACACTGATACCACTCAACTGAAAACCATCAATGAAACCAGGGTTGTCTAGTCGGGTTTGCCTAGTCTGTTTGAACTCCCAATTCTTTTGGCGATCTGTTGGACTGAGAAGTTAACTTTTGTAAGAAAGTACACTTTTTAGATCAAGGCCTCAATCATATTGGGCAACACATTGGCAATGCAATTCAATTCAATAACAGATCATTCAATGAAGTGTTGTTCTGTAGTGAGTTGTCTTACATTCTCTATCCCTTTTCTCTGGCTGTTCTTAAGGCGTCAATTTAGCGTCACTTAGGGTCACAGGACTCTTGAGAGTCTTGGGGGAGTTATGGGGACTTCACTGTTTACTGAATAATTTTCAATTACTCATTCCTTTCTTCGAGTTTTATTTTTTGTGATTATTTCTCTACCAACCTAACTTCTACATATATATTAAAAATCCTTTAGAAGGAGACTCCTTTGATGTGTGACTCCTTATTGAATACCATGTAAATGACGTCTGTACATAAATGCTTATGTCATGAATATTTTGTATGATTATTTTTATATTAATTTTAATAAAAGTTATTTAATTAAACATTATTTTGAATATAATCTGTTTTTCATAAATGTTTGATGTCCTGATAGCCAAAAAATTCCCAAAAAATTAACTTAAAAAATAAAATGAACGTAATCAAATAACCTTATTATTTTAGTTTTTTTGAAGTGAAAATCTAGGCTGAAATGGCTGATGGTGAGCCCGTTTATTGGAAAGGCCCTGCAATCAAATGAAAAGCCCAACTTCATATAATTCCCATGATGGATTTTATAAATGCAATTATGAAAACAATCCAATTGAATGAAACAATATCAAATATTTTTCTGAACTACAATATTTTTAATGAATCAATATTGATAATAATAGGATGTAAAAAATTAATTTTAATTAGTTCAAAGTTCAGTTCACACATGTTCAAAGTGCACTGTTAACGTTCATAGTTCACCATTTCAATTCTGAACTAGTTCAAAGTTCAGTTAATATGGCAACTTTTCAACTGCAGGGCAAACTACTACTGAACCATGTTTTTGTTTAGAAACAATAACATGTTCACATGTTTGCCTTTTACAGGCAGCAGGGGAGGGGGGAGGAGGGGGAGAGGAGGGGAGGGGCTAGTGAACCTGAGTGAGCGGAGTGAGAGAGGTAGAGGAGCGCTGCGCATGAGGACAGAGAGACGCTGCGCTCACACAAACTCTGGTTAGAAATCTGAGTGAATTGCTGAACTTATAGAAAAGATACTATGGGTATTGGGATCGATCCGCCCACCCCTAACAACGACATGCTGCTTCTGGAGTGCGAGCAGGTCGTGTCACTCGACTCATCAGGAGAAAAAAAAAACGGGAAATTGGACCTCAACACTGATGTATGTCGTTCATTTCACACAATATAAACTAATTCACGTTCAAGTTCTTTATTTACAAATGCATTGCGTTCAGTTCAAAGTTCAAAGAAAAATGAACGAGTTCAATGGAACGCGTTCTTTTGAACTTGTTCTGCTGCAGGGAGGGGAGGGGGAGGGGGGCTGCTCGGCCCACCGCACACCTGTCCCGGTTTCGGTTGTTTTTCTGCTTTTTCAACGATTCTGAACAACGACTCTCCGACAGTAAAAGCAGCGTTCCCAGCCTGGCTCCGGCCGTGCTGCATTATGTTGGCCCGCCCGCGACCAAGGAACACATTCAGCTGCACTTCACAGATTTTTGCTTGCATGTGCGCCCAAAATGGTTCGCACTCTGGAGCCCTGGCTTCCTCGAAACGCTCCGTGTAGAACAATGTTCCCTGCTGAGCAGGCGGCATAATGTGCAAGATAGGAATTTAAAGAAGCTTCGAGGCAGAGTTTTTGTATTTTTTGGAATCAAGTTACTCCAGTAACTCGAGTAATTGTTTCAGCCCTAATCATTTCACACCACTCCAAATCATATCATGTGCCCAGGGCCAAATTTATAAGAACCAAAATAACCCAAAAAAAGTAATGCAGGAAAAGAAAGATGGTATAATCCCATAGAAAGCAATGCTGTAACCGCCTGGCTCAACAACTACTCCTGCCTGTATAACATCTGATTGTCTACATGGAATATAAATGATGACAAGAAAATGGATGCTGATACTCCCTCGACGTTGCAGAATCAAAAAAAAAATCTCTTTTTAGTCTTTAACCACAATTCTATGTCAGTGTGCGATTAGGGTTTCTCCTTGGAACCACAAGTCAAAAAGGGTGTGTTGTACTATGTTTCTGTATTTCTAGCTTGTTTGGGAGTGTATGGCATTCTCTAAATAGTAATTATGAATAGAACGAAAGGGGCATTTAGAGACAAAGGCGGGTTTGGAGTGAATGGGCCAGCTCCCATGCGTGGCGAGTGGTCTGACTCCAAGTGCTGTTTCAATTGAGACGATATGAGGTAATTATGCAGGAGAACTTGCAGGAGGGAGGAGAGTAAGGAAGGAGAGCAGCAGAGAGACAGAGAAAGGCTGTGGTTGGCTAAGTGTCTATAGAGAGCGAGACCAGATAGCACCATCTGCATTCCACACAAGCACTGCCCGTCTGGCTCGTTGTTGCCTTCAATAAAAGCTGGTGCTGAGTCAGACAGCCTGCAACAGAAATGTATTCAAACCTACAATATAATCAAATGCACACTGGCTCTCACACACACACACACACACACACACACACACACACACTATACCATGGCCTTTATTGCATTAAATGTGAATTAGGGGCCAATGCCCAAAATATCACAGTGAAATAATGTCCCAAACCCTGTTTGTCCCACATATCATATGCTGGAATATGTACTGAATATCAATGGCACTAGTTTTTTGATGATTTGCTCTTGACAAAGGAATACTTTTGGATACTGTTTTTTTCGGATGCCTCCACGGTAAACAAAAAAAGCATAGAAAAACGTAGAAATGTCTTGATGAAATGAAGTAAATGGGGGCTACGTTACAATACAGCAGAAGGGTAATGAAACACCAATTTACACAGTCTATAACAACTTGTGCTGAATAATCTCATTCATACCAGTATCCAAAGAATTCATCCAGCTCATTACTTCCCAAACATGCATCTCAGCTACCACACTTCAACACTAATAGTCTCATGCTTGCACAGGCAAGCTACTTAAAGAAACAATTCTGAAGTGGTCATTTACTTTAATTAATCAAGACTTTTCTCTGTATTTAATATTCGTCTTTCTTTCATGGTGGAGATATGTGTATAACAAAGGGGCTCAGGTTGAGCAATTGATCTACAAATGGTTAGTTTGTATATATTCCTGTTGCATTCCTTTTTTAAAAGCCATTAGTTTCCATCAGATATTTTCCTTGGCTCCTGCACATCTCAAAGTGTCCCTGGGCAACAACCCCAAACTGCTCAAATAGATCCTGGTGGCACCTTGTGTGGCAGCAGCTGCCATCAGTGTATGAATTGCTTTGTGCATTGCCATTATGTATTGCTTTGAGTGGACTGGAGACTAGAAAGGTGCTATCTAAATGCAGGTCCATTTACCATACTGATAGATTTATTGACAGCAATAAAATATACCAACATTAATTTCTACTAGCGTAGTTTTATCACAGTGATTGCCCTTGCTGCACTCCTACTAGTATGAGTCCCCATCAGTAAGAAGCAATTAAATAATCTGCATCAATGATGGATACATGATCCAAAATGACACATTACGCCGTGTACCCACCAAACGTGAACGCGATTTAATCGCGCGACAAATGAAATCGCGTCGCGCTAGATGCTCCAGTTTTGACGCCGGTCCAATATGCCAAAAAACGCCTCATCGCGGCATCGCGTCGCGCGACGAGCTCGCCCAAACAACAACATTTCTTCCGCCATTTCATTCTCTTGTCGATCATGGCTGAGATAACCACCATCGCTGCACTGTATCTACTCTGGAGAAGTTCCCAGCTTCGTCTGCGGGCTAGGCACCGACGTCGGTTCTGGGTGCATGCTACCCTACTGAGGCGGCGTGAGCTCGGCGAGTTCCACCGTCTCCTGCAGGAGCTGCGCCTGGACGACGGCCGGTTCCAGCGGTACTTCAGGCTGACTGTTGCCCAGTTTGAAGACCTGCTAACCAGGGTACAGGACCGGGAGGTTTAGCTGCTGCTCTGCCCAGAACTGGTGCTTCATAGCCGGCCATAAGCCCCAGTGATAAACAATCGCAAAAAAAAAAAAAGATCTCTGTGTGTGAAAGAGCTGGGATTGATATGTATGTATGTGTGTGTGTGTGTGTGTGTGTGTGTGTGCGCGCGTGCGTGCGCCCCCCAACTTTGATTATGGGCAATATATAATATAATATAATATATAAATATTGTGGCAAAAAGCGAGGGAACACCAGGACGTCCGTACGTCTGCATGTCGGTGACGATCTCAACGCTGTTAGGCTGTCGCGGCGCGTCTTCACGCGAATTCGCCGCAAAAGTTCAATTATTTCAACTCGAGCGATGGCGCGATGAAGCGATGAAGCGATTTTTCGCGTCCATCGCGCCATCGCGTCCATCGCGTCGCCCGGCGCGATGAAGCGTCTAATCGCGTCTTTGCATTGACTTTACATGTAATCTTGTCGCGCGATGAAGTTTCATCGCGTTTGGTGGGTACGCGGCGTTAGAGAGAAAAACGTACTTATCAATGGGATATTTCAAATACGGAACAAGGGTCATCTTACCTCTCTGATCTTGTCGCGTTTCTCTTTGGCGTCGGGCTCTGGTGGCTCACCATCACTGACGCCCACCACTTTGGGCATGGGGACCGGCGGCAAAGGTTTAGGCCCTGCATCCTTCTTTTTCAGGTCCTCCATTACTTTGTTCTTCTCTGTCTGAATCTCAGCCTGCAGCTCCTCACGTGACTTTCTCAGCTTCTCCTTTGCTTCCTGCAGTGCTCGCTCATGGTCTGCCCGAATCTTGTCACGCAGGCTCTCCTCCTCCTCCCTGTAGGAGGCAGGTAAAAGGAAGGTATGTTTTTTTTATTATAATTACTTGTATTGTCATTATTTGGAGCTCTAATAACTTCCACAAAGCAGGTGAAGAATCAAAGACTTTAACCAAGCATGACACGAAAACACAGAGAAAAGGTTAAATCAATTAAAAAGGAAAAATCAGTCCATTTTGTTTCCTGAAGGTCTACAGAATATCAAATTACTATGCTGTTAGTACAAGTGGTCACCAAATAAGCAGGCTCACAATAAATGCAGGAAACCAGACTAAAACATGCCCACCTCTAATCCAGATCATGATGGTAAAAGAGAAAAGCATCAGTTTATTATGGGACACCAGCCTGCCCCCGACCCAACTACTCTACAATTACATCTGTTCCAGGAATTATAATAAATAGGTCTTGAGGAAAACAATGATAAGGCAAGAATGAGAAACATCATCTTTGATTCATTGGCAATCACAATAGAAAACACTCACAGTATGTTGGTCATGATCAATTTCCATTATCAGTATAATCGTGAATATTGTCACAAGTTGTTTAGCTTGCTGTCATCGTAGAAGTGAAAAATATTGCTTTTCATCAACAAAGCTAGGTGAAAGCTAGTACATGGCTGTACTTTTCACATGACATGGTTAAGACACATTTGAGTAAAATGTTAAAACTTACAAGACTAAAACTGCGTACTTGTATCTTTGATTTAAAAGATCTTATAATGAAGCAAATGATTATATGGAAGTGCATTCATTAGTTGGTATATTTTACAATTTGAATAAAGTAAAAGATATGAGCCTAAAAGCTGAAATAATTTCCTGTTTTTTAATTGGATCATGTGTGTTAAAAAAAAAAACATAATATTGATCAGTGGCGGCTGATTGTTTTTTCCATCAGTCATTTTGCTAAACACCACACAAAGTAAAATGCTTCTCTATCTCAACTCAAACTGTCTCTATAACCTGCAGCATGTCAGTCAGTCGCCAGGGCAACACTGTTTCCGATGACGCGGAGGAAGCACGCATGAAAACTGTGCTATTTCCCTGTTAACAGTGTGCAATTCACGAATAATGGTCTCATACTAAGATGTTGGACGTACTAATAAATGTCACACAGTGTTGTGGTGACTAACTATCATGTTGGTCAGAAGTTTCAGGTGTAGCCAGCAGCTGAGTGTTGTGCTAATGCTAGTAAAATATTAAGCCTAACATAAAATATGTTAGATGGGATCTGCGGAGAACAATAAGCTTGAAAAATCTGAAAAATATCTGTGTCGCCTGAATGCAAACATGTGAGCCTGTTCATTAATGACCTCCCAATGTGGTAAACACAGGAAATGTGGGAGGAACTGACGACCTGCTGTGATCCGTGTGGACTCAGCTGCAAGCCTCCACAGAGCTGAAAAGCTCAACATCTCTGAGAAAACAATACTGCAAGTGTGTGAGTGTGTTGTAACTCAGACAGTACCCATTATCTGAATCTCTGTCCTCTTCCAAGAGAACAGCAGTGCAGGTTGTTAGCAGTAAGATTGCAATATATAAATGAATCAATTTAAAATTAAAACAGATGGCTTTGTAGGTGGCTTATTTGATAAAATGTGTGTTAATGTCTTCTGGCTGAGAAACAATTAAGCTCCCAAGTACATTTCAACTTTGTGGTGTGGCAAGACCAAAGAAAACGTAGGTGTAATCCCATCTATGGTGTTCAGTTTGTGTAAAGGTTGTGACAAACTAGGCTGAATTACACTGTGTTATGCATGTAAATGGTGACTGTAGTGCAAAACAAAACATTTTAAAGAAAGAAAGCTTTTTTTTCTAGTACAGCAGCAATTAAGCCCAGGATGTATATATTTGGCCCTCAAATGTATAATCAAACCTCAAATGTATAATCAAACATTGCACCGTTGCATTGCAAGCAGATGAACAGGGGAACTAACAAACATTCTTTAATTGTTCCCACCAAGGCTCGTCGAGAGTCATTAAAATACTGAAAAAAAACCTCACTTGGCCACCAAGAGTCAAAACATCCCCACTGATATCAAATCTAACTAGAGAGAGATTATATAAGCGAGGGACTTCAGAGTGTGTCTAAAGGCAGGATCCTACATGTATGTGTGAGTTCATGAATCACTGCTGTAATGCTGTGTTCACACCAAACTTATCTTTCCACAAATTCACTTAATTTGTATACATCTCCAACTGACACGACACTGTGTCGTGAAAGCCTATCAGCAAGTGTTGATAGAGCAGCTAAAATGTTAGCAGAACACCGATTGATCAGATCTCCATTCAGAAAACAAGCATATTGTGTTTTGCTTGTCGTCTTGCAGACAGACCTAACAAAGCATGACCTCAGACTTTTTACATATAGGCAGGACGCAAGTCTATCACAGAGCTGACATGTAGAGACACATCCTTTTTATCCATTTATTAAAATTAAATCACAGGGGAAAAAAAATATTTTATGTTCATACAACTGCGGTAAACCAGCCGACGTGTGTCTTGCTAGACGGAGTTCACCGAGCACCTCTGCATGATGTTATGCATCCAGACAGGTTGCCGTTTCCCAGTGTATCTGGGTCATATCCCACACTTAACCTGACCTACTTAAGGTCAGAATTGAGAATACACAGACATGCAAGCTCACCAGGGGTGAAAAAGGCAACCAAGATGCAAACACTTCACCCCACGATGGCATCCCTCTTCTGGCCATTATTTGTAAATAACTCATTTATGCATACGAGGTAAAAAAGCACAAATATAACCATCAAAAAGTACTCGTAGTGAAAGAGTGCTATTTCTCTGCTTACTGAACAAACCGTATTTTAACTATTTCAACTTTATTTTAGAATAAGAACAACAGAAATCTCTATACTTAAAATATTCATCAAATTTAAGAAGCAACCATAATCAACATAATAAAAAAGTTACGATTCTTGTCACTTTCATAACAATTACTGTAAAACTTCTAATACTGGGCTGTATTCTATTACCGGCCGGTCTCTAACATTGGGCGGACTCGCTGTCGGCGGATGTAAATAACGGCCAGTCTCTAATGGAGGCCAGGGCAAGTGTCCACAGGCAGCATTATTTCCACGCTTCCCATTGTCTATATTAGAGGATTTATGGTATGTAAGAAGCCATGCAATGCCTTTGCGTCGCATGGAGTGTCGAGACACGGGGCGCCGCCGCCTCCCGCAAGCTCTCAAAAATCGTTTAAACTGACCGTTGTCAATCTAAAATAAGGACAGATTCAGCATCTGCATAGCTTATCTTTCGCATAAAATTTTTTCGGAAACACATTTCGGTGAACTATTGTCGTAAAATAAGAGAAAGTTTCCAAACGAGCCGCCATGTTGGTAGGTTTGAAATCCGGGAGCAAACAGGACAGCTGTGAAAGCGATCGTCCAATCAGGTGCAGCCATGAAGTGTGGGCGTGATTGTATGAAGGAGACGCCTGTCAATCATCCTCTAGTGGCAGCCCACCAAGCGTGCAATACTGGGAAGCGGTAAACGTTGTTTACCGTAATATGGCAGCTGCGGAGCCAAAGAGGAGACTTTTTCAATAAACGAACCTAGTATTTTATAGGTTCAAATAGACATAGTTTTATTCATTCTACTGGTAGTCCGTTTTGCTCAAATAGAAATAGGGGCCTGTCTCTAATTCTGGCCTCCTTCCAATAAAGGCCTAGGCCGCAATGAGCTTGAGTAAATAAAGGTCCGGGCCTATATTAGAGGATTTATGGAATTTATGTGACTACAGACCAACTATCGTTACTAATATGGCAGTAGTGCAAGTGACATATACAGAACAATTTCGTTATAAGAATAAGGAACATTTCAAACACTCCTCCATTGTACAAACACAATGTAAAAAAATAATAACCGGATGTGCATGAATCACAGATGTATTTCTTGCTGAAAAACAAGTTTGCATGCCTTAAAATAATATAGTAAGAGGACTACAGGGAGAGGAATGGAGGCAGTAAAGAGATACAAGAGAAGAGAAAACAGACATGTATGAAAGGAAGACAGAGATTGGGCTGGAATAGGTGTGATCAGCATGCATCAACTGTCCATTAACACTTATCCTTCAGGTTCATTTAGGGCTGCAGCCTTTACCAGCATGCACTGAGCAGACACATAGTAAGCCCAGGATATTTTACCCGTCTATCACCATGTGAGAGCAAGAGTGGGAAAAAATGTGCAAAAGACATGTAGAATAACAAGAACAGAATGTAAAAGAAAGTGATGAGATAAAGAACTGAGACTGTGAAAGAAAGCCGACAGAAATTAATGTGCAGGATAAGCAAGAAAGAGACAGACGTTTTATACTAATTATCCTTCACACAACACAATGTGCATCCATTTTATAATTCTATCATGGCACTGAATGTGGAGCCAACGGGGACCAAAATAAACAGCTTCGGAGTTACGCAACATCGCCCTGGAAAAAAAACCTCATAAATATTAATATCACAACGCAGCATGTCTGACTTTAATTGATAGAAAACACATTTTGCAACACCAAGATGACAATTACTGTATTGCCAGTGAATGCATGGTTTGTAGAAGGGTTTCAAAAGTATTTACTTTGTGGGGATTCCATGTTCATGAGCTGTACATGTGTATTGTAGTTTCCCTACTTTTAGTACAGCGTACACGTGAATGCAAGTGTGTGTGCGTGTCTAATACATCGTTTTATTCTTCGTTGAATGCGTGTGCATGCATATTTGTATTGTGTTTTCTATTTAGGTCTGTGATGAGATTTCTGTGTGCAAGTGACTGCAATCTCACAATTTGTCTGTGTGAGTGTGAGTCTACACCCCGGGGGTTGTCACGCCTCCTCTGTATGCCATCCTCTGCACCTCCTTGTGTGAGCGTGCCCTCAGCAACATGCATTTAAATGTGATATTTAGACGGTGTGATGTTAGATGACTGGCTAATGTCGGTATGCGTACTCAGATATGTGTTTATGAGATGCGAGGGAGCATGACAAAAGAAAATGAGGAGGTTAAGCTGACACGATCATCGCTAATGGGTGCGGACTCCATGTTTGTGTACGTACTGTATATGAAGAAAGTCAGCTTATTGTCACGGAAACACCGTCATACATAATTACCCAAAATGTGCAGTTTTCAAAACAGTACATGCATTCAGCTTCTGCACCTTCTTCTCTCCTTTGGCCTCCTCCCCCTCCTCCTCCTCCTTTAATTTCACATCACTCATTTTCTCTTCTGTCGAGCCATTATCATACTCGCTCTAGCATCGCAGAGGATTCCCTTCGAGTCTCATATAATGTCAAACATGCAATTAAGTGTGCATCAACAGCTGCCTCACTCAATTACCACGACGAAGACAAGCGTGGGCCGCAGCTATCGAGCACCCAGGCGACCAGGCCTCCAGCTTTAGCTACTTGCATCTGCTCAAGTCCCCACATCCACAAAATATGCATGAAGCAAAGAAAAGCTCATCTCCCTCATTGTTTAAACTATGTCAGGCCTCCAGTAATCACTTCCTTTTTTTAAAATTCTTCTTCAGTGGTGTCATAAAATATGCTGCTCAGCATAAGCCGGCCCTTTCCATGGCAACTGGGGAGAAGCAGCAGTCTGCCTGGTGGGGTATCTAAGAGCAGTTTTTTTAAGCCATGGAAACAAGGCTCTGGGGAGAGCAGCACAGGATATATGCCATGTAACCATGGCAACAAACAGAGATATGCACACACATAGGCCATAGATGGCAAGTCAAGTCATTTATGCAAGGGCATAAGAGTGCTGGGTTATAAGTAGGCCTCCATCAAATGTTTGAGTTTTTTTACATTCAAGGCCTCTATTGATGTTTTTGCATGAAGCTTTGAATGATATGAAGTCATCACTGTAAGAAATCCTCAAACATCCTTAATTGAAAAAAGAGATGTATCAGATTAAATTAGTTAAATCATGTTTTTATTAAATAATGTTTTTTTTTAATGAAAATAAATCTCCTTTCGTGCCTCCCCTTGTGTGCAGCAAAAATGTCTTTAAACTGCAGGGAATATTTTGTTTTTGTAAGGCTAGACTGCAAAAAATATGTATTGCAGCAGGATATTTAGTAAGACAAAAATATATTTTTACAAATATTATAACACTAATAATGTCAGTGTAGCCTGATCTGCATCTGCACAGTCATACAAATAAATAAATACGAAGCTGCACAGCAATCAAATATTAGTTTCCAAGTTTGACAGTCAACGTTGAATGAAACTTTAATGTTTGGAAGTATTCGGTACAGCCTAGTTATTAGTGAGTGCACAGTATTTTCAAAATCAATTTTATTTTGGCAACTGACAGTTTGTGCAGAGAAAATGGGAATTGTTCATTGTTTAACAGCACATAGAGCAGCATCCAGAGAGAAGAAAACATGGCCGCTTCAATCAACGGTAAGATTCAGCTAAGGACTTTTAGTCACAGGCAACTCATTTTGGTAGTATTTGAGATATCCAATGAAGAATACTGTTAAGAAAATCTGTGTGAAGTTCATTGCCTGATAAATTAAATTATTTAAATGGCCCTTAATAGCCTTGCATTACACATCGGCATATTTCACACATGAGAATCCATATTGTCCAATCAAAACATGAGTCGTTTGAAGCACATGGATCACCATATTCCTGGTGGACCACAAAGGCTTGTGTACAAATCCAAGGCCTCTGTTGAAGAATTTCATTTCTGTCACACAGGTTTTAATCTCCTTGACAAATCAATGAAAACTAAATCAACACCTGCTTTGAGGGCTCAGCAGAGGATTCCAAATTGTAGCTCTTCTCTCTGTGGTGTTTTCAAAAGGTAGAGGGACTAGGGATGTTAATGATCAACTGTTTAACAATTAACCATCAATAATCATTTAAGCAAATTAATGCTATCAGTTAAAGGGTTTAAAGAAAATAATTAAAAAACCAAGAAAAACTCAGGAGAGACGGGTCCACCATAAAAGGTCAGCCCAGTTTAAGAGTTTTGGCCGTTGACGCTAGCTTTGAGGCTAAGCTCTTTCATTTTTATCGGCAGGTAGCAAACAGAACACAGAAGGAGTAGAAGCATTTATTTACATTTTTTGTTAGCACTTAAACCACAGCACCCCTCCACACAAGTCATTAATCTTGTTGGTTTACGAAGGTCAGCGATTGGTAAAAAAAAAAATAATAATAAATTCCAAATTAGCATTCCACAAAAAGCTATTGGTGCCATGTGCACACATCAACAGCCATATGTACTCTTGAAAGGAGAATAAATGAATAAAAAGCTAGTGGTGGGGAGGGACGCTCTTAAATGCTGAGAGGTGCTCTGCGAGCTAATTGCTGTCCACTCTTCAGCAGATGGAAATCAGTATAGAGCAAAATGGTGGTAAGACATCACATGCTGAAGGTTAAATGATTAATAAGTTCATGAATATGTGGCCTATGGCCATTTGGAATACATTTGGTTGTGACTACACAAAACTGTCTCTATTTATACTGATATTAAGTGATTACTTCTAATTGACTGCTCTAAATCCCCGTCTGCTGTCAACATACAAACTCCACTTGTATTAGATTAACTTTTCCCATGACTATCCATTGAAAGACCTTATTAAGTAGGAAATAATTAGAAAAATAACATTAAATCAAGAGTGACATGAGACAGGCCTGTTCACTGTCTCATTTTAAATCTCTTCTTAAAACCCACCTCTTCTCTTTGGCGTTTGACACCATGTAGAGTGTTGATTTTATGTGTATATGTGCATACTTTTTACCTTTTTATTTTTAAATTTTATTTTATTTTTATCTTGTACGGGCAGTGCAACCTTTTAATTTCTTATTATTTTAATTATTTTATTTGAGTTTTATCTGATTTTATCTGGTTTTATTTGCATTTAATCTTATTTTATTTTATATTGATTATATCCTATAGTGTCCATCATTGTTATTGCGCTTCTGTTGTGTTGAAATGTATTTATTTACTGTGAAGCACTTTGGAAACCGTTGTGTTTGTTTAAATTGTGCTATATAAATAAAGTGGATTGGATTGGACTGTCTCTTCAGTGACTGAATGAGAAATGGTCACCTAGCTAGTTGTGTGACAGTGGTTCTGCAACTAATGCTATTTATCTTAAATTAATCCTCCTGGTGTTGTTTAGTGGTTAAATGTTTAGTTTACATTTTTTAACATTTTTCAGTAGTTAAATCTGAGGTTTCTGCTTGAAAACGCAGTCCACTTACTTCAGACACAAATCATTTGCCGTCATCTCTCTCTTGTGCTCGCCGTATAAATATTTACTGTGTAAATATTAAACATTCTCTGCTCGGGTAGTCATTACGCCACTATACAATAGTTGTTGCTGCTATGTTCTGAATACCATAAATAGAACTTTGACATATGTGTGCATGTGTTTGAACAAACAATACATTTCCTTGCAGTTACCATCTTTAATGACATATTTCTTGATTATCAAAACAAAATGTCAGCTGAAACATCCAGGGCCAACTTCGTGCATTCCCTGCCAAACTCGTCCAGATGACGACTGACTTGGACTAATATGACAACCTGCTCATTTTATAAACTGACACTGCAATCAAGGAATTATACAAATAATAATTAATGCTCACCGATCCTCTCACAAAAAACAACATCTTTATTTCTTAACTTATCTCGGACCAAAGAACATACTGTGAAATAACTGTTCTTATCGCAAAATAATTTGCAGTACTGCTGAACAGATAGAAAGGAGAATTGCAAAAAGCTATTTATTGTGTACTATAGAGAGTCTTAATGCAGGGTAAATGCAGGCAGGTGTGGTAGTATAACCATTGCCACTGCCCTCATGTGTCACCTTAGTCCATCTCTGAGACACTGTTTGTGTCTTGTCAAGCCTTGAGAGCTCTCATGTGAACAGTTCCTCTAAGTTTCAAGTGCTATGGACACATCTGCCTCCTGCTAGTCCAAAAACACTATAAGTGGATAGAGAAGGCACATGTTGGAGGTTGGTAAGGCAGCAGGATTTCTGTTTCTTGTGAGCTGTAGCTCCCGGGTTTCCCTTCAACATCAACTATCAGATAGCTTCCATGTCCTGCTATTTTCCCCATGACCCACTTGGCTCGGATGGAAGCTGCATCGCTGTATGTGTAGCAGCTCTCATAACTGTGGCTGTGTATTAGCATTCAGCATAGTCACTCTCTTATTTTTTGAAATGTCTCTCTCTCCCCTATCAACCTCCTCCCACGAGCTGCAACCTTGCAGTGGCCAGCAGACACGCCCCTTTCTCTTATGTATTCACCACTTCTCCATCTTCTGGTTTTACTCTTAGCCGTCTTATCCATCTTTCCATTATCTTAGCTCCCCTCCTCCTTTCTCGCATTTCTGATTGATAACAAAACTCCTTCTTCCCACTTGTCAAGTGTGTATCAATTCAATGTCAAAGCAGTTTGCAAAATAAAGACAGCAAACCCCATAATGTAAACAATACCAATATGAATGAGTTGCCATGTAAACATGTTTACCAGAGTACATAATCTTCAGTATGTTTAATAGTAAAATAGAAATTGATTAACCCATACGACTCTGAACACATATATACAAGAGTCTTAGATACAGCTACATCAATAGAAAATCTTAATCAGACTCAAATTTTGAGGGGGATCGGTCCAAGAGTGACGAAGATCAATGCGTCTGTCAAAAATACCGATACTGTCAGAAAGTGTCATGTGTTATCAGTGTATGCGTGGAGAGAGCAGGTTCCTGTGTGTGTACGAGGACAGAGACCTTCAATTCAATTCAATTCAAATTTTTATTCCGAACACGTGAAAGAAATAACCTTAATGGTTTCACAATGCGGGACGCTCACTACTCCATCACATCATCATTACAGCTGTATGGCAAACAACAGTTGAAATTAAAGATTATTATCAAACATTACAATGAGCTGCAGAGAGCCAACATGGTATAAGAATATGACCGTCATGTGAATAATATGAATTAAGTTCAAATGAATCAAAGCTGGATGGGATCTAAGTAGTGCTATATCTAGGGCCCTATGATAAGCACAATGCAGTAAACACGGACTGAAGGAAACACACACACACAGTTTTGTCAACACATGAATGACCCGACCCCCAAGAATCCATGTAACGACCAGCTACAAGCAAAATCCAAAGACCGAGAGAGCAGTATGCTAACAAGAGCAAGAGGATCAGTGGATGTGAGACGTGAGTTTGTTGAATACTTTGTTGATGTATGCGCAGAATCAGATATTACATTAGAATAAATAAAAAAGTCTCCGTCCATTTCTGGCCATAGACAAGGAGGAGCGCTGTCCGGACGTGAGAGTAGCCTCGGTCTGACCAACTCGTATGTTTGGCAGTATTTCGGGTTCCGACCTAATGAGAAGTAGAGCTTAGTTCGGGCACAGAAAATCAAGCTCGACGCTACCCGAGTGCGTTCTGTCCGAACCCGGACCGACCCGACACATTAACTGTAATTAAGAGCCCGAGCCCGATTTCAACCCGACAATTATTTTTCATGCATGAGGCTGTTGTATGTGCATATCCGTGGGAAGTGGGGGTGCGGCTGCACCACTACTCAGTCACAAAAATATACAAATCATTTTATAGGCTAAGTTGGTGCCGCGATTAGGATATGACTGGACAAAGCGATGTTATCGCCTCCTCCCACTACTCACTTGAAATGATCCCGTACCTCGGACTTTCCTGATGACTTGCTCAACGCTAATTGTCCCGTTTTTAATTTATCCTTTATGTCTCCAAGTTCCATGTTGCACTTTAGCGTAACTCCTTTATTCTTTGATTTAGCTGCACAGAGCGGAACCGTTATGAATGATGCATGCACACAATGTGTAGCGTCTTTTTTTTTTACTTTGTACACATTTCTTACGTAGACCTACTCTGCTAAACATATAAGCAATAATATTTAATGTTTATGTCTAGCCTTCTCCTCAGATTAGGGGTGAAGGCTAGGGATAAATGCAATGGTAGAAAAAAAAAACAAAGAACGAACGAACACAAACGCTTGTTTAAAGGCCCGATATTTCTCACCCCTACCCTTGGGCTGGGTCGGACCAGGTTCGGGTCGGGCTCGGGCAGAGAAGCTAAACTCTAATGAGTTTGGTGACATCGTCTGAGCCTTACGTCATAATTAGTCACGGTAATGCCGTATACCGGGGTAAAATAGGGAGGAGGTTTGACAGTATCAAAATTTGGATACCGCCCAACTCTAATGCGTACTAAGTTTAACTTTTTACTTTTTTTTAACCAAGTAGTAAAATATGTGACTAGATGTCTCCTCGTCTCCGTGGCACATTTCTCCATTTTGTATATGCACATCGAACAGTTGTCATCCGCCATTTTGCTAGTGACATATAGAGTTAGGTTTATGCATCTGACACTCGTATTGGTTCCCGTACAGCCAATCAGAAAGCCTCATTTACGCTTGGCCGTGAGTTGCTGTGTTTGCACAAACGGGAGTCACGGAGGAGTTCAAATCAGAGAAAAGGACGGTCAAAGAGTTGTTGTAGTGAAAGAGAATGTTAAAAACATAAATGGCACAGAAGTACACTATATACATATAAACTATACAAGTGTGTGCAACTTTCTACGTTGAGCTTTTCTTTCATTATAATGGTTTGCAGTATTTTTTTAATAAAACGTGTAAAAGTTCAAGGTCCATTTTTTATTATTTTTTTATATATGGGCTAAAATTCCCTATTATATTGAATAGAAGTATTTAAGTGACACACACAGTTTGAGGTTGTGCTGATTCTGGGGATGTGTATAACTTGATCATACTGTAAAAAAATAAAAATTTTATAGGACAAAACACAAAGGTATGAAAAGACGGAAAGTTCTCTATGTGGGTCTCAGAGAGTTAAAAGAGTAGCATATTACTACTTATTTTATATTTAATACTAGTGGAATGTATTTATTGTGACTCCCCCTAAATAATTGCACGCACATTTAGATATTGATGCATATTTGCATGGTCTCTGAATGACAAGGAACTACAATTAAAACTACGAATTTTTTCAATAAATGTCTAATGTTTTATCGAGTTGTTGGATTTTGATAAATCCACCACATGAATTTAGAAAAAATTGAAACTAAAAACACGGAATCTGGAAAAAAAAAAAACTTTTATATGGCCCTATATATTGAACTGTATCAAATCATTACATGGTTAACTGTATCGTCGCAGTCCATGTACCAAGATACAAATTTAATCACCTCTGGCAAAAAGTGTACTCTTTTTCCTCGCCATCTCTGTTTATCTCGCGCTGACATGCGTTCACATAATTCATCCATCATTCTCACTGTATGTTTCAGGTGAACACATGAGCCCTGGCAGTCCTCATTCTGTACCCATGTTCCCAATCTAGCCCTTCTGACCTACATCATGGCTGGCTGACTAATGACTTCATATCACACACAGGAGTGCATCTCCTGCAGCTAGCACAGGCCAACCATAAAACAAATAAGCACTATCCCAAGGTGGTTGCTGCCCAGCTACATAAGGTTTTATTTCCCCAAGTGTGGAAAAGCATCTGATGATTGAAAGGCTTAATCACCAAACCTTTAAAAAACATCTATAAAGATGCTCTTATTTTCGATTTTGTTTTTGTCCTGACAAACGATGCACAAGAGCAATTCTGTCAACAATAAAAAGCATAAGAGGTTTCTTTGTCCGATTACATCCTGGAACTTCTGGCTGCTGCAAAATCCTACAATGTCCATCAATGTGAGCTTTTTCTTTATATGTGGTTATAGTGCCAGACATTATCGTTATATCATCCATTCATCTATCCATTATCAATCATCACGCTAAACGGAGGCACTATCCTATTCCTATTAATTCTATCCTGTCAAGCCAACCACCATCACACAGCCATTCATGCCGATCTTCATTGTCTCAAAAGGTTTACCAAGAGTCATGACGAACCAAAGAAAAATCCCCTTAAGAACAGAACAACTATTTCCCATCCCTAGGCCAAACATAAATTCAACAGCTGGCGTGTTACCGCTCTGGTACACTGCCCATTTATTATGTTCAAACTGGCCATACAGTTAAAATACAACGTGTGTGGCTGTGCCAGTTATGGAAAAAGGGAGCCAATTCAGAATTCAGGAACGTTTATTTGAAAGTCAAGCTTTAGAAACCTGAGGACCAATTCTTAATTTGCCATTGAGCGACCTCACTTTGAACACATTGCTTTAACAGACAGGGAGCCACTGTGGAGCAGGGCTGCAGCTCCGGTGTTTGGCAGGGATGGGATTTGGTGAGAATCTTTATAGTTAACCACGGTCACATCATCCCTGAGGAGCTAGAGCCTCTCTCACTTTCTGCCTCTCTCTACCCCTCTCCGATTGCCTCTCCATTTTCTTCCTCTGGATTTTGTCTCTTTTTTTGGGTCTCTTCTCATCTTTCTGTCACTAAAATCTTACCATGTGGCACTCACACCAATTGAAACAAGTGTCTCTTTTTTTGTCCTCTGGCTTTCAAAAGGTCTTGTCACCACTGCTGCACTCCAGGGAGATGACAAATGGGAGAGGCGCACTCCCAATGGGCACTACTAATATGTTTGTCTCTCACAAACTCACACCAAAAAGATAGCACTTGCTTTTTTATTCTTTGTATTAATTAGTAATGTCAAAAACGATAACAAATGCAGTAATTAGCCTTTTAGGGATGGTGGTTTTAGGCATAGATTTCCCACAAGAGAGAATGATTGACATCGAGGTGCTTTCCATTCAGGTTTCTTCCTCTGTACTAGTGGCAACTCATAAATTGAGCTGTATAGAACACATGGCTGCCAAACAAAACCGTGCAGTTCCAGGTGATCGGCTCATATTTCCAAATGCGCACGCACGCATCAATCTGATGTGCTCTACTCCCAGTACAGCACATCAGATTGATGCATTTTACTTTAAAATGCACACCATTTTCTTCTGGGCTACTCGCTCCCATACCCCCCTAGAGGGTCTGCGTCCACCCAACACAGTCTCACAAAATCATGTGGGGAAAAACAGGGCAAGTCAGATTTTGTATTTATTTATTTTTAAATCACAATAGGCCAAGGAAATGGCAATCTATGAATCTCTAATTTTCATTTTAAAAGTAATTTTACCAAGAGCTGTGATTCATTACACTTGCAAAATCTGCAATTACCTTCTGAAATTCTGGATGCGTCTCCCTCTGCTGCATGCCTATGTGAGTGATCACAGACCGGCTTCAAAGATCAAATGATATTTCAAACAGATTCCTCTACATCTCTTCCACACACAGTAAAACTGCCAAGCAGAAGATGACATCACATTCACCAACATAACGATAACCCAACATTGCATGTCCATTCCCAGATGGAAATCAAAGCCGATTTTGAATTAGAAAACAATGTTTTCTGTTAGCTCTGATTAGCTCACTGTCAACCATCACAAACCTCCAACTTTCACTGGATTTAATTTTGGAATACCACCTTTGTCAACAATACCCAAGCTGAAATCATAACTTCTTGAAGATTAATTCAATACCTTCCGTTCAAAGCTCAACAGCCATGCTGAATGGTCTTGGTTTTCTTAAATGACAGCAGGGAGAGTGTGAGGAAACTTGCACTATTAATATTACAGTACAGGTCAGCTGACATCATCCATCACTTCAAGCCTAGACATGCCTATGCATGGTTGGTTAGGCAGATTCCTTGATTATCAAGTTAAGTTGGGAAATCCAGATAATATCAATTAGGCTTGTCCTCTGTGTTGATAAAGGTCAGTCACAAGCTTTTGTTTATTCTCAAATCTAAGTACACACACATATTTATACCATTTCAAACCCTAACCCTCTCACACTGCACACAGGTACCAGGTGATGTCAGTTAAGTCCCAGAGGGTTCAGGGTTTTAGGCCTTAAAGGGGACATTGGGACCGGTTAATCAGCTTTATAAGAAAAAACATGACGAAACTAAATTAAAACAGTTGTGCATTCCTGTGGTGCATTTTTTTTTTTTTTTTTTTAAATCAAGTGGAATGTAATCAGCAGCAACAAAACTATTCTCTGGGCAGATAATATTGGTGGCATCATAAAATAAAAAATAGGGATCATGAAAACATTTCCTTCCATTTTGTCTCGCAAAAGTGCTGTATATAAAATGTGAGATTCTCTTAACCATCTTTTCAATGAAGTTCAAATGTGTCTGACACAGACAATCTCACATTCTTTGGAGGTGGGGACGTCATTGTCATAATCTATCATAAATGATAGTTAGGGGGGCGGGGACTCCTATGAACTGGGCACAGGCCATGTCATCGACACAGGTCAGCCCGTTCTTTTTCATCATTCAGTGCTATTAGGGATTTGAATGTTATGTGTCCGAAACATATTCAACAAAGATGTCAAGAAAGCATTAAAACTTTTTTGCGCAAATCAGTAAGCTATTATCAAATTTTCCCGTTTTCATATAACTTTAGAATGCGGTACTTTCAAATGTGCACAAAAATATGTATATATGTAAAACAAACTGTGATGGGTGATATATGATTTAATAGTACCTAGACTTGTTCCTCCTGTTTTACCTAACACACACACACACACACACACACACACACACACACACACACACACACACACACACACACACACACACACACACACACACACACACACACACACACACACACCTCTTCAGCCAATATGAGCAGCTGCAGCTGTGTCCTACAGAAGGAACAACATTATGATCACATGAAAAAGACAAAAACAAGAGAAAGAACGACAGGAAATGAGACACAGAGAGCAGATCTGATAAAAAAAAAAAAAAAAAGCAGCAGTGTTAATGAGGAGATTATGCTTGATGGAAGTCCACTGTTTATTCTGCCGGCTGTTCACTCTAATACCAACTGTACTAGATTAAATCTCCTGAAAACAGACAAATTAATAAGGTTGAGTCTTAGTGAAATTACTATGAACATGGATCTGAAAGACACATTTATATTGATATCTTATCTGTGTGTCGTGATATTTATTCTGAAGCCAACAGAAACAGTTTAGAGTATAAAAGGCCTTTGGTTAATAGTGATTTTTTTTCGCTGTCCTTTTTATGATTACTCTTGGAGATGCACATGATGGTTAAAAAAAAAAGCTTCCAAAGCACCAAGATGATCTGTTAAGAAGGTCATATCTGAAGACAGTCTCTGAAATGAAACATTCCTTGTATCAAATCAAATGTTTTGAAACTATCGAGTGAAGATTTGTGGGCATGTATTAGCAAATTGAATCAGTTATGGGAAATTAACATACTGGCGATGAGATCACACCAGCGCAACACCAAGTTTAGCCACATCTTGCCATGATGACACACACATATTCACAAGGTGAAAACAATACCAGCATCGCTGTGACAGCTGGTAATAATGCCTGAAAAAGAAAAGAAGAACTACCCAATGCCAAGTCCTTGTTGAAGCTGTAATTTAAAGTACCCTGACAGCCATGTGGGCAAGCAACCAGACGTCATTTGGAGGGCCTATACTCCTCTAAAACTCTAGCTGGCAGGTAAAAGATTAATAAAGGACCATGCCTTTTACGATTTACCAGCCCAGTGGGGAAAATACATTTGTTTCATGGCCTGCCTAATGAAATAGTGAACTACAAATGTGGGTATGGATATGGGACTAGTGATGGAAGCAATCAGGCCTAGCCACATTTATATGGTGTTTGACATGAGCAAAGAATGTAAACAGTGGTACCAGATGAGTGAAAAGCCTTGTTTATGTAGGTGAGGTATCTTCACAACACCATTTGCTCTGACCAGAAGCAGACGTTAAAACCAAACCAGCATGGATGGTTTCCTCTGCACCGGCTGCAGCCCCTTGGTATTCTTTCCAGATTGAGCTGGCTTGGAAGTGTGTGTACTTGTGTGTGATGGGCCACGGTGCACGAACAAACTGGGGCTTCTTTAATAACACATAGTGAAATACACACAAAACACAAACACGGTCTTACCGAGATTTACTTTGCAGCTGACAGGCGAATGAAGCGTGAAGACACTGAAATTATATCTAAGATCACACTAAATATGATAAATAAGTGCACTTTGATGTCGGCCCAGGCCTTAAATATGATCTGTGGGGCTTTGATGCTGATTTATGGCCATATCATAGAAAAAAAATAAGCAGTGAAATCAGGTTACTTGCGGTCAGAGCAACAAACGTCATTATGAGAGGGAAGCAGTGTGAAGAGGTTGTGCTTGTGCATTTTCCTCCACCTTTTTGTCCTGTTTGAACTAAACATGGCTCACTTCTCATACCCATCAGAAAAGGATAAAAAAAAAGGCCAAACAACATCATAGTGCACACACTTGAATCGTGGGTCACCACAGCAGAAAATTGAACCCATAATACTAATAGGATGGGTATGAACGCCACAGAAGCAGACTTGCAGAATACCACTTAATGTGCCACTAACAAACTGCAGAAGCACATTAATGTTATGGCTCCAACGTGTCATCAGCAATGGACCCACATGTGTCGCTCTCAAAACACTTCACTGACATTAATGTCAAATTGCCTACGGAAGTGAAAGTGCCATAAGCTTTAATTTCACAATCTCTTTTACTCCTTTTCCAGAGCCAGATCCAATTGTCACACTGCTTGAAGACAGTTTTCTTAAATTGCTCATCTAATAGCATGAGGGCTGGACTTCACACACAGACCCTCAGAGTCTTCCTCGCCAGTAGCTAAGAGCTAGGAGTCATATGATGTGAACGGTTAAGACACGTGGATAAGGAGAGTGACACCCAAGGTTTTGGGTAGAATAATTGAAATCTTCCTGGGAGATAGGGATAGTGTCGAAGCGTTTCTCTCAAACCTTCCAGACTCAGGAGCCTCCAGCTGAATCTTATTTTTCAGAAAGCATTTTATGAGTAAAGGAAGAAGCAGCGTGGCAATTATTACGTCTTGCATGAACGATTCATACTCAAGATTACTCAGCCCCCCCCCCCCCCCCCCCAGTTGTGAAGATGATCCAGACAGAATCCTAAAATTGGTACTTCGGCGCTATCTAAAATCCTTGCACAGCAGAGAGAAACTTCATTAAAAAGGGGAATATTCTCCTGTGCTTGCGAAAGAAAACACTCATAATATACATTTTCCTCAACATTATGCAGCACTACCTGAATAATTGTGATTCATTCTGGTGGCAGATGGCAAGACTGTGGACCCCAGTGGGCACTTTGGCAAGTATCCAGCATGATGGCTCAGGCTGTAATTTCCAAACCTGGACAGAATAACAATTCAGACATCTTTATTTGACTGCTGTAAGTCTGAATGGTCAAGTAACGGCTTTATATGGGATTCCTCATCCTGACTGCAATGTGAGGCTGGGTGATACTGTTGGAATTGATGTCCTTTTATTGACATGGAAAAGACATATTTCCAATGTCAATGCATCACATTGTGGCAAATGTGGGGCTACAACTATAAATTACCTTAAATTAATAGAACAGTTTTCCATAAGAGGTGTAACGATTCATTTGATTAATCGATGAATCGAATGTCAATCCTATAGATTCAACTAATTCATTCTGGTAGCAAATGAAAAAATGAATCTTTTGGCTTCACCATTAATCGATCAAATGTGTTTAATCGTATGAATCGTGATTCTTAATTATGATTAAATTTTAATACATTTAAGACACTCTTTACCCTGCATGGTCTAGTAATGGCTTTAATAAGGAAAAAAAATCCTGACTGCAATTTGAGGCTGGGTGAATATTTTGGAATTGATGTCCTTTTATTGACATGAAAACATATTTCCAATGTCAATGCATCACATTGGTGTTTATTTGTTTCATCTTTCACAAGAATACAGATAATCTCACTTGCTTTATTGCATGTTTATTTCATAGATATATAATTTTGGTTACAATTAACTGAATAGAATCCAGGTTTACAGAATCTAATCAAATCGTACCAAAAAAAAAATTGTCCTTGAATCGAATCGCCAACTACTGTATCGTTAATCGAAGTGAATCCAAAGATTCACACATTTGATTATCAATTTGACAAGTTCCGTGTTGACATGATAATACAAGCATTTATAAAAAAATCAGCAAAACTTTTTCATACTCTGGCGTGAAACTCGCGTCACGGAAACAGCTGGGTAAACGCCGACTGCCATTAAACACCAGCGAAGAAGAAGCTGGGTAAACATGGAAGTGCCGCCTACGCAACAGCGTAGCTTTAGCAGTAGAAGCTATCAGGCAAGTGTTCTTTTAAATAAACTCCTGGTTTACTTACGAACTTTAAAATGCCTCGTTTTGTGAGTACGGACCCTATGTGTACTACTGCAGAAGTTTGGTAACATTAAATGCATTATTAGTGGGGAAATTTACGAGATATACGGTAAGTACCATCAGGCTAGTACTAAGCCATTCGGCTGATTGCCCTATCTTGACCATCGCTATAAATGCTTCCGAGGGGGTGTTTGGCTGGATGTCATGGTGGAAATGACCTAGGTGCATTTTACTCTGAACCATGACTTTTAAGCAAACCTGCACTACCCCTGGGTTGAAGGTCAGTCATAGACTGTATTTAAGATGTGCTCGTAATCCAGTCGGTTTTGAAGCCCTGGGTTTTAGCCATCTCGGAATTTTTCCCACCAGTGAAGGAAAAGACCATATTTGGACTGTGGAGGAGTGACGGGGTGACATTACAAAAACAAATAAAATGTATTGACAAAGAGCTGTTCACACAAAAAAAAAGTTGCTTAACTTTTCAAGTAAAGGCGTGGCCTTCTCATCCACCTCAAGGTGTAACTAAGTCTTAACAAAGCTGTTAACAAAGTTAGCTTCATAATTCAAGGTCGACTTTACAGTGAAGTGTTAAACTTGTCTCAGTCGCTATGTACACGGTAGTGAGTCTGCGATAGCAACGCCATGGTAGCGACCTGTCAATCACAAGGTAGCCCCGCCCTAAAGGATCCCCTGCTTTATGGTCTATTGGACTCTAAATTTACCATCCATCCATTTTCTTCCGCTTTATCCGGGACCGGGTCACGGGGGCAGCTGCCTGAGCAGGGACGCCCAGACTTCCCTCTCCCCGGACACTTCCCCCAGCTCCTCCGGGAGGACCCCAAGGCGTTCCCAGGCCAGCCGGGTGACATAGTCACATAGTCAGCATGTCCTGGGTCTTCCTCGGGGGGCATCCGATACAGATGCCCGAGCCACCTCAACTGGCTCCTCTCGATGTGGAGGAGCAGCGGCTCTACTCCGAGCTCCTCCCGTGTGACGGAGCTCCTCACCCTATCTCTAAGGGAGCGCCCCGCCACCCTGCGGAGGAAGCTCATTTCGGCCGCTTGTATCCGGGATCTTATTCTTTCAGTCATGACCCAAAGTTCATGACCATAGGTGAGGGTAGGAACGTAGATTGACCGGTAAACCGATACAACGACGGCATTACTGCTGCCGCTGCACCGAGCCGCCTGTCAATCTCACGTTCCATCGTTCCCTCACTCGTGAACAAGTCCCCAAGATACTTAAACTCCTCCACTTCAGGCAGGAACTCCCCCCCCCCGACCTGGAGGGAGCAAGCCACCTTTTTCCGGTCGAGAACCATGGCCTCAGATTTGGAGGTGCTAATCCTCATCCCGGCTGCTTCACACTCGGCTGCAAACCGCCCCAGGGCATTAGGGGTGTAAATCTCTGGTTTCATCACGATACGATATTAAATCGATTCATTGGACAACGATACGATATTTGCCGATATCAAAAGTCTGCCGCGATACGATTTTGATTCGATTCGATTCAGTGGCCTGCGATCGATATGAGACGATATCATATGCCCATTTAACACAACCTGTTTCATTCACATCAAAAAATCACAAAAACATAATTATAATTTAAACATTTTATTGCTTTGCTCTTCCAGATGATAAACAAAAAACATACATTTGGGAGCTTAAACTTAACTTAAGAGCCTGTAATAATACAGCGATATGCATCGATGTTTGAGCGTTGCATCGATGCATTTGGATCGTTCGCCAATGTATCGATATATCGATGTAGATCGATGTATCATTACACCCCTACACTTGCTTTATTGCATGTTTATTTCATGGATATAGAATTTTGGTTACAATTAACTGAATAGAATCCAGGTTTACAGATTCTAATCAAATCGTACCAAAAAAAAAAAATTGTCCTTGAATCGAATCGCCAACTACTGTATTGTTAATCGAAGTGAATCCAAAGATTCACACATTTGATTATCAATTTTGATTATTTTTCTGTCAAGCAACTACTCGATTAATCAGCTAATCATCTCAACTGTAGGCAAGTGCAGGAAAAAAAAATCACATCAACACATGTTAAAACCTCTATAATTCATAGTTTTATGAATATAAAACACATTATGAATTATATTTAATTGGTGAATTTGTTAAGACATTTGGAAACAGACAATTTGGACAATGGTTGTAAATGATTAACACAATATGTTTTTTTTGGTACAATGTCACTGAAAGCAATCAATCACATCAAATCATCTCACAGCCCTGCTGCCTATGCAATATTCGTCCACACTTGTAATTGTGGACTGATTTAGTACAGCTGAATCTTTTATGAGGTTTGAGGTTTTTAATTAACTTTCTTTAATTAATAGAACTGGTCTGTTTTGTCAACAAAGATCACAAGTGAGCACGCCGTGGAGCTTGCTGTGTGTGGCTGCCTGCCCACTCTGTGATTTTCTAATTTGCTTTAAGTGATGGTTCGGAGTAAAATGCACCCTAGGTCATTTCCACCATGACATCCAGCCAAACACCCCCTCGGAAGCATTTATAGCGATGGTCAACATTGGTCAAGATAGGGCACTACCCCTGGGTTGAAGGTCAGTCATAGACTGTATTTAAGAAGTGCTCGTAATCCAGTCGGTTTTGAAGCCCTGGGCCCAGTATTTCAAAACTTGTAATCCGGATCAGAATAATCCGGATAATGAAATCCTCCTTTTCTCAGTCATGGATCAAGGTGATCCTGCTGACTTTATCTGAGTATTTCAAAACACTGGCCGGGTGGATCACCGTGATCCCGACCTGGCTGGATACGGATTACCAAGTCTCAAGTCTCCGCCTCCGGATCTGAAACATGGCGGTCTACTTCACGGAAGTAGCAGCTGGGAGCGCGACTTTCACGTAAAAAATGTAAGTTTACCGTTGTCTAATGTTTAGCGGTTTAAGGACCATATGAACGCCAACCAACATATCGTGCTAGCTATATATATGAATTGTCACGTACTGAAAACCAGGCTGTAGCGATCTCGGCCGTGCTAACGGTAGCTAACTCTGCTCCATTGACTTCCGTGTGCAGCTAGCGGGCTAGCGGTCGCTGGCTTTGTTTACGAACTTTGCGGTCTGTGGTTTGATTAACAAGGTAATAAATCTGACGTACATTATACCATAACTGTTTAAACTAACATCAACCTGTTCAGAGTGTATTAGCGTTACGTCATTGGCAACGCAGCAGACTGAAAATAGGCTACATGTGTACAGACCACACACTGTATATGTGTGTTGTGTTGCTACAGTAATGCTGGGGAAATCATGCTGTTATCATGCACACGATTTCTGTGACTATTGTGGATTCCAAATGAAGACAAAGATATTACTCATACTCCTTCCCTTTCTTCTACTTTCAGAGCCCACTCCGCTATTAAGGCCAGGGTCTGGATGAGTGCTGGAAATCCTTGGAAATGCTTCAATTCAATTGCAGTGATAAATTGTTGGATTTTGAATAAAGTGTTTGAAATTGTAGTATTTTCATGTATTATAGCTTGATCAGTGACACAATAAGATATTTTTTTTCCATCCTAATTTGTCTCCCTTTATGTAGAAGGCTCTCACTAAACATAATTGTGGTAATTTAAAGCAAAATAGCATCTGATTTGGTTAAGTAAAATAATCAGTTTGTACACAAACATAGCCAAACACTTTTGCTACACCTTAAATGTTCTTAAATTACTCCAATTTGTTTCAAGTAATGCACTGACAATTTAGATTAAGTGAAATGAACATCTTGAGTAACAATATCTAGGAGAAGCGGAGCTGACACATTGTCAATCCAAGTCAAATCCACCTCTGAGGTGGGATCCAAATGATCCTGAAATTTTGGTATCAAGCTGATCCAGATCTCTGCCTTACGTTTTGAAATACCCAAATCCAGCCCTTTATCTGGATTCAAGGGAGGATTGGATTACCAAAGCTGAATCCTGATCTTCAGGAACGGGATTCTCTGGATCCGTGTTGAAATACCCAGTTTTCAGATCAGATCACGATTTAATCCAATCCGACCAGGATAATCCAGTGGATCACTTTTGAAATACTGGGCCCTGGATTTTAGTCATCTCAGAATTTTTCCCACCAGTGAAGGAAAAGACCATATTTGGACTGTGGAGGAGTGACGGGGTGACATTACAAAAACAAATAAAATGTATTGACAAAGAGCTGTTCACACAAAAAAAAAGTTGCTTAACTTTTCAAGTAAAGGCGTGGACTTCTCATCCACTTCAAGGTGTAACTAAGTCTTAACAAAGCTGTTAACAAAGTTAGCTTCATAATTGAAGGTCGACTTTACAGTGAAGTGTCTCTCAGTCGCTATGTACACGGTAGTGAGTCTGCGATAACAACGCCATGGTAGCGACCTGTCAATCACAAGGTAGCCCCGCCCTAAAGGATCCCCTGCTTTATGGTCTATTGGACTCTAAATTTACCATAATGTACTAAATGGACATCATGCTGTTTTGAAGAAGACTTGAAACTAAAGATTGAGACCATGAACTCATGTTTACGATATATACTGAGTTAATAAATCAAGTGAGAAGTACAGTCATGTTGTCATAGACTGCCATGCAATCCGACTTCTTTCTACAAGTTTAAGGCACTTCTGTTTTTGCTTCATTCTTCAGTCTGAACTATAATTTTACAAATAGTATAATACTAATATTAGTTTAGCCTGATCTTTATCTGCAACTGTGTAGAAATATCAGCACTGGCTTAAACACAATGAATAGAGGGGGGAAAGCTATGCACCATTTGAATACTGATTTCAAACTTGAATGTCAATGTCAAACTATTCAGTACAACCTATTCTTAAGTCCACATATCTGATGTCCCTATAATATGAGGAACTTTTTTTGCCTTCCTTACTCCCACTGCCTTTGGCTATTTGGATACTGAAATGTCACTGCCTCTGTCAACACATCAACTTGCCCCCTCTCAGATGAAGAGTACTGCTTCTGGCTACTCCTTTATTGTTCGAGTCAGACCAAAAAAAACACACGGCAGAATCATTAATGGCCTCACAGTATGTTGAGCTTGACAGAGCATTACACACAAGTGATTTATTGCACTCCAGACAGCCTTCCAAAGGTGTTTCATTTCAGTTCACCTTGTAAATAGTCTATTATAGGATCCTGGCTCTCCATCCTTCTAATAATCATATACAGCCACGGTCAAAGCCTCTCGATACGCTTTCATTCAACACATACAGTAGGAATGCAAACCATTTCCATGAATGTTGCACCAAGCTAATCCCCACAGACATTTCAGCAACTAGTTACTAGTAAACGGGTTGTTCCTTTCACGTTCCATCACATGAATAGAAACAAAATGTAAATTTCTTGGGAAAATTGCGGCAGCACATAAATATGCATCAAGTAACAGGTGGAGGCTCTGTATTAATTATTTCACAGAGAGAGAGAGAGAGAGAGAGAGAGAGAGAGAGAGAGAGGAGAGAGAGAGAGAGAGAGAGAGAGAGAGACAACAAATTACAACAACTTGAGAATTAATTAGAATAGATAGATTACCCTATGGCATATAGAATAATACCTGTGCTCTCAAACGTCTTCATAACACTATAAAAAATGCAAACCTGTGAACAGACAACTGATTCTGTGAGGTTTTCTGTGGCAAAATAAAGTAAAGGTGAAATTATTACAAACCTTCCGGTGCTCCTGAGGGTCTCTTTAAATGCTAACGTGCCTCGTTTTCCGAGGGCTGTTCCTCTGAAGCACACAATGATGGCTCAAGAACAGCTGAGGCAGCCATGCCAAAAAGCAAGCTGAGCACATTTCCATAAGCTGCTATAAGGGAAAAAATAAATAAAAACATTAATGCTTATATAAGGTTAAATGCACAGGGAGCCCTTTGGGACTAAATTTGCATGAAATTAATTTCAATAGATCTAAAAAAAAAATGTATTCTCCCTCCTCAAACCCTTGAATTGTCATGATCCCAGGGACATCTCAGTGGCTTCTCCTATCTCACTTTAACAAGCTACTTTGGACTATACATTTCTAATTACTAGAGGTGGAACGAATCATTCGATTCATCGATGAATCGATTGTCAGTCCTATAGATTCAACTAAATCGATCTGCTTAAATAAATAAATAGATTAAATCGTTTTGGCTTCACCAATAATCGATATAAATGCCTTTAATCATATGAATCATGATACTTATGATTAATGTTTTAATACGTTTAAGACACTCTCCCCTGCCACCATGTAGTCTACTGAAAATGTTAAAAATAACTGAGCATTACAATTTTGTATTCAGCATAAAATATAATGCAGGAGTACTTTTTTATACAATAAATATGTTAAATAAGTAATTCTGTGGTCTGTTTATTTTTTCACCTTTCAGAAGAATACAGATAGTCTCACTCGCATTATTGCATATTTATTTCATGTTAGTTACTGAATTTAATCGTGGTTTACAGAATCAAATCGAATCATTTCAAAATACAAAAATTGTCCTTGAATCGAATCGCCAACTACTGTATCGTTAATTGAAGTGAAGCCAATTCATACCCCTACTAATAACTCTAAAATGCAATCAAACTGTACTGAGATATTTGTATTCACTCCTGCAAACTGAACTCATTGAACCATTCATTTTCATCGTTATACCATTTTATACAGCCATATCAAAAATGTTTAATCATAATTTTCATAAATAACAAGACGATAAGCTTGTTTGCAGAGCTAAAAGTGGCTTTGAAATGAATCACATCCAACCTGATTACAGGAAGGAATACCTTTTGCTATCGGCTGCTGCCCACCTAAGGAACCCCTGTATACATAAACCTATGAGTACATCATGTAAACAAAAATGGATGCTTACAGCAAGAACGACAGCTCACTGTAAAGTTCTCTATAAGATATTCACAGCATTAATACAGTAGCAAACAACTATCTGCTATTTGAACATATAGCGGAGTATATGTACATTTACTCTCCCACGGTGTCTGCTGTAATCCGAGCTTCCCTGTGCTCTGTATACATAACCCGGCTGGCCTTGTGTGACGTCTAGTGCATGTCAGTAGATATGAAAATTAATATTCGATTGGGATAATAAGCAGTGAGTTGTGCCCTAACAGCAAGTGTTAAGTCATTTTGTTATGTTGTAAATGAACCACGCTCTGAGCTTCAGATCAGCCTGGAGATATAAGCACTTAAAAGATGGGTAGGTACAGTAGTGCTAGCTATCTTCCAACATTTGTTATTTTTAACAGAAAACTAATATTGTGATATTTACTGGAAAAGACATAGAATTTAGCAAACAGCAAGAAGAAAACGTTGAGGCAATCTGGTGCTGAACCCCCTCCAGCCAGCTGCCCCAAAATATTTTGGTTTTTGCAGTGAAATGAGTAAGTATTCTATATTTCATCTTCAAGAATCAGCTTTCTTAGTGAGCCACAGGAATAAACAAAAAGAGAGCATCTGCCAAAACTTCAGAGCTGCACAGTGGTGCATCGCTCGCAGCCAGAGGACACAGTGTCTTGGACTTGGAAATATATTTAAATAGTTTGAAAGTGGGTGTTTTTTCAGAACCCATATTCAAATATTTTTTGAAAAGCCTTACTGGGATTTACTGAAAACTGACAGGGATCATGTCAAAAATGTCAGCATCACATCGCTAAACACCAGAAATGCAACCTGGTCACGATTTGCTCCAGATGCTCCTGTATTCCATAATTGCTATAAACCACCACCTCTGGCCAAGCATGAACCTCGCCAAGCCTCCTACCTTTTTGTTTCAAAAACCCCTTGTGGTTCTCACTATGACTCAGAGCACCACTTGAGCCTGTGTTTGCTCCTTCTCAGTCACTAGACTAAATATTAAAACAAATAAAATGAGTGACACCACAGAGGAAGAGGAGGCAATACTCAATGGTGAAACGGTTTGAGAAATTATTTTCAACACCTTGCACAGCACTCGGCACAACTAATGACCTGCTACCAGCATGAAGGAGACCTTTCCCATTAAATAATTCTTTCCACCTAATGTTTGGCATTTTGGGCATTTTGTTTCAGCAATACAGGTATGCCAATCAAATGGTATATTCAGTAAGAAAAGAGTAATTAAAATGTTTTAATCCGTCGTCGTCGTGCTGGTAGTACACTAATCATTCAAAATGCAAAATATATATTTTTTTATGTATATATTTTTAATTATTCATTTTAAACAGTTCAATTTGACACTTCAGAAACAACCAAAACAGTCAAACAATCCATCCATCCATTTTCTACCGCTTATCCTGTATTCAGGGTCACGGGGGGGCTGGAGCCGATCCCAGCTGTCATTGGGCGAAGGCAGGGTACACCCTGGACAGGTCGCCAGTCTATCACAGGGCTAACATGTAGAGACAAACAACCATTCACTCTCACATTCACACCTACGGGCAATTTAGAGTCATCAATTAACCTATCCGCTTACAGTAACGCCTGGTTCACACCGGACGCGGAAGCGCCGCGAATAGACGCGTAGCGGAGCCCGCTTCCATTTGGCGCCCCTGTTAAGCTATAGTGTTGTTCACACCAGACGCGGAGCGCCGCGAATAGGCACGGCCCTCCCGCGCCGTGAAGCCCCTCTCTCTCTCTCCCTCTCTCCCTCTCTCTCTCTCCCTCTCTCCCTCTCTCTCTCTCTCTCTCTCCCTCTCTCTCTCTCCCTCTCTCTCTCTCCCTCTCTCTCCTTCCCTCTCTCTCTCTCCCTCTCTCTCTCTCTCCCTCTCTCTCTCTCCCTCTCTCTCTCTCCCTCTCTCTCTCTCCCTCTCCCTCTCTCTCCCTCTCTCCCTCTCTCCCTCCCTCTCTCTCTCTCTCCCTCTCCCTCTCTCTCTCTCTAAATGGAAATATGATAGAAATATGATAGAATTCCCTTTAAAGTACCTTGAGTGAGTTGAGGATAACATCTGGTAGCAGGGCATGAAACTTGTCCCGCACAGTGGATTCAAAATAGTGCAAGACACTTAGCCATGTAACAAAATATGAATATGAGTGAGGGAAAGAGCCTCAAAGTGATGGCTGGCTACCAGCCAAAGGGGCTGGCCGAACCAAACAACAAATGTAAAAGCTGCAGCCAAAATTTACCAGCATTTGGCTCATGGCAGGCAGTAATTTCCAAGCCTGTTTAAGCAGTTACTAAAGCTTAAACAGTTCAAGTTCAACCACTTCTGCCTGTGGGACAATACGAAAATACTGTGGCCAAAGTGATAGAAAATTCTGTTGTACAAAACAATTACACTCAAAGCAAATCTAGCTGCACAATAGGCAGAAGCTGGAACATGAATCTCAAACTTCAGGAGTGAGTCCATCACGATACAAACTCTGTTACTGTACAACAGACGGCTGCAGACGTGAGTCAGTACATTTGCTTTCATGGCCTGGAGGAAATGTCTGAAAGTGATGAGACTTGGGTAAAGAACCAAAAGTAAACCTAGGAATAAAAAAAGACTCCCCTCTTAATCCTTCATTAGGACAACAATACCTACCTAAAGATGTGTCACATACCAGAGAATTAAAAACAATGCTTAGTCCTTACCTGTGTCTGTGCTCGTCATGTCCTCCCTGTCCATGTATGACCACCTGTCCAGATGCATGTTTGCCTTCTTTGGGTGAGTCAATATGAGGGATGAGCACATCTTCCAAGCCCAGGTCAAAGCGCTTGTGCTTGGAATTGTCCGGGAGGAAGAAGAAGGCCCCGAAGCATAAAGTGATGAAGGCACTGAGAATGAGGAGGAGGATGAACTTCTCGGACAGCCTCAATGTAGCCCTATGGTGCGGGAAAGAGGAGGCCCCCGGCGACAGAGTGGGTATCCTGCGGCCCGACAGCGGCAGGAGAGCCGGTGTCGTCATGTTTCGACTGTTGACTTGAACTTAGCTCAGGGAGGCTTTAGGGGGGCTTGGGCTGGGTGGGTGGATTTACACGTGCCACAGGTGTTTTTGTAGCGGCATGCACAAGCTGGTCGATTTACTATCTCATCCCTGCACTGATAATTCCAGAAACCAAAAAGGGCCGAGGTCCCTCAGGGAAGGAGTGACTGGTCAGCAGGAAAATGGTCATGACGATTCTGAAAAAAAGGAGATTACAGGCAAAGAGTTAGCATTGATTGCAGCGATCATCATCACGGTTACCAATAAGCCAGAGAAACACATCTACAGCAGTAACCAGAGAATTGCCACCATTTTACAACACTCTTGTCTTTTTTACCCATTAATTTTAACCACCATACATCAACATATTCAGGACTCTTCCAAATGGATGAGCTGATACCCTTTATATGCTTTCATTTAGTTGTCATTTCACCACCGTGGCAACATGTCCCTTGTAACCACTAGCATCATAGCACCAAACGCTCTCTGACAGGCTATGAATAACCAGCAAACACTTGGTGACATGTCAAAAATATATCAAGCTGAAATATTAGAGTAATAAACAATCCGCTTGCATGTCATCTCAAAAACAAAATACCTGTGAATCCTCTGTCACAAAAAACACAAAATCTTTTGGGATTGGGATTCTATGGGATTCAATATCTATGAGGCAATCACCACCAAACCGCTGCCTCCACTTCAAGTGCGCATCCCTACTTCCCTGCCAGGACCAACATCGCAGAATGAACCCAGCTTCTTTCTTTTTTTGACGTTTTATTCCGTATAGCATCGCCTTGTATCCGACACGGGTCGCGATTAAATGACAAAGAATGGCAGGGAGGGAGAGCAACACCGCAAATCCTCTTTCCATGCGTGTCTAGCGGAGACGACTAGAATGACAATTCACAGTGAGGCAGCCCTTTACAAGAGGGGCAGGACAAGCGAGCTAAAGACACGGCACACGTACATCATCTCCAGCTGTATTGCATCTCGACTCCAAACCTCACAGCTATTTGAAAAGGCGACCGGCTTAACTCCCCCGTGACCGAATCTGCAGAAAGAAGACGCAACGGCTTGAAGTGCTAATATGCATTTATGATGGATGGAAATTAAGCGTTTAGCACCTTTAAACACTAACATAAGCGGTCGTATTGATGCCCGACGGGTCGAGCCAGCTAATGAAAACACAAGTGTACATATCTGACCCCTTTTATTCTATCCGGTAGTTTTCCATCGGGTCTGTATGCACCGACGATGTCCCGGCGTCTCCACGCAGAATACCAAGTTCATCCTCACAGTGGCCGTCTGTCTGAGTTGATTAGCCGATACGAAATGCCAGAGCTAACAAGCGGCTAACGCATCCAGCTAGCGGTGGCTAGTGAAAAACACGAACAGCGGAGGAAAACTGGCAATCAATGCGGAGGAAGAGACGTGGATAAAACAAACATAAGAGTCCCAACATACACGTTTGGCTCGCTGACATTTTAGCTAACCCGTAGGTGCTAAAGACTGCGCTTATACCCCGTATGTATGTATGTATATAGCTGCTAGCTATTTTGCTAGGCTGCTAACGCTAGCTAGCTGTTATCAACTAACAGAGGCGGTCTCTTGTGTAGACGCCGCTATGCTGCATCGCCACCTTTCTCATTTGCTCGGTGAAAAACGATGCCAGTCGGGATTCCCGGTCCGCCTTTTGTAATAAGTCGCCGTGGCGAGTGTCCTCATGTCCACGGATGTCCACGCCGTCGTTCCCCCTCAGTCGGAGCCACACAGCGCTGCAGCTCCGCGGACGTTGAGGGGATGTTGATGAGTGGCCGCTCTGTCGGACTGCAGCGACGGACTGGCAGCAGGCTGATGCTGCTGCTGCTGCTGCTCGGCTATCCAGCATCAACTACTCAGCCTGCCCGAGTTAGGGACCGTCTCATAATTCCGTTTGGCAGAATTACAGTGTATTAGGATTTAAATCAAGGCAACGTTGAAAACGTCACAACCCGAACTGCTGTGAGACCAAATTGTCCTTCACCGCGAATCAGTGATGATCATTTATAATGCTTGAAGGCAGCTGTGCGATGCATAATTTCACTTAATTTGCTCAAGTTGTGCACCCCCTCCCCAGCCAAAAATATTCAGATCCTTTACCAATAGACTACTATCTGTAAAACCTACTCCGTTACAAGTAAAAGTTCTGCATCGGTCATGTAACTTAAAGGCTACTTATAGTCTTAGAATTGTCTTTTACTTTGTTCACTTTAGACTTGTACTTTTTCACTGAACTCATAAATCCCTGATTGTGCTCATTAGAGCAGTGTGTTAACCTGATAAGCAGGAACCCGTTGAGTCTGCAAGGCCCTCTTTGTTCTGACAGTTAGGTTTGCTAGAATAGATACACGCCTGAAGGACAACACCCATACATGTTTCATATTACAATTCCGTAAGTTGACGTCAGAGATAACTGACCAGTGAGACTCAGTTGTGAGTCCAACCTCTGTATCGGGCAGTCCCATCCCAAGCAGATAAAATGTGACCATCACCAGGAAACGATGCTCGCTCTGACTGAGATCCTGCAGGTGCTCATTCATTCTGAGCCCAGCGCTGCCATACTTCACCTGTGACCTGAATAAATACTACATCTGTGAACTGAAGATTTCTCCGGTTTATCCTTGGGCTTCCAACAAAAGAACCAGCGGTTAATAGTAGGCAATTCTATTCAGAAACACTTTGTTATATTATTTGAAATCCTCATAACATACCGATAGCAATGAATAAATAAAATGCTCTGACATAAACAAATATATATATAAAAATACTACCTGTGGCCGTGGCAGGACTGTAAAAACCTTGTCCAATCAAAAAAGTTGGAGAAAATAATTGGACGCCTGCCTGTCTGTCAATGCTTACTTCCTGATTGCACTCTGTCGATCTGGAGCACTCGTTTGATGTTCTGGGGGAGCGGTTTTGAACAGAGGTCTGAGCAAAGGGGGTGGGACTTTTTCGGTTCGGCAATGCGTTCAAAGTCAAAGTCTCTGTGGTTTTCCAAATTACCTACTCTGCCTTTAAGTAAGAGTATGTACGTAGAATCAGCAAAATATATTAATAGTTCAAGCATTCAATGCAGAAAAATGGCAGACTGTATGAAATGGACGTAGTCATCATGACGTCACCCATTGGTTTTTGAACTAGACGGTTTTGAATCGAGTTCGGCATTTCAGCCATTGCCATCTTGGAATTGTTGCAACCAGTAAAGGAAGTATCCATATTTGGACTGTGGAGGAGCAATGGGTGGATGTGATGAACACAAACCAGAGGTTGCCGCCTTGGGTAACTTTACTGTTGTAGTTGGTTGAGGTGGACATAATTTTGTATTGGACTGAAACTAATTATATTTATCAGAATAACTGCCAATGAATTTTCTGTCAATCAATTAATTGTAGCTATATTTTCATATTTTGTGCATGGAAAACTTCAACTACAAATACCTCAATGTTGTACTTGAGGAGGCTACGGTATGTGAGTAAATGTCCTGAGATATGTTGCTACTTTGTTGTGGAAAATGTCTGTTTCGTTACTTTACTAAACATCACTTTCAAAATAAAAGTTCTGCACTCACAATTTCTGTGAAAGTACAGAAGTACTTACAGCAAGATGTACTTAAAGTATAAAAAGTAAAAACACAAATTATACTCAGCACAGTGATCCCTGTCAGTATTATGTTAATTGATTATTGTTGATGATATATACAATATTGTACTGTTCTAATATTGTAGTTGGTCAAAGTAGTGCTAGTAAAATATTAGAAAACTGCACTGGAGTAGAGTAGAAGTAGAGTACTTCAGCATTAGTACCAAGTTACTTTACTCTACTAGAATTACTGATGTGTGAAATATTGTGCATGACTATACAATCACACCACTGAAACTAAATTAATGAATCAATAAACCAATCTTCAAAAAATATGTATTATTATGAAATTGGTAAATATTCCAGCAAATATCTCAAATATTTTGTTTTTGTTTGTTTGTTTGCTATTACTTAAACACATTGAAATTTTAAAAAAATCAAAAGTTGCAGCTCTAGTAGTCTACGCCATTTAAGATGAAACTACATCTAAACCTAAAGATATTAGGCATTGGACAAAAATTGTGTTTGATGTTCAGTTATCGTTGAATTATCAGTTTATTGTGATATGGAATTAGTATGTCTGTAATCAGGGGCGCCGAAAAGGGGGGGTAAAGGAGACTGATTCTAGGGGCCCATGATTGAGGGGGGCCCAGAGAGGCCCCTAATGATGATGAAATTATAATACAGAAAAAATAATGACACTAAGTTATTAACTAACATATAATCACAAATGTTTTATTTTCCATGTCCTGGTAACAATAACTTTATTTGTTTTGGAAACATCAACGCCTGCAGAGCCCCCCCTTCCCCCCCTCTATTTAAAATGGTTCAGTCCACTGGATCAGCTGCACGTAGCGCACCGGCGGTGTCACACAGCGCCACAGATTGTATGTAAAATAGCATAAAAAAATGTCGCCTGTAAAGATTCTTTTCATAGGGCCCAAAATCCCTAGCGGCACCCCTGCAGGTAATAATACCTTATCTCAGCCTTCTGTCCTTAAGGCAGGTCCACACCGGACCGACTGCTCGACTCGCGTCAGTAAATGAAGTCGGGCTACTTAACATGGCAGACTCGAACAACGACACGGGCGGTTCACACCTACGGAATTACAGCCGACGCCATACGTTCCGCGCTTGCGCGAGATGTAATGTCTCCAAAACAACAGGCGGCGCTAATCTGTATTGTGGGCTGGAAAACCGGAAGTAGGCGGTCCTCTCTAGACCACCTTCTTCGATTCCACTGGTTATCTGGTATGTTTACCATCGTCACTTCCGTGCTTCACTGATTCGCTAGTCAAGCTGCTAGCCTCCACCAATCAGAATGGTAAAAGAATGACCGACTCGAATGGCGGATTATACATTTGAGTCGGCTGAAATGAACGCCGACGTGGGCCGATTCGAACGACCACACCAAGTAGACTCATGTCACGGACGCCAACTCTCTCAAAGACGCCGATTTTCGGTCCGGTGTGGACCCGCCTTTACAGACAAGCCACTGAGTAAAGTCATTCTTGAGAGATTCATCAAAAAAGTTCATGTCTAACATATTGTATGTGAGTAAACAAACATGGGGGCTGGTGTCAGATCCATGCAAATACATTCAACATATTCTGTGCATCGATTTTCTGCGTAGCAAAACAGGAGAACATAAAGCAGAGGTCTTTGTTGCCCTTGCAGGGTTAATAAGCATAGCTCAGCTCTAAGATGTTATGGAACAACTTAGTAAACAATGTCTCCTGGTAATCTCCTTGGCTCTACAGGCGGCTGACTTCATTGTGCAGACGGTAATGAAACAAGTTTAGCGTCAAGTTTGGTTGGACCCAAGTATAAGTACAAGTCACTTGCCTGGAAGCGAGACTAATGAAAAGATACAAATACATTGTTTAATGGGAAATGCAGTCGCCAGTGTTTTCAGAGCTTTACCCACACTGGGAAGTGAAAGTCAACATATCTCAGCATATTCCGTTTCAATGACTGGGAATGACTTTTTGGTGTCTTCTTAGATGCCCAGCTTTATGGAAATGCATTACATTAATGAAGCGCCTCTTTAAAAACGAGTGTTTTCGTCAAGTTATTCCATTTCTAAGAATCGTAGTATTAAAACAAATTACAGAGTCCAGCCTGTGTTCATGTTAAAGTTACAACCGTGTCCTCTGATCTTGGCTTTTAGTGCTGACATTGAGGAGTTGCCCCGATCGATTAGTACATCACAGTCCGTTGAGCGGCTACCGTCTCCCTCAACACTGGATCTCAATAATTGTTGTCCCCATTAGTCATTTAGACAGAAAAATGTGAAATAATGGCACTCAACATTGAAAAATACCTTTACATCCGTGAGCGAAGACTTAACCTCCATGTTGAAGAGGAAGGTATGCATATACAGTATCACTACGTACATGTTGACGGTATGATGGTCTTCAGACTTGCATGAATATAATCCTTCAGGAAAAAAAATATAATCGCACAAATAACCGGCTTAACTAAAAAAAGAAAAAAGACTTCAGAGAGAGATCTTCCAGTGACGTCTTTGTCATGTTTTGGCAGCTACGTTCAGCAGCGCGCTATTCATCATAAATGGTTGCCGCACAAAATTGAAAAATCTTATCAAATGCACTCTCCTTTATCAAATGGAGCCTGAGCTGTGTTGCCCAGAAGGACACAGTTTATCATATATCAGTCCCCTGATGTATGCCGAGCACTCTCTTTACTTTTTTTGGCACCGACAACAAGCGCTCTATCTTCTGTTTCAGCAGCGAGACAACGCTGACTATGAGGCACATTGCTTTCAGGAGTGTTTCTTCAGCTCTCAGGGCTGTTTTCCCTTTGCCCCTGCCAAGAACACAAACCCAGCCAAGTGCTTTGCTTTTCCCCACAAGTGAAGGATGTAATTTGTATGAAACCTCAGCAATGACAATCTCCTGCCGCTGAATAGCCGTCTTTCATGTGGTGTGAGATGAGTGAAGGCATCAAACCTGGCTGAACCACAAACACTCAAAGACAAAGGTGACCGTGACTTGTTCCACGGTGATGAGTTGCAGAGCCCTGAACTTCATTCCCTCACTCAAGGTGACCACATAAACATACAACCCACCGTTTCAGCAGAAGTTCATATTATACAGAGATGGATGGTTGAGAGCATGAGAATGGCCGTTTTAAGTGGGTGTGTAAAAAAAGGAAAAATACCTTTCTAACACCATCTTCGAACAGATTCACAGGGACTTTTCATTGATAGAAAGTAATTCTAGTGAAAACTAGATTATCCAAATTAATTGGGACACTTTCTGCAAAGAGATGTCACAGTTGCAGTAAGCCATTACATTTACATGAATGCCTTGAACTTGGGTGACTTGATAGTGACCTGTAGACTAAGGACTGTACAGAGCGAGAAAGTCTACAACGGGAGGGCAGGCAGAGAGATGGTGGGTGGCTCAAACAAACATGGGACCAGAAGGCAGCTGTGTGTGTCAACTATGAAAGCAAAATGTTAATTTCCCACTAACTAACGTCAGGCTATAACGGAACTACACCATGGTCACATGACTTCGTCAACACCACTAAGCTAAAGGCGGACGAGTCGGCTTGATGACGTTTTGTTGTCTCAACTAGCAACCTCTTTTTTTAAGACATTTAAAAGTCAGAATTCATAAGAGGGGTATTTACTCATATATTTCATGTCAAATAACTGAACGCTAAAATCTCTTAAAGTTGTACTCCATAAAATGTTCATCTATTTAATTGTCTTTTAAGTTATTATCTATCAATGAGTGGGTTAAAACTAAAACAAGTTTTAGCTTTTTCCGTCAGTCAGCAGCGATTCGTCTGCAGAAATTGGTAACTTCCAACTGCTGAGTCAGGCTCCCTCTAGTCTAAAGTGTTTGACCGACGTAGGAACATTTCAGTACTGCTGACTCACACTGGAGGATCAACAGGCAGAGAAAGAAGACATTTCAACTTCCAGTCCCAAGAAAAAGAAAAAGAAAATCAAAGTGAAGAAGGGAAAGTAATCAAGAAGCAAAGTGACTGCCAACGAGGGAAAACCATGATCACAATTTACACCATTCAAAAAACACATTGACTTCAAGTCGAGGGAACCGGAAGTGCAAAAATGCTGACTCATTTCTGGGTTTTCCTTCCTGCAGCACTCTATGGTGAAGGCAACACCCGCCCCACTCAGCCTCTGATAGGCTGGTATTAATTGCCTCCGTTGGTTGGCTTGGTTAGGTTAAAGCACCAGGATTGAGACTGGTTATGCTTAAAATAATAATATCAGGATAGGGCAGGTCATGCCGTCGCCATAGTAGGTTTTTGTAAACATTAGGGGTTAAGAAACACGGGCATATTGACAATATTGTGGATCTATGTTTTTTTCTCACAGACAGACAGGTTGATCTCCCTGTATATACCTCCCAATCAATCTCAACTAATGAGGCTATAACTTGTGAAAATACTCCACAGCTGCTCACAGGAGCATTGTATTTCTGCTCCTTTGTCTTTCACTGTGAGCGCTGCATATTGAAGTAGAGCTTAGCAGGCAGTTAAGGGTGCACTGGGACACTGTCAGCCCACATACGAAAGTGAGCTTTTCTCTGACAGGTAATCCATCCGTGTATAAAGTTCAACCATAAACACGATTCCAGCGTTATGCTGAGTGTGGTGAGTCTATCAGCTGGACCTTGAGCTGCCACCGGCTGCAGCAGCAACAGGACCACTGTGATGTGTGATTTACGGGACACCCCTCAGTGAGTGAATTAGTGGCAGCGCTGCGGCATGCAGTGTCGTAATCACTCTGAAGTCCTCCCTTCGGAGAGGCATCATCACTGTGAGTCACCGCTCAGCGACGAGGGCCGGTTGGGTGTGATGCCAGCGGTGGTGGGTGCAAGGAGACACACAAAAAACGCCCAAAACAGCTGAGCAGACACAAAAAGACTGCGAGTTTCAGTATCACAGCCAACTTGCAGGGAAGGAGGATGTCCTTTGCTTCAATGCACCTTTGATCATCATCGTCAGAGGGATGCATTGCTGGACTGGGAAAGGATTTATCGCACATTTCACACCCACAAAGAACAAAGCTGCAAAGACAAAACACCCATTCTTTACGGTTGTGGCAAAGAGGAAGAATCAGCAGAAAACAAAACAAAAGGGACACAAACGCCTTACAGGAGGCCATGGCGTGACATGAGATGCTGTATTGCAGCTGGAGACACCAACAAAAGCCCCCTGTCCTTCAGCTCCTTCATTGACGGGATCAAGCGGTGAATTATGGCGTGAATGACTTGCACTTGAGGGAACCCGCCTGTCAGTGCACGGACAAGGTCAACTGCAACCTCTGGCTCCGGTGGCCAGCGGCATTTGTATGCGTGTCCATGAGAGGAAATATGTGTGAAGTGTCAATCCCACGCTCGAGTGGAGACCAGCGCACAGAGTGCTGAGAACCGGCTCCACCACACACTCTTGGTTTTTGACATTCCAGTTAATGGTGCGTCGCAGTGCGTTCCCAAACCGCCGTGATCAGCGATCACAAGTCCCCGCGGCCAGTGTGGCATGATGGGTAGATAAACAGAGCTCTGTCCATGTCATCATTATGCATGAGCGTATGGATTCTTACCAAAGAAATGATACAGAATGATGGTCTGAGACACCGTGGGAAAGCTTACACCAAACATCCGATCTGAATCAGCACTATTTTAGGTTTATTTGAAAGACTTTTTAACCATCAAATCACTTAATTATTCCAATATTCTTGTTAAACTCCCATAAAGAGACTTGGAAGTTGATTTTTTTGACGTTACAGCATATTTCATGGAAGCATTATCACACTTTTGAGTGTTTTATTAACACGTGATATTTAATATTTGCATGTGTAACAAATACGTCTTGCATGTGACATTGGAAATCTAATCAGTTAAAAATGTTGTTCCTAATTTTCTCTTGACTTTAAAATGATTATTTATCAATATTAGTCTGATGAAGAGGTAACAAAGGAAACTTCTGTCCAATTTCACGAGCTCAAAGCCCTGGGACATTAGCATCTTCAGTCAATACAAACATAACATCCCATGCTCGATCTCTGTCTATAATGTAAATATCTAGTCCATCCTGTGTATATTCTGGAAATGTCTATTATGTACACTATACATTCAACTCTATTTAACTTTCTTTATATAGTCTTAGTGTTAATATCTTTTTTTATATTGTACTTTTCTTGTTAATGCTTGTTTATTATTTATTATCCTTATCTTTACTTTACTGTCTTGTTGCTGTAACACTGAAAATTTCCGCACTGCGGGACGAATAAAGGACTATCTTATCTCATCTTATCTTAACATGAAAAAGTGAATTGTACCTTCATTCCAGCCATCATACAGATTAGATTTGACATTTTCATTTGATTGCAGCCACAATGATACATCTCAAATGCAATCCGTGTAGATGAGACACCCCAAACAGACTCCAAACAGACTTGAAACCAACTCACCCTGAAATAAAAACAGAGAGGAAATGAAGCTGAGAAGCAGACAATCAGGTGAGCAAAAACATGGAAATGCTGCATTCATCAGGAGGGTCCTCGATCAGTTTGTAGGTATCTGCCTTTGATCTTCAGTCCATTGATCAGTCTAAACTGATGTCTGCTCCTGATGTCACACACACACACACACACACACACACACACACACTCAGGTCTGTCATCGTTTTCTGACTGCAGCTCAATCATTCCTGTTGCACCGGAGCGCTATTGGAAAACGATACACATCCATCTGAAAACACAAAACATCCCATAATACCACCTTTCCAAGATCAAGATGATGCAGCCAGTGGTGGATTAACATCTGTGTCGTATCTGCACAAAGATGAAGGGGAAAGGTTATCTTGCAGGAAGCAGAAGCTGCATTAAATCATTAAATGCTCAAAAGATTATATGTGTGTATATATATATATATATATATATATATATATATATTTGATTCTGATTTAAAATTTGATAAACAAATCAGTTCTGTTGCCACCACTGGAAACTACTGTTCACTTTTGTTACCTCTCACCTGGACGACTGCACTTGTCTCCATGTCAGTCGGCTCTTTCTCACCGGCATCTCGTTAAAAATGCAGCAGCGACTCGTCGGCGGTACCAGGAAGAGAGACTGACAGCAGCACTCAGACACCAGAAGCAACGAAGCTCTGACCCATTCTATTGTTATTCTACAGACATGCTGCCTTGGTGGGATGTAGTATTTTCTTTCCCGACCACTTTACACTTCTACTCCACAATATATACATAGAAATATTTAGTATTTTTGTAAATATGATTAATTGATGTTCAAAGTGTTTATACTATAAGAGTAAATAGTGCAAATCATGTATATTTGACTTCTCCTCCTCTTGAATAGGACCAAAAAGAGGCACCATTCATCAAATATATTGAACTGCTCAGGATTACAGGTACACAATATTAGGTTCATGTCCATTCACTATATCTATCTGAGAGCATTTGTCTGTATACAAATGAAGATTTTTGCTTACAAAATATATGGAGAACTTAAAATATGATGTTGTGCAGCAGAAGTAATTCATTGATTGACAAACATATTTCCAAAGTCACTTTTCATGCAAAAAAGATTGTTTTTCCTTCAAAAAACATGTAGAACTCTGTAAAATATGATGTTTTGAAGTGCAACTGAAATATTAAGTTCATGATTCATTTGGAACTATTTTGATCGTATACGTCATTTTGAATGCAAAAACAAACAAACAAACAAAAAACACAATGTGAACATTTATTTTGTATTTATATTTTGATCATTTTTACTCTTAATCAATTTTCATAATGACATACTTTTAAATCCAGGTCCTCCACTTGGGAGAGAGTATTTTTACAGTGTGGTATTAGTACTTTTACTCAAGTAGAGAATGTGAATACTTCTTGCACCACTACTGACAGAGGAAAGTCTCTCCACACAGACAGCAGAAACCCAAAGGAGCATTTTCAGCCTCTGACCCTACAATGTGAAATAGTTTGCCACTAACAATTAGATGTTTTAATACCCGTTTTCTTTTCTTCTCTTAACCAGCACATGTAGACATCCTGTATTCTCTTATCTATGTCTGTGTGTTTTATTTGATCATTCATGTTTGGTTTTTATTACTGTTATTTTATATTTGTGTTGCAGTAACCAAAAGTATAATTTCCTGTCCAGCTCAAAGGTGCTGGGATACTTCACACATTTCCTTCTTTGTTTTTCTTGCAGGTTTCACATATATTTGTGATGGTTTATGGTGAGTTGATCTTTTCACTCCACAGTCAAACGATTTCATTTGCTTCGTTTTTGTCTCTAAAACAGATGCCGTTGTGAGTAAAGGTACGTGCAGCGTTGTCTGACTAATAGTCACTTCTATTCAAATATCACTAATGCAGCAAATGTCAAAACAATTATTTTGGGGTGTATGTTTGCTGCCCCCTTTTCATTTAGTTAAAAAGTGGTTTTCATTTAACCAAGGGAAAGGGTTGCCAATGGCAACTGTTACCAAGCCAAGAGTTGATATCAAAATAAAGGCTGCGGTGGAATAGTCTTCTCTTAGGAAGGTTCCTAACTGAAGAAATGACCCGGAAGTAAACAAGTGGCCGCCATGATAAGAGCCGTTTGAATTCTCTAAATGCAAAGGAAAGGAGCTCCAATGCTTCCTTTCAGAGCTCCTTTAGGATGCAACGGACCTTCCTATACGAAAGGAAAGGAAATCACGCCGACCCATAATTCTTTGGAAGAGCAACATCAAGTGCCGCACACCTCGGCCGTTCATGAAAACAATCTTTATATGTATTTGCATATTTAACAATTACTTTCATGCAGACATATAGTTATTTGTCATCCATTATTGTAGTTTCTGCACCGCAGACCCACGTCAATAACCGATCATCAGCTGTCCATCATCAGCGGTCGTTATAATGATGTAGCTTAGTGAAAGTCCTGTCGGATTCTCTGAGCACCGCGATCGTCTTTTCCTAAATCCTTGAAGATGAAAAGTGCACAGAGAGCATAAAACAGAAAACCACAGGCTCAACCAACATCAGCATAAACTTCATCACCATCAATTTTCAAAAAGGACAAATAAAAGACACACAGCGGCATCACTGAGTGACTGTAAATGCTTTTTTTTGTACCCGCTCATCTTCAGGCACTTTCACAACATTCATGTCAAATTGAAATGTCAAAATCAGAATTTATGGCCGAGGTGAATGTTATTTCTGCCTCCGTATTTATTGGATTGCACTTGATTGCTGGTTGGCTTTGTGTAGTGGTGCTCCCGCTGAAGAAACAAGTCAATCTAAAATGTCTAGCTGTGTGTTTTCGTCCAGCACCAGTGACCATCCTTTAGGATGCATGTAGTATGCATCTTTTTTTCCATTGGCGGATGTTCTCCATTCTTGCTCGTCGGCAGTGTGTCTCTGAACTTGAAAGACAGCAGCAGCTCCACTCAAACGAGCTTTATTGGCTTTGACCAACTCCACTATTTTCCAGTGGGAGCTGGTTAGGCTCCATTTAGAGCCCAGTAAGTATATTACTGTCATGACTGTGGCCTAACCTCTTTGTCTATAATCACGTTACACAGTGTTCAACCTGAATGACCTGCTGTCTCTCAGCCTCTGTTGATCTCTCTCTACACACACACACACACACACACACACACAAACACTAGAATGAGATTCTGTGACTCCTGTGAACGACACCACACTAATTTGAACAAATCAAGATGAATTATTCATCTCGACACACAGGGTGTCTCCATCAGGTGATTCTGTAACAGAGTGTTCACATTCTCAGAGCTGCCTTTCCCAGAGTGCATTTCAGGAGACCTTCAATGTACAGTGTGGGTGTCTGGTTCTGACGAAGATGGAAGCTCCTCTCTCAGGAGGATGTGCTGTCACAACACTGGGATTGCAGCGACATGACACCGTTACCTTCATTATTATTGTCATTATCAGAGATTTTTATTCATTTCTCTTTCCGTCGTCTCTTTGCATGCTCTGTGTCTTTTTCCCAGTTTGAAAGTAAAGCCATATGGTTTCTAAGAATGGATGACCGCTTGTTGGATCTTCAACCAGCTGCTGCGTAAACGTTCACGTTGAGTGAGACCAAATATAATATTTCTACTTCTTCACTTTCTTACATTTGCATGTAAACCAGCAGTTCAGCGTAGCGGCAGCTTCTCAGCATCCAGCACTCAAATCTGCAATTTCTTCAGAGATTGTTTTTCAACTTGATTTTTTATTGTACTCTTGACATATAAGGTATAATATGTGTTTTTGGACCAATCGGCAGTCCTAGCTCACATTCATGTGGATTTAATACAAATTGAATATGCGGGATATTTACAAATGATAGTGTTTTACTTATGGCTACGAACACTGTGTGAGAACAGTTTGTGGATCTTCAAATGTCAAGGCTGAAAACGTAAAGGTGATGCTACTTCTGCTGGATAGCCTTGTGCAAAGTCTCAAAGAACTCATATCAGTGCAAATCAATCATTATTTTTATGGACTTATTCTTGATTTTGTAACTTACATGGTATATATATGGTTTCTTTTAGGTATTGTTTTTTATATATTTTCTCTTTAACTGTAAGTCAACCATTAACTTCTGTTCCAAAAAGAGCTGTATCAACGTTTTCTAACTTATTTGTTCAGATTTTAAGGAGACAAAAATAAATGAATAGATCAAAAGCATTTCACATGTGGAATATTCACATTTCCAAAAGGGTTTTCTTCTCATGCTGTTTTACATCAAATATGCCTATATACTGTATATATCCACATATTTAGTCTTTCATCATAATCAGAAATTAACATCAGGTGTGAATATTGTTACACATGATAAATTTACATTTGCTTTTTTTTTTTAAATAAGATTCAATAAGATATTACTTGATTTATCCAGAGGGGAATTGTCGTGCAAATGTTATGGCAGAAATGTAAACGGGTATTATTATGATCTATTCCAGGAGGTAATGAGACCAGTCCTGTGTGTGTGATTTAGTGCCTCTCTGTGTCTGTCCACAGCTAATCCTGCATACTGCTGCAAAATATTTTTGTTTGCTCATTAATGCCAGAGGCACAGTTTCTCTGAGCCTTTTTATTGGGCATTAACCTCCCGTTTACACACATAATGTTGAAAAAATAGACTTGATGCCTATATAAACAAGTTTATAAGTTGCAATTACACCTATTAAACTAAATGGACCATAATGTACTAAATGAACATCATGCTGGATTGAAGAAGACTTGAAACTAGAGATTGAGACATAAACTCATGTTTACAATGTTTACTGAGATAATACATCAAGAGAGAAGTAGGACCATTTTCTCATAGACTTCTATACAATCAGACTTCTTTTCACAACCAGTGGAGCCGCCCCCTGATGGCCAGTAGAAAGAATGCAGGTTTAAGGCATTTCGTATTTGGCTTCACTCTTCAGAAGCGGAGGTTGCCACCTGGGTGAGACTTTTGAGTAAAACACTCCCAGTCTCAATCAAACATTACATCAGATAGAGGATGTTGACACCCGGTTTGCCTCCGTTTTGGTTGTCCATTAGGTGGATAAAAACCAAATCTATCTCTCTATAACTCCCCCTGGTTAAGCAAAAAAGCAAAAGAAAACATAAAAAGCATTCAACGTAAAAAGATAAAACAAAAGAAAAGATGTGAGACAATATTGTATCCCGATCGTTGGTCCTCATGATTACAAGGTACTTTAGTGGAGAGCTCAATGGCCGGTGAAGGAGGTTTATGAGGTCTGGCATAAGTCCTCCCCTCTGGGGTTCCCAGCCATCCTGCCATTCGTAGTGCATCGTTGATTTGGTGTGTGTGTTGGGAGGATTTGTTTCTTCTGAAAGAATGGAGCGAGTGAAGGAAGCGAGAAATCAATAATAAAAGCGAGTTTGAACAACTCCATCATCTTTAACCCACTGCTGCCCTCCTGTAACTGGGGTGTGTGTGTGTGTGTGTGTGTGTGTGTGTGTGTGTGTGAGAACAACCAGCATGTTTGATTCGACAGCGCCACTTGCTGATGTGACAGGTTTTAGTAGGACAGGTCCCCGTTCATCAAACATTCATATAAAGAGAGTGAATCTTCAGCCGCTTAAGACCTTCTTCATGATAATGCAGAATTCATCAGGAGCTCGGAGCGGCTGCGGTAAAGACGCCGTTTGAGATCACTGATTATGAATGATTTGTAGAAACAAGCACGGAAAAGTTCACGTCACAAGGCAGAGAGGGACGTGAACTTTGCAATAAAAGAGAAGCTCTCTCCTGCCACCCGGTGGCTCAGAGAGGGATTTTCAAGCTCAATGAAAAGCTTCAAGTGTTCAATCTGCAGTTCACTGTCATGTTGTCTGCAACAAAAGTTCCTTCCAGAGTAACTTCTACTGGGAGAAGAGGAGAAAACCTCTTGCACATCAGTAAAAGGAAATGTACAATAATAACATAACATAACAACATTACATTAGTAATTGTATTTTTCGAGTGTGCCCACGGACACAAATTAAAAAACACCTAAAAAAAATTAGATCTTTGTTTACCATTTTTATTTCAGGCAGGCATGAATGCAAATAAGCAACAGCCACCTGTTACAGGAATATTTCACCCACAAAATGACCATTTGTATATCAATGACCACACATTACTTTGCATTCTTGAAGAAAAGTGGTTTGTTTGTTTTTGCCTCCGTGGGGAACGAAGAATCAAAAGATGGAGATGAACCTTTCAGACTCACCTGGACGAGTAGCGTGCCTTTAAATAGTAAGGTTTTCATGAAAATGCATGTCTAGTCAGCCTGGTCTAAAAATGACATTCCCACACAATGACTATTCCTTCCTTTAATGTAGTTCTATCAAGGAATGATTTTACAGGACCTTGTCTGATTCACTATTCATCTGCAATATAAAAACAGCCGCTGGAGAGGAACAGCTTTGTATTCAGAGAGGAAGCTGCACCTTCGAGGTCACCGTGTTCACCATGTCACACTGGAGCAAAAACAAGCCTCTGTGCACACCTGACCGACTTCTCCCTCATTCTTATTAGCTCTGCAGATTGAAACGCTATGTAATTATGTGTAGTGGTTTACATCATGAACAGTTTACAGGCACAGTGTATTCCAGCTCAGTGCTAACAGAAACAGAAGCACTCACAAGTTTTGATTGTTATTTTTGAATCAAACGTACCATGAAATAATATATCAGGTGCAGTAAATCATTTGTTTGCTGATACATGGCAGTGCTTGCTGGGTAACTATTTATTATTTGGGAATTATTAAATATGCTTGAAAAAAAAATTAGTAGTACCTGGTGTTAATACTGTACTACTAAATAATTGTTAATATTTTCAGTAAAAAATGTTATTGTGAGACAATGTTTTCCATGGATGTAACAATACAAAAGCAATAATGTTCAACAATGTATTTTTGCACCTGTTTCACAATTATTATTATTTTAGTAAAAAAGGCAAAAAAATGTTTTCTCTGTTCTTGAGTCACAAACAGAGGAAACAAAACTACAGAGATCAGAATTTGCCTCTCAGGAGGAGAACGATGCTGCTGTGATTGGAGGGTTTTATTTTCCTCTCCTCTATGTCATCAGTCAGCCAGAGTTAGACACAAGAGGAACTTTCCAACATAGATCAGGCGGAGGTGATCACTCCCACGACTTTGATGTCCAGCTTCAGTCACTGTCTGACCTTTTCGAGATTCACACCAACAACCTTAGGCGTACTCCCCAGCTGCTCTCACCTTTTGGTTGCTCTCATCCTTTATTAACTTGCATCACCCGGACAGGTCTGGTCTTCGCAACCCCTCAGAGCTCCACAGTCCTCAGGTGTCCTCGTGGGGAGACTGCAGCCAGCACGCTCTGAGGCAAACACTCGGACTGCTCCGCGGTGCTGCCGCAACAAGACCAGTGGGGCTTCCCGGGGTGTCCCTTATGACCGTGACCGCAGCCTTTAAACCCTCCTGCAGTCAGACGGACGGGACACAGACATGTGATCAGGAACAACTCCAGGGAGTTAGGAGAGTGTTGAGCATCTTGTTCAAATGCATTCAGAAAGTTGCAGCACTGGAATGCAACTAGGTACACTCACTCAAGTACTTCTATCTCACTTTGGAGGCAAACTTTATATTATTCACTCTACTATTATTTGTCATAAACATCAACTAATACGTCAGGATTATTATTATGGATAAGCTACCCAGATGTATATGTGCTAGCTGCCCCACATTTAAAAGCTCACACATTACACACGCTTGTTATAATCCAGATAAATGATAAATGGGTATTTGAAATGAGCCGTTCTGCATAATGAGATCTAGTATATTTTCATGTCAATACTTTTGTATTTTTACTTTGGATTCAGGCTAGGCAATAATTCAATATGATCATTTATTGTCTTTCAGTGGAACCATATGGTGACGAAATCTTATATTGAGGTACACAGTTATGTCATCTACATTGATTCAATTCAAATTCAGTTGAATCAAAACAACTGTCTTGATCTAATTACTCTGTAAGTGTGTGCATCTTAACATCATCAGTGTATAGCTGAAAATATTAATATAAAGATCGGAGGACTTCCTTCACATAAATATCTAAAAAGTGCACATCATCTTTTTTTGATATAATCACTATATATTAATACATCTTCATAAGGCTTCATGTGTAGCAAAATCAGGGTAGATGTGAACAGAGTGACTCCTACAGTCCAATGATTGCACATTCAAACATTCATACAGTATGGGGTCAGTTCAGTCTCATTAATAATGAATGCACAGAGAAGGATTCACACATGTATTTTGTGATTTATATATAAATGACTCTCTTCTCACAAATATGTTTCAATTCACCCACAAATGGATATCGATATGTAAAAATGTAAAATAAATCCATAAAAAAAAAAGTTTCACAAACACATTTCTGATCCACACAAATGTGTCTTGTTTTAAATACATGTAATATAAATCCATAAATATATGAATTTAAAAAATATTTACAATTTTCATCAAAAATGTATTTGTATGTTGTTACATTTATAAACAAACTCATTTGTTCGTGAACTGGTCTGTATTTGTTTGTGGATCTTTGAGACTCCTCTGACGTGGCTGGATTCACAAATGCATTTTTTTCAACAAGGAACTCTCTGTAGCCAATCAGATGCCCCCCTCGTTTTCAGCCAATCACATGACTGCATTCCAACGAGGGGTACCTCACCATGGCCAATGGACAGCTTTTTCTCTGCGCATTTTGCGTTGCTTTTCGGTAAAATGAAAATAAAAAAAGTATTTATAAAAGTGATTTTATTCTCTCTAGACAACGTTAGCTTGTTTTTAGCTAGCTAAATCCATTAGCTAGCTTTCATAGTCAGCACTTTGAAACCAATGAAGAAATTAATTTACCTATCAGTTATCATGGTTTGCTTGTAACTTATCTTTGCATGCATTAACAACAGGTAAGCTTTAGCAAAAATATTACCCATCCATCCATCCATCCATCCATTTTCTTCCGCTTATCCGGGACCGGGTCGCGGGGGCAGCTGCCTGAGCAGGGACGCCCAGACTTCCCTCTCCCCAGACACTTCCCCCAGCTCCTCCGGGAGGACCCCAAGGCGTTCCCAGGCCAGCCAGGTGACATAGTCACTCCAGCTTGTCCTGGGTCTTCCTCGGGGTCTCCTCCCGATGGGGCATGCCTGGAACACCTCCCGAGGGAGGCGTCCAGGGGGCATCCGATGCAGATGCCCGAGCCACCTCAACTGAATCCTCTTGATGTGGAGGAGCAGCGCCTCTACTCCGAGCTCCTCCCGTGTGACGGAGCTCCTCACCCTATCTCTAAGGGAGCGCCCCGCCACCCTGCGGAGGAAGCTCATTTCAGCCGCTTGTATCCGGGATCTTATTCTTTCGGTCATGACCCAAAGTTCATGACCATAGGTGAGGGTAGGAACGTATATTGACCGGTAAATTGAGAGCTTCGCCTTTCGGCTCAGCTCTCTCTTTACCATGATGGACCGATACAACGACTGCATTACTGCAGCCGCTGCACCGATCCGCCTGTCAATCTCACGTTCCATCCTTCCCTCACTCATGAACAAGACCCCAAGATACTTAAACTCCTCCACTTGAGGCAGGAACTCCCCCCCGACCTGGAGGGAGCAAGCCACCTTTTTCCGGTCGAGAACCATGGCCTCAGATTTGGAGGTGCTAATCCTCATCCCGGCTGCTTCACACTCGGCTGCAAACCGCCCCAGGACATGCTGGAAGTCCTGGCTCGAAGGAGCCAACAAGACCACATCGTTCGCAAAAAGCAGGGATGAAATCCAGTGGCTCCCGAACCAGATCCCCTCTGGCCCACGGCTGCGCCTAGAAATCCTGTCCATAAAAATAATGAACAGAACTGGTGACAAAGGGCAGCCCTGCCGGAGTCCAACATGCACCTGGAACAGGTCTGACTTACTGCCGGCAATGCGAACCAAGCTCCTGCTCCAGTCATACAGGGACCGAACAGCCCTTAGCAGAGGGCCCCCGACCCCGTACTCCCGAAGTACCTCCCACAGAATGCCACGAGGGACACGGTCGAATGCCTTCTCCAAGTCCACAAAACACATGTGGACTGGTTGGGCAAACTCCCATGAACCCTTGAGCACCCTGCGGAGGGTATAGAGCTGGTCCAGTGTTCCACGGCCAGGATGAAAACCGCATTGTTCCTCCTGAATCCGAGGTTCGACTATCGGCCAAATTCTCCTCTCCAGCACCCTGGAATAGACTTTCCCGGGGAGGCTGAGAAGTGTGATCCCCCGATAGTTGGAACACACCCTCTGGTCCCCCTTTTTGAATAGAGGGACCACCACCCCAGTCTGCCAGTCCAGAGGCACTGTCCCCGACTGCCACGCGATGTTGCAGAGATGTGTCAACCAAGACAGCCCCACAACATCCAGAGACTTGAGGTACTCAGGGCGGATCTCATCCACCCCCGGTGCCTTGCCACCGGGGAGCTTCTTAACTACCTCGGTGACTTCAGCCCGGGTAATGGGTGGATGAACCTCCGAGTCTCCAGCCTCTGCTTCCCCAATGGAAGACGTGTCAGTGGGGTTGAGGAGATCCTCGAAGTATTCCTTCCACTGCCTGACGATATCCCCAGTCGAAGTCAGCAGCTCCCCACCTCCACCGTAAACAGTGTTGGTGGAGGGCTGCTTCCCCTTCCTAAGGCGCCGGATGGTTTGCCAGAATTTCCTCAAGGCCGACCGATAGTCCTCCTCCATGGCCTCCCCGAACTCTTCCCAGACCCGAACCTTTGTTTCAGCGACCGCCCGTGCTGCAGCACGCTTGGCCTGCCGGTACCTGTCAGCTGCCTCAGGAGTCCCCCGAGCCAACCAGGTTCGGTAGGACTCCTTCTTCAGCTTGACAGCATCCCTTACTTCCAGTGTCCACCACCGGGTTCGGGGATTGCCACCACGACAGGCACCGGAGACCTTACGGCCACAGCTTCGAACAGCCGCGTCAACAATGGAAGCAGAGAACAAGGTCCTTTCGGACTCAACGTCCCCAGCCTCCCTCGGGATCTGGTCAAAGCTCTCCCGGAGGTGGGAGTTGAAGACCTCCCTGACAGAGGGTTCCACCAGACGTTCCCAGCAGACCCTCACAACGCATTTAGGTCTGCCAAGTCTGTCCAGCTTCCTCCCCTGCCAGCGGATCCAACTCACCACCAGGTGTTGATCAGTTGACAGCTCAGCCCCTCTCTTCACCCGAGTGTCCAAGACATACGGACGGAGGTCAGATGACACAACCACGAAGTCGATCATTGACCTCCGGCCTAGGGTGTCCTAGTGCCATGTGCACTGATGGACACCCTTATGTTTGAACATGGTGTTCGTTATGGACAAACCGTGACCAGCACAGAAGTCCAATAACAGAACCCCACTCGGGTTCTGATCGGGGAGGCCGTTCCTCCCAATCACGCCCCTCCAGGTAACACTGTCGTTGCCCATGTGAGCGTTGAAGTCCCCCAATAAAACAATGGAGTCCCCGGTTGGAGCACTCTCAAGTACCCCTCCCAAGGACTCCAAGAAGGCCGGGTACTCTGCACTGCTGTTTGGCGCATAGGCCGAAACAACAGCGAGAGACCTATCCCCGACCCGAAGGCGCAGGGAAACGACCCTTTCGTTCACCGGGGAAAACTCCAACACATGGCGGCCGAGCCGGGGGGCTATAAGGAAGCCCACACCAGCTCGGCGCCTTTCACCGCGGGCAACTCCAGAATAGAAGAGAGTCCAGCCTCTCTCAAGGAGTTGGGTTCCAGAGCCCAGACTGTGCGTGGAGGTGAGCCCGACTACCTGTAGTCGGTAGCGCTCTACCTCCTGCACTAGCTCAGGCTCTTTCCCCCCCAGTGAGGTGACATTCCATGTCCCCATGGCTAGAGTCACCGTCCGGGGATTGGGTCGCCGGGGTACCCGCCCAGGACAGCCACCCAAATCCCACCGCACCGGCCCCTTCTGAACCCTCCTGCGGGTGGTTGGCCTACAGGAGGGCGGGCCCACGTCGCTCTTTCGGGCTGTGCCCGGCCGGGTCCCGTGGCCACAGACCCGGCGACCAGGCGCTCGCCTGCGAGCCCCAACCCCGGGCCTGGCTCCAGGGTGGGGCCCTGGTGACGCCAATCCGGGCGACATAGACTTCCTCGATTTAGACTCTTTCATTAAGGGCTTTGGAAGAAGCAACAAACAACAAACAAATTACTGATAATGTTATGTTTTCTGATGTTAGCCGGATCATATTATGCTAGTTAAATTAGCTTAGTCCGTTGTCTAGAAGCATTATATGGCTAACTAGTTAGCTAACGCAAATACGCAAAATGCGCAGAGAAAAAGCTGTGCTCTGGCCATGGTGAGGTACCCCTCCTGGGAATGCAGTCATGTGATTGTCTGAAAACGAAGGAGGCATCTGATTGGCTACAGAGTTCCTTGTTGAAAAAAATGCATTCGTGAATCTAGCCCCGTCAGGAGAGAATCAAAAGTCCACACATGAAAACCATCTTGTACATTCAAGTTTAACAGTTTGTATATAAATGTAACAACATCCAAATACATTTTTGATGAAAATTGCAAATATTTTTTCATTCATATATTTATGGATTTATATTACATTTATTTAAAACAAGACACATTTGGGTGTGGATCAGAAATGTGTTTGTGAAACTTATTTTTGTTTATGGATTTATTTTACATTTTATGTGTATTTGTGTGTGTATTGAAATGTATTTGTGAGAAGATAGTCATTTATATATGAATCACAAAATACATGTGAATCATTCCTTGTGAATCCTTCTCTGTGCATTCATTATTAATGAGACTGAACTAACCCTATAATACACTGTTATATATCATCATCATCATCATCATCATCATCACAGTCATCATCACTCTCTGAAGAGCTATTATTATGTTATTTATTTTGCCATTTCCAATGCATCCTTTGTTTTCTCCCATCGCTCTCTGTGTGTCTCTTTGCTGCTCTCTCTGAATCATTGATTGTGAAACCTGAATGAAAACCCTCCTTCCAACCGCTCTGCTGTGTACCTGGCATTGTTCCTGTGCAGCCACAGAGAGCCTCTTTGGCTCCTCCACTGGAGCAGAAGGAGCAGCAGTGAAACGTCCCGCTGTGACGCCTCAACTTCCTCTGGACGTGCAGAAGAAACGGAGAACCCTGCAGGACAGACGGGAAAGGTTCAGTCCAACACAATTCGGCGTTAAATAAAAGCAGAGAAGAGACCTCAGTCTGACTGCTCGTCTTTCATCCTTTACTTACTTTGATAAATAAGTTTGGCAAAACATAAATATGAGTCTGAATCTGTGAGATAACCACGCCCAATTCATTTGAATATAGTGAGAAGAGCTGGGGAAATAATTATTATTAAGGTCCCCCTGAAATACATAAATAAATGTGCATATCCTTTTAAGAATAAAAACCTCTTTATTCATATATTGACTACTTTGACTCATTTATATATTTATGTATATATGTATTGCTTGATTTATTTATTTTAGACATTCATTTATGTATTTAATATTGAACAAAATGGCATTTCATAGAATGTAATGTCAGTACTGTCGGGCTGTTTGATATTGCCTGAAGAGAATTTTAATATTTGTTTTGAGAAAGACAAAATAAAAACAATGTTTCTCATAAATGCACTGCCTGCATTCTTAGATTCTGTTGGGAAACCTTCCTTGGGTTTTCTTCGTACCTTGACGTGCTGAGCTTTGACACAAACCCACACCGAGTAGGCTCCCGGCTCCTCGGGTGTGTACGTAACTCTGTAGGATCCATCGCTGCTGTCAGCCACCGTCGTCTCCACTGTGCTGAAGGAGGACGACTCATCAGAAACACATCCCAAAGGAACAATCCTTGACTTTGCATGCTGCTGCCCAGTTCAGTTGGATGTATTACTCATTCATGTATCCTCCAAGCCATCCTTAGTAAGCTACTTTATTTTATTTAGCATCACTTTGGACACTTAGAAATATGGGATACCATACTTGTTCACAAGAATGCATTACCTTGGATATCCCATATATGAATACAGACAAACTTCACCAATGAGATTATCACCTTCTACAGGTGGAATAAGCTTCCGGACTCACCGAAAGGGTTAGTTGGGATGTTTTGAAGTGGGTTTGTATGAGAAACGTATCCATAGTAGTAGTAGTAGATAGCAGTCTACAGTATTTGCTTCAATTGTGTTAATGTGTGACTTCTGTGTTTTAAAGAGTTAGCTGGGATTCACCAAACCTTGAATCTGGAGGCTTTGAAGGGAGCATAGAAAACTGTTTCAAGTCCAGTCAGAAAAGGCTGTAAGACGTGAAAATATTGTAAATAGAACCGAGAACAAACCAGATTTTTTTAGGTATCAATAAACATCCACAGCCAGCACATTTCTTTGCTCCCCTGGTGTTACTGCTCCACACTTCATGTACTTGAGGTAACACACTATGGAGAACAACCTCATACACCCACAACTTCAGAACATCCAAACCCTCCCTTAAGTTCGACACTTTTAACCCTACAGTACTTTAAGACTTTAACGACTGAAAGACATTTATGTAATGAATTCTCATGTTTTTTTAATGCACACACTACACACACTGTAGATGCAACACACATGCTGCCCTCACGTGGCCGTGAGAGTTAATATACTAAAAGGGCCATCTGCTGTGAATAACAGCTAGGTGCCCTCGTTGAAATGCCATGAAATACCATGTCGCTAGTTTAAATATGGAGCCATTGGTGCCTTGCTCCAGGACACTTCCTGTCTGGCTGAAGTCAAATTTTAGAATTAACCCGGTCTGTTTCCTATTCCTCATTGAACCACAACTATCCTGGAAAGCTAAAACGCTGACACTCACCAGTTTTTCTTCTCCTTGTGAGCGATGCTGACCTGGACATGCTCTCCACCACGGGCCACCTGCTCCCCAGCCGAGTCTCGGCACACCAGCATGAAGTGGCCCTGCTGACCCTCCCTCCCCCTCTGTAGACCTGGAACAAAGTGGGGTGAAAGGTCAGAGGTCAGAGCTGACAAACACTCATACACATTACACAGAGGTGTGGACTCAGGTCACATTGATGACTTAAAACACGATTTGACAAAATAAAGAAATGCATCTCTACTTGGACTTTAACATTGATGACTCGTGGCTTTACTTGGACTTGAGCCTGTTGACTGAATACTTTATACCTTCCTCTAAGCCAAAATATATTCACAAGTATTATAATTTAAAAGTGTGCCTTAAATCGATTAATTCCCTGAATCAAATAAACGTTATTCGTTCTACACTTCATTTCCCAGATCCACATTGTGTGAACTAAGCTGACGGCATCCAATCAAGTGAGAAACAAGAAGAACTCATTATGTTACTGAGCATCAGTTTGATAAAATGACACCCGAGATAATTCTGTTTGCATACAAAAAATATGTGGTGGAAAAGCTGTATGCAAAATGTGCAAGTTGAAAATTACAGATGGCTAAGCATTTGGTGAAAAGCACATGATGACTTGTTTAGGTCTCTAAACTCAAAGTTAGGACTTGGGACTAGTGCAAACACTATGACTTGGCCCCACCTCTTGTATGTCAACGCACCATCTCCGCACGAGCATGTGTGTGCATTGACAAAGACCAGGCGCAACCTCTGGGTCTGGAAAATTAAGTCCATGCTGAAGTGCCTTAAACCTGCACTCTTCCTACTGACCACCAGGGGGCGACTCCTCTGATTGCAAAAAGAAGTGTAATTGTATAGAAATCAATAAGAAAATGGATCCTCACTTGATTAACATGAGTTTATGGTCTCAATCTCCATTTTCTAGTCTTCAATCCAGCATGATGTTCATTTAGTAAATGATGGTCCATTTAGAGTCAAATATGGCAGAGACACAAACATTAACACAAACACACAAGCAGCAGACACATCTAAAGACATGAACATTCAGTCTTCACACAAATGTACAGTATATACATGCACACAGTATACACAACAAGAGTCAGAACACACCGACGTCGGATAGAAGGACGCACTCCCCCAACACTCCTCCCATGTGATCCCACGCACTACAAATGAAGACACTTAGACGTGTGTCCTGTGCTCCCAAAGCCCCCCCCCCCCCGAGTGGTTACGTCTGTCACTTTCCCTGTGAACACATGGGGACCAGTTTCCCTCACATCATTACTTGATGTTTCATTAACGCGCTCCACGGTGCTCTGGGGACACAATCACTGAGGATATTCATCAGTTGGTGTCGTCGTGTTAAAGCCAACATCGTTTGTGTTCATATCAATGATTTATGTTGATTTGAATTTGCTTGTTGGGCTCCATTAGCCACTCTGTACCTAATGATCCTGCTCTGTGTGCTCATCTGTTATTACTCAGTGTTTTCCAGTAGATGAAACTGGAATCTGTTTGGAGGCTGTTAGAGTTGCTGCTGTTGGCAATTTAAGTAATTCCTCCAATTACTAACTAGATGCAACCACTTGTATTACTGCAAACACTACTCTTGGTGTTACTGAATGTGTTGCTGCTATTTGAGTGACTAAATCTCCTGACAGCTTAAGATGAAGCAAATTACATTTGAATTATTTTAAGTTATTTTGAGTCTGTCCTCGTGTCTTCTCTGCATGTCCTCAACCATCTTCACCTAGCAGTGAAACAGTGGTAGCAGTTAACATACGGAGGCTCCATTGAGTGACTTTCTGATGCCTTCATGCTCCATTTAGTCAAAATGAGTATTATATGCAGATAAACAATGTGGATGACTATCACAAAGTAAAAGATTATATTTTAAACATTTGATGTTCTCAGTGACTGATTATTTTTCGGGGAAATAAGTCTGAATCCTTATTTACCAACTGCTATAATCAAACAAATACAACCAAAAAAACGGCCTGTATCGGCCAATAAAGTTCACCGTTGAGCTGATCTGATGCATGACTCTTAACCGTGATATGATCAGAGATTTGTTATCCCTTGCGTCGCTGTGATCATCCCTTCAGCATGACGTGTAATCAGCCCAGGTGACAGAATTCATATTTTATAAACAAAGGAAGGTTTTTTTTTCACTCAAGCATAGGATTGGGTGCAGTAATTACTACAGCCGCGGCTAAAACCTCCTGCTGCTTCTCCAAATACCATCATCTAGACCGGTAGCCTACTACTATTATCACTGCTGATACTAATGGGTGAGAATTATCTGTGTGTGCTTGCTAAGCCGAGTACAAAGCAGCTGCCATGGTTATAGACGCAGCTGTTCTGGCCCATATCTCACCTGTGCTCTGGTCCAAATCCTCCACTTCAAACCCTCTTATCGCACAGAGGGGAGGGGATAAACGCCAGTAAGCCTGCCTGATTTCTGCTTTCTAAACTCAACACAGAAATCTGGCCTTCATCTGCCCCCTGAAATCAAAGTGTTACGCTGCATCACGATGACGTGGCTAATGAGTGCTTTAGCTGATGTAGTGCTACAGTTTATTTATGAAACACAATGCTACATCAAAAAAGAAGAGGAGTAAATATGAAAAAGAAATTTGGATTAAGTTCCGGGGCCCGAACAAACAAAGGAAATGGACATGGTTTAATGAAGACACATTACACAGGCTGACCTTTCGACACCCAGAGGACTCAGCATTGAATTTGTGTTTGCTGAGGTTCTCTATTTCCCACACAGTTAAACGCAACTTAAAGGAAGAGTGTGTAGCGTTTAGGGGGAGCTATTGACAGAAATGGAATACAATATTATTTGTTATGCTTTATATAAAGCTATATCACCTGAAAATAAGAATCCTTGTGTTTTCATTACCTTAGAATGAGTCCTCTATATCTACATACAGAGCAGGTCCTCATCACTGGCCGGCCGCCATGTTTCTACAGTAGCCCAGAACAGACAAACCAAATGCTGGCTTCTCAATAGAGCTAATTGCGTCTCGTATATATTTACTCAAGTATTGTTCTTAAGGCAGTGAAACTGCTTTGTTTCTGCATTCTGGGTCCACTACAAAAACAAAACGGAACAAAATCTTCACATTTGAGAAGCTGGAACACATATTTCTTGAAGAATTGTGTTGAATATCTGTCAACTGACGGACAAAGCATTTCAGCAATATTTTCCTTTATATCTGTGAAGCACACTCTTATAAATTAGGGTTATGGATACTGTTACTTTTTTGGCCTGTAGCCACTTGCATTGTCACCTGTAGGTTTTTCCTTCCCTTCTCTGTTTGAGTGTAAACATCCCCTCAGTAAACTCGCTGCCTTCAGGCCTGTTGAGTCAACATTCCTTCACTCCCACAGGAATTCTAAGAGTCTTTGAACCAAAGCACCCAGGAAGGTTAACAATAGTCTTTAACTGCTCCTGAGATCCCCCCCCCCTCCCCCACATCCTCACCAGATGACCTCCACTTCCCCACCAGCATGCCTGCAACTTGTTCCCACAGGGTGAGTAACAGTCCTGGCATTCTTACCGACCCACAGCTTTTAATATGAAACCAAAATGTGAAATACTTGCCACTGCCAGTATTATATGTCCAGGGCTTTTATTGTGAAAGGGAGGAATGGACGAAGAGGATCTGGGGTGCAGTCGAATAGTCAAAAAATAAGGTCCTAACTCCTATTCCTAACTCCTATTCCTTGACCTCTGGGGAAAACGTCACGGGGTTAAGGAAAGGCGATATGAGAACTCAAAAGGATTTAGGAATAGTCGACCGCGCTGCTCAGAGAATCCGACCGGACTTTCACTAAACTACATCATTATAACGCGGCCGCTGATGATTGACAGCTGATGATCGGCACCGGTGATTGACGTGCGTCTCCGCTGGATAAACTACAATAATGGACTACAAAAAGCATCGTCCACTTCTCCACATGTTGGTTTTATAAACAGCTGGTTCACTGACCAGCTTCAGGTCCAGCAGCTCCTGTTTGACCGGTTGCTTTATTTACGTTTCATTTGTGGTTTGAGTTTTGTTTTTGTCAAGTTTGTAACATGATTGAAATAAATAAAAAAAAACATTCAATCATTATCAGTCCACACATTTATCAACACAATTCCAATTACTATATGTCTGCATGAAAATAATTGTTAAATATGCAAATGCACATATCATTTGTTTTCATGAACGGCCGAGGTTTGCGGCACTTTAAATGTTGCTCTCGCAAAGAATTGTGGGTCGGCGTAATCTCCTTTCCTATCGCATAGGAAGGTCCGTTGCATCCTATGCTAAAGGAGCTCTGAAAGGAAGCACTGGAGCTCCTTTCCTTTGCATTTAGAGAATCCGAACAGCTCACATCATGGCGGCCACTTGTTTACATCTGGGTCACTTCTTCAGTTAGGAGACTTCCTAAGCAAAATACTATACTATTCGACTGCACCCCTGGTCTGTGCTGCCTTTGTCAAGGTTGAAAGGAGTTAATAAAGCTTTACATTAACAGTATGTTGTATGTGGGATCAAGTTATCCAAGCAGCAGGGCTGCAACTAACGATTCATCTGTTGATTATTTTCTGTTAGAATTGATTAGTTGTATAGTTGTAAAGATGTCGATTAGTGTTTCCAAAATTCCAAGATGACGTCCTCAAAAGTGTAGTGTTCTCCACAATTCGTCAATTAAACATCCTAATATCAAAATAGTTGTTGATTAGAGTAATTGCTGATAGCTAATCGTTTAATCTATTGCAGCTCTGCAGCACAGAGAAATAAGCAAAAGGCCACACGGCCGAACCATGTTAGTAAGGTCAATTTGTTGTCTGTTTGGGACATTTATGAGAATTGTTGACAATAAAAAAAAAAAAAAATCAGAAAAACCAAAAAGGCTGAGATGCAAAAAATGCGTTTCGCAACCGACTTAATGACGATAAAATAGCTTTCAATTTACAGCCTAAGTGGTGCACAAAACATGTGAAAGAGCTGTACTCCTACAGATCGTCTTGACATTTCTCTTAAAACAGGAAGTATTGGTATGAAGGATGGTTTACCTTCCCCTTCGATGGTGCACTTGCCGATGTCCACCGTCTTAGAGTTGATCACCCCGACCACCGGGTAGCCGTCCACCTCTCCTGCCGGCTCCCTGGCCATGAAGCTGATGCCGCTGCCGTCGTCAGGGACTACGGTTGCCGGGTGGGGGTCGTGGCTGCTCTCTGCCAGGCTGGTCAGTCTCCTCAGGGTCACTCCTTTGGTGCTGAGGATCTCTGCATCTGAGCCGCAGCTCAGCAACCTCTCCGCAAACTCCACTCCGCCGCCGACATCCAACAGAGCCTGCTGCAGCTGCGCCCTCTGCAGGTGGAGCTGGTTCCTGTCGGACAAAGACACGGTGAATAACAAGCAGCGTCTCCTACGAACTCACGGAGACATTTATCTATTTATTTATTTATCTTAGAGCCCGATCGATATATCGGCAGGCCGATGTTATCGGCAGGCCGAAATTAGGCATTTTCCAAACTATCGGTATCAGGATTTATAATGGTCGATAAATTAGCATTTTAAAAATAAAATAAAAACGAACGAAACACCCACAGAATTTGTCTCCAGTCTTGTTCTAAGTTATATTTATGAAGCTCACCAAGTCTTTTTATACTGGTAACTTTGTGTTTGGTTGTTGTTGTTATTGTGTTTTTGTTCAAAGGACTTTAAGTTTTATATCTTAAGTTTGTATTTTTATACATTTCATTTATCAGAACTTTGATATATTTTGATGTTCCTCTGTTCCGTTGTGACAATAAAATAAACAAGCATTTTAAACTGCATTATCATATAATTTTAGTGAAGACTCATAAATAACTACAAATAACTAATGTTAGGGAAATCTGTTAATGTTTTGTTACACATTTCTGAAAAAAAAAAAAAAATATCGGCCGATATATCGGATTATCAGATTTTTAAATCAACAAACATTTGTATCGGTATCGGCCTTCAAAATCCTTTATCGGTCAGGCTCTAATTTATCTGCACTCGAAGCCTCTGAGGCCTATTTCTATTGATTAAGGTGAAAAAGCAGCATCTTCTTGACTGTTCCTTGAAACTCAGAAAAGGAGATTTGGTTATCGTGTCACAAACTCAGTGCTGACATGCTCTCTAAAACGGCATTATGTTTGCTCCACAAAAAACATTAATATCTTGACTTTTTTCATTAATGATCGGAAACAACCATTCTCATCAGCGTGAGCACATTATTTCATGGTTAGTTCACAACAGATCATTTACCAAACTGAGCATGACAGCTCATGTTTTTACCTTACCAACTGTAAATAATAATGATCACATCTTACATTCTTCATCAGCAGACAGTGATTGCTCAGCTATAAGTTATCTCAGTTAGTTCAGTTTCACAACTGTCAAACTTGGTAGGCTGTAGGTCTTAAGCCTCTGTTTATACGTCTGCTTACGGAGGACATGCTACACACCAGCGTATTTGATTGCTACGCTAACACTTATAGTGTGACAACAACTTGATGGTACACGGACATCTGCCTACGAGGGATGTGCCTGATAAGTCGATTAAACATTGTCTCCCTCGCTAGTCACCACTAGAAATACTAGTTGGTTAAAACTATTATATTATTGATACATTTAAACTACAAAGCGACATATGCTGTCTTAGCTGTTGCCGCTAGCTAGCTAGCATGTACCATGGATCAACGAAGTGGGCTAACGCTAGCTAGCTCACATAGTGTGCACACTACAGGTACTAATGGTATAAGTGAGGCCGAACCATGATAGAGATGGTTTCCAGCAGCATTTAAAATACAATTTGGTTATAGAAAAATGTGATGAATGGTTATTAATGGCTCTTATAATCTACACAATATTTTTTGGGGCAATGTTTATACTTATAGATGGATAATGGAGGTCAACACACCTAGAACTGATGTGGTACATCAGTAAAACTATCCAAACTCATCAATCTTTAATGAGGACTTTAAAAAAAAAACTTTCAAAAACATTGGTCCATACTTACTCACTAGGAAATATCTCACATTTCATTAATTTCCCAAAAGAGTATGTTCGTAATACTCCATGAGAAGTGTGGTGCTGGTGCCATACCTGCGCTGGACGTGGAGTTCCTCCAGGCGGTGCAGCAGAGACAGGCAGTGGGCTTCCACAGCGCTGGCGTACGCCCGCGCAAACACCCTCACCTCGCTCGCAGTGGCATCCACATGTGCCTGCAAAGCCTCCTGGGAAATTTCTATCTGTAAAAAATTTAAATATGATATCATCATTCATTCATATACTAGTTTGGGCTTTGCTTGATGATGTGGACTGACTCCGATATTTCTCCAGAAACCAAGCCCAGCAGCAGCAGCAGGAATGCTTCGTTGTACCGTGAGTGACATGAAGGACTCAAGATGTGCCACAATCACACTGAGTTTCTATTGGCCCAAAGCTAACATGGGTGGGAGTAGTGGACACAATATGTTTGTTTGCTCTGTAGATACACACTTTGAAATGGCATGGCACAATTTTTTTCATTGATAGCCAATTATTTCACGGACCCACACTTTGAGATTCACTGTGTTCAGGCTGTTATCCTGAGTGGATTATGAGACAACAGGTCTCTGCAAGGGACATGCAGAACGCCTCACCACCACCTCTCTCACAAAGGAGCAAGCACACAGACTAGTTGTTCAGCCTCTTTTCCTTTTGCATCTCTTGGTAGTCGTTTTGTGTCTCTTAATGGTAATTTTGAATGTCTTTGTTCTGGTTTCTTTGTGGTCACTTTAAGTCTATTTGAGTGACATTTTGTAGGTGTAGGCCAGGAGGGCCCATGACACCAGGGCCTGTGCCCAGTAGGCCTTTTCAGAAAACCATCCCTGGCTGTTTTGAAGCCTGACATTAAAACTTGCTAAAATCCATCTCTATAAAACCTATATTTGTGCTCTCTGAGCTGGAATGGGTAAAGCAAACACATACTTTTGCTTAAAGTGATGTCATGCTTAAAGAAATGCACCCTAGTTAATTTCCACCATGACATCCAGCCAAACACCCCCTCGGAAGCATTTTTAGCGATGGACAACATTGGTCAAAATAGGGCGATCAGCCGAATGGCTTAGTACTAGCCTGATGGTACATAGTGTATATCTCGTAAATGTTCCCACTTATAATGCATGGAATGTAACCAAACTTCTGCAGTAGTACACATAGGGTCAGTACTCACAAAACGAGGCATTTTAAAGTTTGTAAGTACACCAGGAGTTTATTTAAAAGAACACTTGCCTGATAGCTTCTACTGCTAAAGCGGCACTTCTGTGTTTACCCAGCTTCTTCTTCTTCTTCGCTGGTGTTTAATGGCAGTCAGCGTTAACCCAGCTGTTTCAGTGACGTGAGTTTCACACCAGAGTATGAAAAAGTTTTGCTGATTTTGAATAAATGCTTGTATTATCATGTCAACACTTGTCAACATGGAACTTGTCACTTGTCACTTGTTTAAATAAACTCCTGATGTACTTACAAACTTTCAAATGCCTCGTTTTGTGAGTCCAGACCCTATGTGTACTACTGCAGAAGTTTGGTAACATTCCATGCATTATTATTGGGGAAATTTACGAGATATACACTATGCACCATCGCGCTATTACTAAGCCATTCGGCTGATCGCCCTATCTTGACCAATGCTGACCATCGCTAAAAATGCTTCCGAGGGGGTATTGGGGGCTGGATGTCATGGTGGAAATTACCTAGGGTGCATTTTACTCCGAACCATCACTTTAAAGCCTTTATGAAACAGACTTTGTTGCACCTTTTGCAATGAGTCCTTCAGGCGGTCCATGCGAGGTCGCAGGCGCACTGTGACCAGCTCTCGGATGCGGTCTCCATGGCGATCGATGACATCACAGGTGGGGCAACAGCGATGGTCTCGGTGCAGCGTGGCGGCACACTCCAAGCAGACAGGCAGGTCGCAGGGCTGACAGAAGAGCTGGAGCTCCTGGCCGGGGTGGACGGAGCAGAGGACGGGCGGCACACACGTCCACGAGACTTCAGCTCCTGCAGACACTGAACAGGGTGAGACACCGTTCGTTTCTGCCGCCTGCAGACGGGAGGGATGACAGATACAGATACATGACCATATATCACAATAAGGTCCAGCTCAACCTCAGATCTGGTTAAAACACAGCATGGAAAAATAACATTGAAGCTCATCCACCTGTTAGCTGACAACAGGAGAAAGTAGAGCAGAATAAACTGTAAGTATGAAAAGAACTGAACAGAATAAAAAGTAATCTACCAGACAGTTAAAAAAACAGAGTAGAATAGAGCAGAACAGAACCTCCCCTACCTGTGTGGCAGGGAACAGAACAAGAAGAAAGTCGAACAGAATAGACAAAATCGAATGGGGGCCGCATGTTGAGATGAAGGCAGAATAAGCTAGAATAGTACATACAGTGTTAGCGCAAAATAGAATTCATGACAGCAGCAAAAAGAGAATAGAATAGACTCCACCTGTGCGCCTGGCTGCAGAATTGAATAGATGCCACACGTGTCCTCGGCAGCAGAGTAGAATAGAGAAGAGAATAGAAACTACCTGTGGCCCAGCAGCAGAGTAGAGTAGAATAGATTAGAAGATACCTGTGGCCCGGCAGCAGAGTAGAATAGAATGGAATAGAAGCTACCTGTGGCCCGGTAGCAGAGTAGAATAAACTAGAAAGGAATAGAAACTACCTGTGGCCCAGCAGCAGAGTAGAGTAGAATAGATTAGAAGATACCTGTGCGCCTGGCAGCAGAGTAGAATAGACTATAATAGAAGCTACCTGTGACCCGGTAGCAGAGTAGAATAAACTAGAAAGGAATAGAAACTACCTGTGGCCCAGCAGCAGAGTAGAGTAGAACAGGTTAGAATAGAAGCTACCTCTGGCCCGGCAACAGAGTAGAATAGAATGGAATAGAAGCTACCTGTGGCCCGGTAGCAGAGTAGAATAAACTAGAAAGGAATAGAAACTACCTGTGGCCCAGCAGCAGAGTAGAGTAGAACAGGTTAGAATAGAAGCTACCTGTGGCCCAGCAGCAGAGTAGAGTAGAACAGGTTAGAATAGAAGCTACCTCTGGCCCGGCAACAGAGTAGAATAGAATGGAATAGAAGCTACCTGTGGCCCGGTAGCAGAGTAGAATAAACTAGAAAGGAATAGAAGCTACCTGTGCGCCCGGCAGCAGAGTAGAATAGAATGGAATAGAAGCTACCTCTGCGCCCGGTAGCAGAGTAGAATAGAATGGAATAGAAGCTACCTGTGGCCCGGCAGCAGAGTAGAATAGAATGGAATAGAAGCTACCTGTGGCCCGGCAGCAGAGTAGAATAGAATGGAATAGAAGCTACCTGTGGCCCGGCAGCAGAGTAGAATAGAATGGAATAGAAGCTACCTGTGGCCCGGCAGCAGAGTAGAATAGAATGGAATAGAAGCTACCTGTGGCCCGGCAGCAGAGTAGAATAGAATGGAATAGAAGCTACCTGTGGCCCGGCAGCAGAGTAGAATAGAATGGAATAGAAGCTACCTGTGGCCCGGCAGCAGAGTAGAATAGAATGGAATAGAAGCTACCTGTGGCCCGGCAGCAGAGTAGAATAGAATGGAATAGAAGCTACCTGTGCGCCCGGCAGCAGAACTCGCACAGGTTAACGCAGCAGACGTCGCAGCGGCTCTCGGCGCCTCCTTCGCCGCACAGGTCGCATCCCAGCGGGCCGTCGGCCAGTAGGGTCTCTAGGAACACTTCGTCTAGCGCTAGGTGGTCGGTGCTCAGCCCTCCCGGTCCCGACGGAGGGATGTCCACTTCGGAGTCGCAGTCGGGGCAGAGCACCGTGACGGTGACGGCAGGTCGTGCCCCCTCCAGCGCCTCGCTGTTTTCCGCAGCGTCCCGGTGTCCGCGCGAAGACACCGAGAACGGCTCCAGCTGGCCGACGCAGTCGGAGCAGAAGGTATGCAGACAGGGGAGGATTTTGGGGTCCCGGTACAAGCGTTTACACGCGTTACAGACTGCTCTCGGATTCACCGAGACTCCGTTATGTTCATGTTCCGAGCTTGACCGCTCTGCGTTGTCTTTCTGTTCACACTGAGACATCGTCTGCTTCTGGAGATTTGTGGGACCACAAACAAACCAGTGAAACCCACCGTGAGACCCACCGAGCTCCACAAACCAGTCAGGACCGCAAGACAACGTCTCTGGAACCTTCCTTCTGCACAACACACGGAACTAAACCACCAGCTTCCTCCGCCGTGATCACAAACGAGCGTCAATTACACGTTACTGTTTAAAATCCCACCGGAAAGTCACACTTTTCTTCGAGGAAAGTTGGCTGCGTTCAGGGCTCCCTGGGACATATGACACCCCATTCACGACCAGACCAATAGGAGGCCTATTACGGTCGAGAGGGGTGGCGCAAAGAGTTTCCAGGACTCTTTAGCTCACCAGTCTGGGACTCTGACTGTCCCCATCTACTGGCTGGCAGGACAGATAGTCATGAATTCAAACCTACGAGTTCAAGTTTGGCTTTTTCTCATAAATATGCAAAAATTAAACACTAGTACTAGCAGTGGTCATTATCATTGTATATAAATTAAGGCTGCATCATTAGACATCACAAACTTAGAAAACAATTCACCCACTTCAGGAAACTTCAAAGTGTTTATTAATTATCTCACAGATACAAAACTAATACGAAAAGATCATACTGAAATAATGTAGTTTAATTTCTTGAATTACATTCTTAATTTTCTGCATTTTCTCCACATAGATGATGATTCATTATTTTCTATGTAGACAGTATCATAATAATAATATTCATAATAAACATTTAAGATGATAGGAATTAAACATTTACTGACAAAAAATCTAGATGGAACTTTCATTTAAAACAAGAAACATACATCTGAGAAAGTGTAAGAATGTTAATTGAGAAAATGCTGTTACACTGTAACAATGATGGGGAAATGAATTAAATTATAATTGATTTTTATTAATCAAAATCCAGATAACATAATCTTCAGAAATAAGTTAGTCCTTTTATTTACTTTGAATCATGGCTTCCATCAAATCCTGTCGCTGAATGTAACCCATGCACACAGAGATTCACGCCCAGTAGGAGTGTGTGCTCAGGTGAGATAATAGATGCAGACGACACTGGTCATAGAGCTCAGGTACGTTGATGCTAGCAGGGAGGATGCAGCACTGTAGATGAAGTATGTGGTTTCTGAAACACCAGAACCTGGAAGACATGCCAAAATATTCAGATTTAATTTACCTATTTTTTTTTATATCATATTACATTTTGTGTCTAGATTTTTTTGGTTTTGATTTTGTCCTTTGTGCACTACACTATGACAACAAATTTGGTGTTCATATCTGTGAATATATATTTTTTATGTAGATGTGTCTGCCTGATGCTAATTTTTCGTCGTCGGAGACTGCTTTGGTTAGAGTGGGTAAGACTACAACAAAAGTTTCTTGTGTTTTCAACCAGCCTATAGGGGGCAGCACCCACAGACCTATTACAGACCAGTCTGGTGGTAGCTAGCTTGGTAGGCAGAAGAAAGATTTCTCTGGTAGGCGGTGTTCTAGATCAGTGGGCGTGGCCTGCAGAGCTGTGCGTTGTGAGAGTTGTTGTCTTCCATCCATATGCGCCAAAAAGTCACTGTCTGCCTTTTCCCAGTCAAGAAGGCACCAAATTCTAAATGTATTATACATTTTAATTACATATATGACCCACTTTCAATACAGTTTCCAGTGTTTCCCCCAGAAAATGTGTTAGTTAAGGTGGTGTCTGTCAGGGGGGGGGGGGGGGGGGAGATGATGAGCATCACATTAATAGCTACAGATACTGTAAAACACTACAACGACATATGAGTGCATGTCTTATTTTATGAAGTAAAATATAAGTTATGGGTTTACTCAACAGCTTAATAGTTCATAGAAATTCAGGTAGAAATAGGTTAACTCAGAGTTCCACAGCTTATCAAAAACAATCCTCCCCCCACAGGGGGTGTCTCCCCCCCATGTAAATGATTATTGATTTATGAATGAATTGATAGGTGGCTTATTTTTGGCATATATTAATTTCTTTCAAGGGCGTAACTTTGAGTTGAACATTGGGGGGGGGGTTGAGATTTCCGCCTGTGAAGCAGGTGTATATATATATATCTTTGGAGACTATGGTGGGGGATTGCGATCCTGTAGGGGGGTCCGGGGGCATGCCCCCCCGGGAGAAAATTTTAAATAATTTCATTTAAATGCATCAATTTGGTGAATTCTGAGAAACAAAATATGACATATCAATTACTGACCAATTTCTTACAAACTGCTGGTACTGATACAAATGTTGACATACTAAATGGGGTTGATGAGTTTAAGCATTCAAGAAAAGATGAAAACAAAAATGACTAAAACACAATTTGTTTATTATAATAATAATAATAATAATAATAATAATAATAATAATAATATAAGTGGGTGACTATTCCTCAGCCTTCCTTGGTGTTTTGGTATTGACTAAAGCCTCGTTCACATACGTCGCCACTCGCCCATCTCTGAGAGACAGCTGTCAATGAATGTGAATGTGTTCTAGTGGAATGTGGTCAGGACAGGCGATGCGATGTGGTCGATCGGAGATCAAATTATTTTAACTTTCTGCGATGTGAGTGAAGCGAGTACCAATCACAATGTAGAATAGAGATGATCGACAGTTGACGTCAACAGAGAGTTCCACAGATAGCTGCCGTTTGAAGTCGCCGGCGGCAGTGAATTTTTTTTTGCCAGCGAGTAGAATTCAGCGAGAAAGCGAGTGGCGAGTAGTGGCGTATGTGAACGGGGCTATACGCACACGCACTGTCGAACTCGCCGGCTGGGGGGGGGACAAACTAACTTTTGTTCAGTAACATGATTTGACTCGTGAGAGGTGGCACTGGAGCCCTAGCAGCAGCTACCTCCTGTTGGGAAGATACTTTTATTCTTTTGCTTTTTTTCGCGTGCTTTCTTCAAACCACCGCTGATGCGGGGAGAGACCGGAGAGACAGTAGAGAAGCGCAGGTCCGGCAAGGTGGGCGAAACCAAATCTCAGAGCGGGAGGGGGCACAGACAAACGTCACTATTTTTTACTGGTAAATTGAGAAAATCTACCACACTGTTGTGATTATAATGCTTAACATTCAATATCAATAATTATGATATCAAATTGGGTGGGTTGTGGTGGCTGGTTTGGATTATTGGGTGGGTTGCAACCCACCCATCCCCCCCATAAATTACGCCTATGCCTGGAGGCCCTGCCCGGCCTGTACAATGGTAGGGGAAACACTGCCGGTGAAGTAGTCCGTTAATGAGTGTGATGTCCCTATACATGCCTTCAGCATGTTCAGATTTCCTTGTAAAAACATGGCATTATGAAATTATTAATGCTTACCTGTGGTTACGGTGGCTCTAGAGACGGCGGCCAGCAGCTCATTTTCCATCCTGAAGGTGTAGGTGTCGGTGATGTTGGGGGATTGGAGCATGCTGACGACACTGGATATCCCCCTAAAGTCTTCAGTGAAGCTTGTGCTTCCATCCAGGACGTTGCCGTAAAAGTCTGACCACGTAACGTTTGGTTTGGGGAACCACCTCCTTGCCATAGCAGTCAGGATGCCGTTGGAGAACTTGAATGTGGGGGCTGTAAATGCTGAGACAATAAAAGCATGAATCCAGCTTTTCAATTGGATGTAATGGCCCGAATAAAATAAATGTACCAATAGAAATAAGTGCTATTAAAGGCGTAACATTAAAAAAGAGAAATCTGCATTCATGAGCAGCAAATAAAAATTATTTTATCGCACTATAATGCTGTTTACAAAAGTATGTGGATGAAGTATTAAGTTGTTTAATTTTACTTGTATAAGGACTGCTAGTTGGCTAACTAGCTTGCTTATTCATCGCTAATTCCATGCTACAGTTAAGAAACATAAAAGCACCACGAACTGCTGGGCTTAGGTCTACATTACTTTAACATGTAGCTAGACTTCATCGCTAGCGCTAATGCTAATCAATAACATAATGGCTATTGTTATGATTATGGTTAGGTAAGTGCTGTAAAGGTCTGTTATAGTGACAGAATACAGTTTATGTGTGTAATGAGTTTATGTGTATGATAACAATTAGCATAAGCGACCAGCCCGATAGCAAAATTCAATTGCAATAGCCAGGTTTCAACCAGTAAAGGGCAACACAATATGCAGGATTCAAATACGTTCTACTTAAATGTCATGTATGGAACTGAATCAACACTACTAAATACCCAGATACATTTGGTTTCACCTGAAAAAATTGATTTGGGTGTTTGGTTCCTCTTGTTCTGTACTCTTGTACCCTATTTCATTGAGATGTGGTATGGCCCTGGTACTGGGCATGCTGGCTAAATGGAAAGGCGGTGACGCTATACAGGACCATAATTCATTTAATCAATTACACCTGTCTGTATCCTGCAATGTCAGGTGGCTGCTGTGTAAAGGGCTTATTTGATTTGAACGTTTAGCTCACACCTTTCTCTAGCTCTGAGAAGGTTGCAGATTGATCGATTGATGAATCTCATGACATTATTGGTTAAAATCTGTTGGTAGCCTACTAGCCAATGTAAGCGTGTGTCTCATTTTGTTTTCCAGGAACTTTGATGAAAAAATATGTTCTAATTTTTCCGCATATGTTGTTAAATAGGTGCACAATATGATGGGACGTGATCTAAAATGGTTTAAAAATAGATTTTTCCATTTCAGCTTGACGCTTGAAGTGTTTATCAATGCAGACTGATCTCATGAAGTGGCGTATGTATGACACGCCAACTCGTATGCCATTATGGCGTGTTATCACTACGCACAATCACCTTTTCGCGTGTTTATCAACGCCGAACCCCTAACCCTAACCCTAACTCTAAAGGGCGTTTACATACACGCGGATGTGATGGGTCATTTCGCTCAGAACGTACACATACACGTGGATAGCTCAAATTGCGTACAGATAACAGGCCACAGGAAGTGGCATGTACATTTACCAAAAGTCATGATGCCACGGTGATCAATGAGATGTATGTCTCATATGAGAAGTTCCAATATTTAGCACATGCCACATCCTTTTCTGCTTACATTCTAGTGTGTTATAAACCAGTTATCTCATGTTGACATATGCTTACAAATGCTACATAGTGATTGGTAAAATAAAGTGTTCCCAAATGTTGTCAGAGAGATTGACTTTCAAAGCAAACACAGTGGAAAGACAAGTTTTCCTACCTGCTGTTCTGAGGAAAACCTTGACATTCCCTCCTCCGCCAGAGGAGCTGATGCTGCAGGTGTACTCTCCCTTGTCATCGGGGGTCACACTCCTCAGCAGCAGAGAGGCGTTGCCCTGGAATAAATTATCGGGGAAGAGCTGAGTTCTCTCTTTGAACTGGGAGTTCTGGTTTTGAAGAAGTGGAGCTCCATCCTCATAGTGGTAAACGGTTCCTGTCAGCCCAGTCTTGGTCCAGGTGACTGACATACTTGTGAATCTGTCTTCTTCACTATTCGTGATAATGTAGCAGCTGAGAAGCTCATCATTGCCGAAGTTGGCAATGGGCAACTTGTTGTTGCTCAACACTTTAGATGATTTGCCTGTGGGACCAGGACACAGCCTCAGACTCATAATGGAGACCATACTTTATTTTTGTCTCAGTTATGGTAAGATTTTCTAAAATAAATGTACAAAAATTAAATAGGTTCACATTTTTAAAAATCTGTTGTAAAGCAATACTCACTCAGAAACCCATAAAGTAATATTCTATGCAATATCAACATTTCATGTGCACTACCCATACAGTCTGTTTACAATTATATTTTCTATTTAGTTTTATAGTGTTTACGTTTTTGTTATATCTTGACTGATTACTTACTTCTTTATTATATTTAAGGACTGTACGTGATTTTTTATTGGAGGGATTATTGGACCTCTGATCAATTTATGCATAACCCCACCGGCGATATCATTTATTTTGACTTGACCCTGCAATCGGCATGGCAGAGTTACCGCCCCATGTGGGTCCCTGCAGCGGTCCCAGGTTCGAATCCGCACTGCAGCCCAGCATGTCATCCCTCTCTCTCGCCCCTTTAACTCTCATGCTGTACTTCCGCAATAAAAAGCTGAAAAATAACTTTAAAAAATGACTGTGTTGCTGAGATGTATTCTTATAACGTGGTGTTTGACAATATCTGCCTCATTCTTTCAGCTGCAATCCTGGCGGTGTAAAAATAAAATAATATAAAAACAGAATTCAAAGTTTTTGTTTCAGGCTGTAAGCTGAAACAGATAAGTCATTCCCTCTTATGAGAATCTGTATCTCTCATAAAAAACATTGGTCTCTCAACACTAGCTCTGTTTTTTATCCGTTCACTGAGCTACACGGGATCTTTTACAAATGATGCATCTTCAAGAGAGCTGATTGGTCTTTTCTACATGTTGATCTCTTATCAGCAGCATAATCTGTTCCAGAGAAGGTTAAAGCACTTTAAAATATTGCTGTTTTCATGACAAAAGTTGAGGAGGAACCCCCCAGACTTAAAAATGTTGGATGACCCACCCCTCAACAAAGAATATTAACACATAGCGGTCAACTTTACAGCTAAGTGTTAAAGCGTGGAAGCGTCCTGTCAATAACAAGGTAGCCCCGCCCCTAAAGCATTATGCATTATGGTCTATTTGACTCTAAATGGCCCATAATTAACGAAATGAATATCATGCTGGATTGAAGAAGACTTAAAAATGACATTATTATTTTCTTTACTGTAAGTGTGTGAATGAATGTTCCTGACCATTTTAACTCCCATTTCCACATCACCGTATGTTATATTGAATAGTTAAACAGCCATTTGGAAGAATTATTTTTTCCCTCCAATCCATTCAACAAACAGCACGTACAATGGCCTTTCATATTAAAGTCAATGTTTTAATTAGCTACAGTGATCAGAACAATAAGACCGTTCAGGCTCCCTCGTGTGGCTCAAAAGTGTACTGTAGATAGTAATGTCAATGCTAAGTGTTTTGTAGCTGTTACTTTAATGTAGGGTTAAGAAGTTGAATTTATCTCCTGAAATTCTTTGTATTTATACTGAAACAAGACACACCAACACTGCTTCTTCATTCCCCCTTTTTATTCTATGGATATGATTGACAACTGGGGAACTGATGACATGATTAAATTAACCCTGAACCTCAACATACCATCTGTGGTCAAAACTTTACGTTGAATAAATGTGCACACTAGTTCCAGTGGATGTCTCTACAAAGATCACAAGGCGATATTGGTGTTCACTTTTTAGTTTAGTCACACACAGCATGAGCTGAACACACGGCCTCAGGCGCAGCATGTCATCACTAATGCAAACAGGATGTCACAGAGTCTGTATGGTCTTACCTGTTGCAGAAATGCTTAAGATGAGGATGATGGCCGTTGCAAATAAGATGATGAGGGTGATCATGCTTCACATAGAGACACACAAACACAGGAAACAGAAGCAGAAGTTAACATCAACTTGCAGATCAACTGTACAGAAACCAAGACAAGAAGCTCTACTGCAGCAGACACCCTGTGGCGAAAGAATGTAATTGCCTAAGTAAAAGTAATACAATAAATGTACTCCTTCAGAGGAAAACATTAGCAAAAAAAAATCTTACGTGCAGAAGTAGAAAATGTTGCTTAAAGCATCAAACAATTTACAGAAAATCACCTGGGTATATTATTATACATTATTATTATTATTATTATTATTATTATTATTATTATTATTATTATTATTATTAAGTTTTCATTTAAAGTTAGTTTAGTCCTGTGGTGTTTGGGAAATATTGGATTATTTTACCTCTCTGGGCCTCAAACTGTTTTTGTTTAAATGAAATGGTCCTATAAATTCATGGTAATATTTTTTTTAAACAGTTAACTCAGATTTGATCACTGGTTTCATGTTTAACAAATAAATATTTGATATTTGGGAAGATTAAAAGTACCTGCAGCAGTCAATACAGTGGCGTAAAAAGTAATAATTAAAATGTTATGTATAGATCACCTTAAAAAACAGAGTCTACAAAGCAAAGCAAGATACAAGACAATATAACGACAGAAAGCAAAACTGTGGGCCAAAAAAAGCAAGATAAAATCAAGGTTTCATTTTAACACCAGTACAGCAGTACAATGAATAAAACAATCAAAACAAATCAAGACAACAAAACATTTATAAAAAGAACTAAGAGCAATAAGAGCAAAAAATAAATGAAATAAGTTGAATAACTATATGAAAGTGTAGAGTGTAGAAATATAAAGTAGAATAAGATATAAACTCTCAAGAAATGTACTTTGTAAATTGCACTTAACTACAGTATTTGAGTGAATGCCATTACTTTCCACTCAAAGTCTATGACCACACCTGTAGAAGACGATCTGCCCGAGGGAAGCCATGGCTGCTGACGAAACCTCTTAAGAACAACGATCGATTTGTTTCTCTTCATAAGTCAGCGGTCCAGTCATGCCATTCCACCTTAATATCCACCAATCCTTTCAAAAAAGAATCCACCAACATATAGTACTGCCAAACACACTACTTCTACTTCCACAGGGTGCGGTTTGGCCTCCCTCACCACACTTAAAACACCATGAGTAAATATTACCTTTAAGGCGTGTGCTTCTTACTTGTTGACGTGTCGTCACAGTAGCTCAATTGTCTTATCTTCAATAAAAGGTGCAGGTTCCTAATGGAAAAAGATTTGCTTCAACTCAGCAGCTTAATGATTAGAATGCTGTAAAAAAATTGTGAAGTGCAAACTTGATCTATGAAATGGTGTTATTATCTGTGTACAATATATGTAAAGATAATCAGTGGACGTAATGGAAAAAGAATGAGAAGTACCCTGGGTTTCCTCCAACAGTTTACCCAAGGTGGAATCAATTTCAATGTGTCCTGGTGGTAAGATATTTCACACTTAAACGCTTGGTATCCTGTGCAATACCAATGTTTAGTTCTCTATTTATGTTCTTCATGACCTGCGGGCTATAAAAGTAGAATTTAGAAATCCAGGATAACCGAAAAAGCGAGGCTTGAACTGTCTCCTCACTGTATCCTGCTTTAGAGGTTTCATGAAGGCCAAGCCAGGATGAAGAGCGACTAAAGGCGGGTCCACACCGCACCGACTGCCCGACTCGTAAAGTCGGGCTACTTAACATGGCAGACTCGAACAACGACTTGGGCGGTTCACACCTACGGAACTACAGCCGACGTCATACGTTCCGCGCTTGCGCGAGATGTAATGTCTCCAAAACAACAGGCGGCGCTAATCTGTATTGTGCGCCAAAACACGAAAACCGGAAGTAGGCGGTCCTCTCTAGACCACCTTCTTCGATTCTACTGGTTATCTGGTATGTTTACATCGTCACTTCCGGGCTTCACTGATTCGATAGTCAAGCTGCTAGCCTCCACCAATCAGAATGGTAAAAGAGTCACCGACTCGCATGGCGGATTACACATTTGAATCGGCTGAAATGAACGCCGACGTGGGCCGATTCGAGCGACCACACCAAGCAGACTCATGTCACGGACGCCGACTCTCTCAAAGACGCCGATTTTCGGTCCGGTGTGGACTCGCCTTAAGTCAAGCCAGGTGTATAACACACATCCACGGCTTTCTTCAATAGACCACGGTGTCGATCACAGATTTACTGATGCAGACACGGAAATACGTGGCAGACAATTATAGCTGACTGACTGAATGTGAAGCCTAAAACCTACATACCACTGCTCTTAACTGAAAACGTCATTATTGTACCATTCAGTTACTTGGTATTTGTGTGTTCATGTGTGTAACCTACTTATAGAGTGGCTTGTACTAGATGGTCTGGGTGAATGCAATTTCCTCTTGTGTGCTTTAATGCACGTTATACTGGAATATCTGGGACTCTTGTTTTGAAATGGTATAAACAGGAAGTGTCCTGTCTGTAATGACTGTAATGATAAACTATGTGAGCAAAGGAAAAGAGTGGCCACACATCCAGTATGTATAGGACTTTATATGTTGCCCTTATGATTGACTTCATTGAAAACACCTTTGAAATTCATAATGGTCACAATGTTAAAATAATAACAGTACCTGTGGTATTTTAATGCAGTTTTATAAAAATAAGGCAAAGTACATCAATAAGAACATGGAATAACTATAAAAACACAAGTACCAGGAATAATCAAGCCTGGCTAACAACACAGAATTCATCTCCATGGTTTGTGCCACTGCTTTCATGAAGCCGAGTCAACACTAAATTTAGCCAAGATAATTGGAAATCCCACCTTAATTCTCTGAAATAGCCGTCTAAATTGTTCTAAATTGTTTGAATACAAATCATAAAATGTCCAAGGTCTTTTCCTGATACTCACAGCATAAACAATCCAACCATTACATTTATCTCTTTACACGATGCACAAATAATGAGAACCAAACGTGTCTTGAAAACCGCTTTATTATTTTTGGAACACCATAAAAAATAACATTACACACGCACACACATTTTATATATTAGCATATACAAAAAATGTTTTTTTTTGTTGTTGTTTGTGTTGTCAATGTATTAACCCTTTAGTGTTCCACAAATTACAATTAATGTGTGAAAGTAAACACAGTGTATCCTCCCATTTGTGTTGCTGGAACCACAACTTAAAAGATAGGTTCACATTTATTAAAAGTCTAACTTTAAACATTAGTCACATATGTACATTGAAACACTGAAATTGGAGCCCAACCGGTTCTGTCCCCTCAGCTACATGCCTAAATCCACCGGGGCACCATGTAACAGACTTCTCTTGTGTTGTGATTTTCACCTTTATTTCATATTTTCTTTGTTAACTTTGACCTTTTCACTTTGTAATTATTGTTTATCTTTTATGTTATGATTGGAGCGGTCGCATACTTTCTTTCCCCTTTTTAGCCATAGGTTTATTGAGCTAAGTAATTTTGTTTCCCCAGAAGACGCACACTTGTCTTTTCTGTGATATAGTATTATGTAAAATGTGATAGTATAGTATGTTGAATAAAAAGGTCACGATTCAATATGTATATCAAAAAAAAGATCCACATCACAGGAAATCACTCAGCTCCTCTCTTCTGACTTGAACTCAGAGAATCAAGTCAATCAAAGAACAGTAATAATGTGATCACCGTACCCTTGTGATGCCACAAATGACACATGACAATACACACAGTGAAATTTGTACCCGGGTTTATTGTCTCTCAAACAGGAACAGTTAAAGGGCAAGTCAATGCTTCAATAAATTAAATCATTTTCAGTTATATAGAAATAAGTATACCGTATACATGGTATTTGTTATAAACTTTAATCATTTGTTATTAACACTAAGCACTGAATGTGAGAAAACAATGCAAGTGACTTTATTATCCTTATACAGTCATGGCATTTCATTATAAATAGAATATGAATCTTTGCTTCATGCTACGCTAATATGCTAAGCTTCTCCTGGATAATATTCCCAGTAAAAAGCAGTTGATTCTGGCTAATGAAGAATCACACTAAGAACTCAATATCTGACTTCCATCCCCTGACATTGATGAACACCGTCTTTCTATCTCTATGTATATCAGACATACAATGGGCCTCATTTATCAATCTTGCGTGAAAACGGGCGCAGATCTGAGCGCAGATTTGGTCTTACGACAGGACACACGTGCGATTTATGAAACGTTCGTATCTGACTAATCTCAGCGTACGAATGAGCGGGCCTTGATAAATGCGGCGGCTGAATTCGATCGTCATTAACATGTTACGCCCATAAATATTCCTGTTTCGGAGGCCTCGCCCACTGAGGTCAAACATGGAGAGACGAAACATGGGTAAGAAAAGAAGCTTTTCTGACACGGAGATCGGCATCCTGACATCGGAGGTGGAACACAACAAGACAGTGCTTTTTGGCAGCCTGAAGGGTGGCATAAAAGGGGCTCACAAAAACGCTGTCTGGAAAAAGATAACGGAGGCAGTCAACAGCGTTGCCGCAGAGGAACGGACCCATGCCTAACGACTTAAATGAATCTTTTCATCCGCAGCCTAAAAGCTTTTGTCTGCTAACTGATCAAAACAATTCTTTACATTTAGGTCAAGAAAAAATGGTCGGATATGAAGCTGGCCACCAAGAAACGCGTTGCTGCGTTTAAACATCGCAGCATCAGGCAGACTGGAGGAGGCCAAACAGACTCCAGCCTGATCTTGACGGGGACGGAGGAAAAAGTTGCCTCCTTAATTGGGTCGGAGTCGATCTGTGGCATAAGTGGTGGAGGTGACACAGAGATCCCTGCGGTCCCTGAAAACGCGCTCACGTCTGACACGCGCGTATTGTTCCTCCAAAATAAGCAAGTCTGCCATCATCAAGACTTGATAACTGTCAAAGCATCTGTTTAAATAGGGGAATGAATAAACATCTGACCAACCACAGTGGAACGATGATTATCTCAACAGGTGCTTTCATTTTTGTTCCAGTTCTGTCACACCCATCGGACAAAAAAAAAAAACAATTACACATTTTTGCCTTTAGTTAATTTGCAAACACACATTTCTGCTTGTATTTATGATTCTTTCACATTTTAATGTGTAATAATTAGTTGTCATCTTAGGCTATTTATCCCATTGTTTAATTTTTTGAAAGTGGTATCAGTAAAAACATGGGCTTTAAAAGAAATGTTTTCGTTTTAATAATCCGTTTTGATCTGTTCTAAATATGTGACTGCTTATGCTTAATGACAGCTGAGGTTTGTTCATTATTTTACGCCAGATTTTGCTGTGCTGCACCGCAAATCCACAGACTCGAATTTGCGTACACGAGCTCAGACCTGACGTGAGATCTGATCGCAGCTTCCGCTTACGTCCAAATTGATAAATGCCGAAGTTTGCGTGGAAATGGTCGTACGCACGGTTTTCGGTCGTACGTTCGTTTGATAAATGAGGCCCAATAACACTATTAATGACAGCAACACATTTGCAAATGTTTTGTTTCAAAAGCTAAGCTGTTTCTTCACAGATCCATTGCAGAGATCGAGAACAGTTTAAATCATTCCAGTTTCCTCCAGGTTCCATTTCTCCACAGTCCTCTTCACCATACTGTGGATCTCCGCCACCATTATCAGGCGGCATTCCCCAGTACCTAGAAGGTTATATGTGAATTTTCACAAGATTTTTCACCCCCGCCAAAAAAAAAACACTTCATGCATTAACACTTAACCAATGAGTTAATCTCCCAGTGAAAAGCAGCATCAACAGAAAGCTGGTAATGTACTGCTCCAGTTGTTTATCTGTCTGAATTTAAATAAAGGTTTAGTGTGTGCCTTACGCCACAGTCAGCGGAGTCCCATCAGACCACGTCCAGGTGCCCTCGTCGTCTCTGTCACTCAAACCGATCCAGGTGCTTTTCCTGATCATTACAGTGATGAATTTCTGTTTAAAGGACAGAATGGCTGAATTCATGTTTCAGGTTTAAACATATCAATAATGCAGTTTACAGGATCTTATCTGAAGGATCAGATAAGAATTCAAATGTGAATTATTAATATAATTTATCATTATAGCTGCTTCACAGTAAATGTTATCTGTATCAAATAAATATAGAGTAAAAAGAAAAAAATACTAACAATAATGCTGGGTTGTTTCATTTATATCATATCATAGTTTATTTGTTGTGCATCAACAGCTTACAAAAACAATATTGTTTGTTGTTTTGTTGTAGTTTCTGAATTAAGTATAAATACTGACATTAGTTTTTACAATCTCTACAGCATACGACACCATCTATATCCAAACCCCTGAATAGGAGAAGAAAAAAACCTAAATTGAAATGAAAGTAGCACACACACTACCTGTTCCTCCTCAGAGTTTATGATCACCAGCTGTGCTCCTCTGTTGCTGCAGTCGTCTCCGGCCTTCTCCCATGAACCAAAGCCTCCCGAGAGGAGGTAACACTCAGAGCTGAACATCCTCCATCCTGCAGGACACCTTTTCTCTGCAGAAATGCACCAATGGACATGAAAGACGAGACATGCCCTTCTGTTTGTGGGCTGCAGGGTTTTGTCCACTTCCTGCTTAGACTCAGGGTTTTGTCCACTTCCTGCGCTCTAGAGCACATCACTATGTCATTTTATCTTTATGTACTTTTACTTCTAGTAATAGTATATGTGAGAAAAGGAGTACCAACATGTCCCTAACCCCTCACAAGTCTTTAAATGTGGACGGTTTTTAGAGGAAGAGTAAATGAAGGAGTCTATTCATATTGGAAGTGACCACTAAGCTGTTTCACACGACTGCTATTGTAAAATCACACATTAGAGACAGTAGCCACATTTAAAACTCTGGACTTAGACTCTGGCCTTTAGCTATAAAATAGATAACACTTGAAAAGGTTCCATACATTCATAAATACATTACATACACAAGGCAACCCACAACAGACCGGATTTAACAGTGTCATATCATCATCAATCAATGACGCTGCTGCAGGTCCTGACCCACACAGGCGAACACTCACTCTGTCCAAGTCTGTCCAAGTCTTTGGTCTTTTCAGCGAGGCTGGCATTCAGCAGGTCTCTCTCCTTGAATAGGGAGGACAGCTCGTTTCCACTGGCCTGGAGACGTTCAGTCAGGTTGGCTTTGTCAGAGGAGAGATCTGCAGCTGATTCACGAACAGTCATGAAATAAATCAAGATAATATACTTCATGTGTTCATACTGCTGCTAACGCTACAGACGGGTGGACAGAAAACATCCAAAATACACATTATGGTGTTTATTTTACTACTTTGTCTATTTGCATCTGTATTTTCATTACTAAAAACATGGAGATTTTTTTTTTTATGGCTGTCGACTCTATTTTCTGTATTCCCTCTGCAAAAACATGAGAACGAAATGGAACAATCCTTTTGAACATGGATTTATGGAATAGAATTCTGTCCTGGACATTTGCACGTATTGAATAAGAAATATTAATTTAAGCATTTCGGAAAACTGTAAGTAATCAACGGGGAAGGCTCATGGTGATATCAATTAGGTGTTTGTTTTTTTACCCTATTTACCTGTGTCTCCTGAGCTCAAATATTTAAAAATAATCCTGGTTTCCATTGAAATATGATCATAATCTAGTCCGGCTTCATGCTGATAAGGTCTAAGATATCTCAACACAAAGGCTGAAGTGAAACTCTGCTATTACTGTAGTTTAATAGAGCTTCAGTGCAGCTGTCATCATTATAAAGATATGACAAATACATAACATCACAACCGACAACCTGGTGACCATAAGGTCAATGTTTCATTTTAGTCTGAGGCACTCTTCCAAAACACACTTAAAAAAAGGGAAAAAAGAGACGAGAGAAGAGCATGACAGAAAAGTCAGTATAGCAGTTTGTCATTCAGGTAAACTGCATCTTTCAGAGCAGCATCACTCTCTTGAACATCACCAGGTCAAACCTACAGTGGATCCCGAGGCCGATGAGGCCAGCCAGCAGGAAAACGCTCAGCAGACCCAGACTGAGGACAACGGCTCCATGGAATCTTCTCTCTGGGCTACTGGGACCTGAACACAGAGAAAATCAGTGAACACAGTCCACCACACAACATGATAATATACTTCTGTTCACATTCTCACCTCTGTCATTCGCTGAAGGTCTTGAGTCGACGGGTTTGAAATTGTCAACATTGACATAGATATCCTCCATGGCTCTATCTCCTCGAATGTCAGCTCTGCTGCACAGACTACAGTGCAGTTGGATAATGAAACTCCTGTTGATTAAAAGCTTTCTTTTTTTCTGTTAGAAAGAAAGAAGAGGAAATTACAAGTTTCAGAGGTAAACCACCATGGCAGTCACATGAACACGTGCCGACTGGCAGTCTTATGTTCTTTGAATTCTCTAAACGGATTGAATGAAAGGGGAACTACCAAAAGTAATAGATGTCGAATCTAAACTTGGTCCATGTTGTGTCACCTTGGTGAGTTATGAAATCAAGAAAAAATGTCAAGCTTCTTTTTGGTTGGTGATCGCTATATTATTCTTATATATTCTTTTTATGGCTGCTCAAACAACCAACAACATGCCAGGCCATTTTGTGAAATGCTAATTTGCTCTCTTGATGAGAGTTAAGAGACATTTAAAATGATTTGATGGTTGATAAGATGAGCTCACAATGACCTAAATACTTCTTCCACCACTGCTTATAATAGAGCGACACTTGCTGGACACTGAACCACAGAGGGAGATTGTGTGGGTTCTCCTCAATGTGTAAATGACCACCTATTATTGTTTTTCCATTCTATATTGACTTCTTTCAAGTGTTTGAATTTCCCTTAAATAAAGTAATCACAGGTGCTGACGTCGTGTGAACAAATACAATTTATCCAGTGCTTGAATTGGAATAAAAAAGGTGCCAGTACTCTAAATCAGCAGCAACTGCAGCACACGCGCTTGTGGCTCTCGTGGATACCATGTGTTTTTGCCTGGTTTACCTAGATAAACCCTATACTAGTTGCTTAGATAAACCATATACTAGTTGATAATTTTCACACACACATTTCTCTGTAAAAAATAATAAATAAAATAAAACTTCAATCCGTCTCTTCAAATTTATTGTGTTCATATTTTTGTACAGGAAAATATTGTTTGTCCAAATGGATACAATGTACAGTGAGGTGGCAACTACGTATGGTTTTATTGTAGCTACTTGCTTTCTGCTTGCTTATTTGCTCTGTCTCTCAACTTGCTTGCCCCAGTCAGAGAGAGAGAGAGAGAGAGAGAGAGAGAGAGAGAGAGAGAGAGTGTGAGGGCCCTAGTTTCGTGGCGCAGCAATGTTAAAAGAATTTTTTTTTTTTTTCTTGCAGGGCGGCGCGGGGTGGCGGAGCCGGCGTAATGCAAGTTTCGACCTGCGCAGCCTTGCGCACGGTCAGTTTGGCAGTTTGGTGGATCGCCTGCGCCAAGATGGGTGTGGCGGCGCAGCAGGGGGAGGCGTCACCGATTCAGCTTGGTGTAGCGGGAGTTTCATGGCAAAAAGCCTTGCCGAGACTGCGCTGAAAGCCCGCCAGCTCCAACCTGGTCTACTCTCGGCGCAAGGCGCAAATAAAGTCCATTCATTCAAGGCGAATCACAGCTGGCGGAGTGGAAGTTTGGCTCGTGCCTGGTCTGAGGTCTTGCACCTCGGCAGCCTGTTGTCCGTGGAGAGACACGCAACTTTGCCGCAAGCTGGAACCGTAGTTGGGGCTGCAGCTGGTCTGAGCAGCACGCGAGGTCCCGGTATCCCGCCATTCTGGTGTTGGACGGGGAATCCGGTGCAGCTGTGGAGCGCAGATGATGAAGACGGTGATGATGATGATGAATGGCCCGGCCGGCTTGCTATTATGTCTACTGCTGTGCACCCTGACACTGTTTTGTGATAGACATGCCTAAAATGTGCCTACAATTTCTATAGTGATATAATATCGGCATTGTTATTATTATGATACGCACGCACAGCGCGTGATGCGCGTGGTGGGAGCAGCGGCCCCGCTTCTGTCATTGGGTGACGAAACTTGCACTGAACCTCCCCTAACGCATTAAAGGTGAGGAAAGGAGCTCATTTGATTGGTGAAGATCTGAATTTGCTGTATTAATCCCAGTCCACGCCTTGTCTCCTCCTTGTCTCCCACTCACGCCTTCTTCACCTCTGTCTTTCCCACTTGCGCGGGTGGGAGTGACAGGAGGAGTGCCTGCGCTAGCCTGCGGGGTGCACGAAACTTGCAAAGTCCAGGCGGACACACTCCGTCAGCGCTCTGACTGCGCCTGGTCTACGAAAACTAGGGCCCAAAGAGGTTCCTTGCAATAATCTTGACTACTGTATTTTTTTATAAGACTGCTAGCACCTTTAAAAACACACAATACATTCACATGTGTAACCAGCTAATTTCTGGCGTTGTCTGCGTTGTGTATCAATGAAGAGGCCCAGACCGGGATATCTTTGGAGGTGATCTCCGTTTATTCTCCCTGACAAAAGGTGTAAACAACAAAATCCTCCCGTCAATCATTTACAGCTTGAGCTCCTCTCTGAAGTACAACAGGAAAAGGGGAGAGGCAAAAGCGTGGGACACATTTATAGGGGGGACCCATGAAAGTGAACGTCGGGGTACAGAAACTGAGTCTCAAACGTTCCACATACTGACTTAGGAGGCCACACATGTCAGGTAATAACTATTAGAACAGATTTTGTGTTATTATAATATTACACATCACTGCTGTATAATTGACTCTGTTACATTCACCCTCCTAGAATTACACAAAATTGTGGGTTAAACAATCCACATTTACAAACACACTGGCCATTAAGAAAATACACCAACACAATACAGTGACGATGAACCAGCAAAATTAGCTTCCTATCTAAAGGATAAGAGAATTAGAGACATGCTTGGCGCCTAGCAAGAACTCATAATACTCAATAGACAAAGTGAGGTGCCTTATACACCACACATACTCAGGCCAAACAATGTGTGTAAATGAGACAAAAAATTGGTTTCACACAGCAGCATAATACTATCACAACAGAAAGAGTGGCCTAAAAACACCCTAAAAAGAAACACATCAGCAGCAAGCCACCCTGACTCATACATCTCACACATGAATAACAGCACGGGAGCTTGGCTCAACCTCCAGAATGGACACAACTTGTGCCATGGACTCTATCAAATGACAAACTGGCCTAATGGCTCTGCCAAATCGTGAGGTAAGTTTGTTATCTACATTTGATGCCTGAGGTAGATCGGATTGGGCAGTGATCGTTGTGATGGGGGGCAGGGACAGCTGTTGGGGAATCCATAGCAGTGACAGGACCATCAGAAGCAGGGGAGGGTACCTCAGAGGGAGGTGGTGGACAGTCTGAATCAGGGGACTCATCAATGGAGGACTGCTCACGGACCCAAGAGGCAGTGCGGCCATCATCCCAGTCGTCAACACACGAGAGGGAACCAGCAAGGGATGGCTCACCTGTTGCAGCTGCAGTTTCCAATCCAGACATCCCAGTCTCGTGCCAATCAGACGTAGGAGGGACATTGGTCACACTAGAGGCAGGCATGGACGCAGGAGCAGCATTATCATTCAAGGCATCATCCAGGGGCAGGAAGTTGACCTGCAGCAGCAGGTTCCGGTGAACAACACGTTCATTTCCCTCCTGATCCCTGATCCTGTAGATATGCAGCGCAGGTTTCAAGGCCACCACTGTGTAAACAACAGGCGACCACCTGTCAGAAAGCTTACATTTCCCCCTGACGCCCTTGTTTGCCAGCAGCACCTGGTCACCGAGAGACAGAGGCTGACCTTTGACCCGTTTGTTGTACTGGTCACACTGATGTCTCTGCTCAGCCGTGCAGTTCTTCTGAGCCAGTTCCATGGCACAGTGCAGGTCTTCCAAAAGTGACTTCACATAGGCATCGTAGTCACACACAGTCACATCATGGAGTACGTTCTTGAAGAGAAGGTCAACTGGCAGCCTAGGGACCCTCCCGAACATCAGATAGAAAGGCGCAAACCTGGTGGTCTCATGAACAGTGCAAATCCAAATTTATTTATAGAGCACATTTTTCACGACCAATGGTTGACCAAAGTGCTGTACAGTTCAGTAAAACAAATACAATAAAATACAATGAGAATAATAAAAATAAATAAATAAAAATATACATAAAATACAGTAGACGGGTGTCATGCTCAGCCTGAATTAAAAGCCATGGAGAACAGGTGGGTCTTCAATAGGGACTTAAAAACCTCTAGGGTCTGGGCTGATCTGATATGCCAAGGCAAGTTATTCCAGAGCCTCGGGGCAGCTGCCGCAAAGGCTCGGTCCCCTCTTGTTTTAAGTCTGGTCCTGGGGACTTTCAGGAGCAGTTCATCTGCCGACCTCAGCGCTCTGGCTGGATTGTGACTGTGTAAAAGTTCAGATAAGTATTGTGGTGCCAGTCCATTTAAAGCTTTAAAAACAAATAGCAAAAGTTTAAAATCAATGCTGAAGCGGACAGGGAGCCAGTGTAGTGAGGCCAAGACTGGTGTAATGTGGTCGCGCTTTCTTTTTCCAGTTAGAAGACGAGCGGCAGCATTTTGCAAGAGCTGCAGGCGACGGAGCAACGACTGGTCAACACCAACATACAGAGAATTACAGTAATCCAGCCATGAAGAAATAAAGGCATGGATCATTCTCTCTAGGTCTTTGGGAGGAAGATAGGCTTTAATCTTGGCTAAGAGTCGAAGCTGGAAGAAACTTGTTTTGACAACAGAGCTGACCTGCCTGTCGAATTTAAAAGCACTATCTAGTGTAACTCCAAGGTTCTTGACATAAGTGCGGGAGTTTGGAGTAAGTGGGTCCAGAAAACCAGCAGAAAAATCATGAATATTTTGCCCAAAAATAATAATCTCAGTTTAGTTTTCGTTAAGGTTGAGAAAATTGATGTCCATCCAAGTTTTTATATCAGATAAGCAATCAAGCAATGGCTGCAATGTATCCTTACCCTTGGATTTTAAAGGGATATAGATTTGTACATCGTCAGCAAAACAGTGGAAAGAGATGTTGTGTTTCGCTAAGATGGATCCCAGGGGCAACAAATACAGTAAAAACAGCATAGGGCCTAAAATAGAGCCTTGAGGGACTCTACAGGTGAGAGGGGCAGCGGTAGAAGAAAACTCCCCCAGGTGAACTGAGAAACCCTATCAGAAAGCTAAGACTCGAACCATTTGAGGGCAGTACCTGTGATGCCTACGCACTGTTCTAAACGTAAAAGAAGGGTCCTGTGGTCCACAGTGTCAAAGGCAGCTGACAGGTCAAGGAGCACAAGGACAGCAGAGTTACCTGCATCAACAGTTAAAATAAGATCATTAAAAACTCTTAAAAGGGCCGTTTCGGTACTGTGGCGCGGTTTAAAGCCAGACTGGAATTTTTCATTGATGCCATGGAGTGTTAAAAATGATTGCAGCTGACCATAGACTACCTTCTCCAGATCCTTTGATAGAAACGGTAGCTTAGAGATAGGTCTAAAATTAGAAAGAACAGAAGGGTCTAGATTTTTCTTTTTGATTAGAGGCTGTACTACAGCATGTTTGAAGGCAGCTGGGACACAACCTGAGCTGAGACAAGTGTTTATAAGAACAAGAACACTTGAGCCAACAGTATCAAAAACTTCTTTGAGAAAGCGAGAGGGAATGCTATCCGAGGGGCAGTTCCTAGGCCGCAGACCCTTCACTATATCTGAAAGTGATGACAATGACACAGGCTCAAACTGGTCGAAAACAGCAGGGCACATCGGTGTAACAACAAAATCGGGGGCAGCCAGTGTGTGTAACTTAGACCTGAGAGCAGAGATGTTTCCGATAAAAAATGTAACAAAGTCTTCACAAAGGGAAGCTGATGGCAGGATGGAAGGAACCTCACAGGGATTTACAAGAGAGTTTATAATGTTAAAGAGAACTTGAGGCTTGTGACTGTTTGTGAGGACAAGATTAGATAGATACTTTGTTTTAGCCTCTTTTACAGCTGTCTGATAGATGGATAAAGCAACCTTTAAGGCCTCTAAAGAGACATGGAGTTTGTCCTTCTTCCACTTTCTCTCAGCACGCCGACATGAGCGTCTGAGAGAGCGGGTGGAGTCATTCAACCACGGCTCAGAAAGTGCTTTAGTGCATCTGGAACTAAGAGGAGCAACAGAATCCAATATACGTTTACATCCATCCATCCATTTTCTACCGCTTATCCTGTATTTAGGGTCACGGGGGGGCTGGAGCCAATCCCAGCTGTCATTGGGCGAAGGCAGGGTACACTCTGGACAGGACGCCAGTCTATCGCAGGGTCGACATGTAGAGACAGACAACCATTCACGCTCACATTCACACCTAGGGGCAATTTAGAGTCACCAATTAACCTATCCCCATCCTGCATGTCTTTTGACTGTGGGAGGAAGCTGGAGAACCCGGAGAGAACCCACGCTTACACGGGGAGAACATGCAAACTCCACACAGAAAGAACCTGGGCCGACCCGGGAATCGAACCCAGGACCCTCTTGCTGTGAGTGCTACCCACTACACCACCGTGCAGCCCTATACGTTCACATAAACTGCTAAGACACTCCTCAGTGCTAAAATCACAGTTTTCATCTGAGATCATACATTTGTTCAAAATAACTGAGAACTGGGATGCAGTTGAAGGGTTAAATGTACGTGAGCGGCGTACAGGAGCACACACCTGAGGCCTCGAACAAGGTATTGAAACAGTAAATAAAACAGGCAAATGGTCCGAAATACACAACGCACAGATCTCGTTTACACAAACTGATAGACCAAATGATAAAACCAGATCCAAAGTGTGGCCCTTTTCATGTGTTGGTTCAGTCACATACTGAACAAGATTAAAAGAATCAATGAGATTTAAGAAATCCTTGACCAGAGGGTTTGATTCACAGCACACATGGACATTAAAATCACCAGAAATTAAGAGATGGTCATATTTCACCATAACCTTTGACAGAAGGTCAGCAAAGTCGTGTATTAAGTCCTTATTGAATTTTGGAGGACGATACACAACCGCAAACAACACGGGAGTGGACAGATTCAATTCAAATACCTGCAGCTTGAAGCTGGAGTAAGTGTCTAAATTGATCTGTCTACACTGAAAGCTGGACTTGTAAACGGAGGCCAGACCTCCACCTTTACCGGAGGTACGAGGGGAGCTGAAGAAAGTACAGTCAGGAGGAAGAAGTACGGAGAATGGGGTGAACTCACCAGCATGAAGCCAGGTCTCCGTCACAAACATAAAATCCAGTTCACGAAAGGTGAAGAAGTCATTTAGCAGAAAAGTCTTGTTTGCTATTGATCTAGCATTTAGCAGGGCCATGCTAAGCTTGACCTCCACGCTAGTTGACGGTGCAGCGCGTTTCAACAGGCGAAATGCGTGGCTAACACCGCCTTTGCGGGCCTGCGACTGCCAGCCTCGAAAACGGCGCTCGGTCATCAGACCGGGAGCGGCACACAGACGAGACGGCGCAGGTGGAGCGGGCCACATCGGTGGAGCGGTGGATGGGACGGGCGCTGTCATCAGGCCGAGCGGAGCAGGTGGAGCGGGCCACGTCGGCGGAGCGGGCCACGTCGGTGGAGCAGAGGACGGGTCGGGCGCTGTCATCGGGCTGAGCGGAGCAGGTGGAGCGGGCCACGTCGGCGGAGCGTGCCACGTCGGCAGAGCGGGCCACGTCGGTGGAGCATGCCACGTCGGTGAAGCAGCGGATGGGTCGGGCGCTGTCATCGGGCCAAGTGGAGCAGATGGAGCGGGCCACGTCGGTGGAGCAGCGGACGGGTTGGGCGCTGTCATCGGGATGAGAGGAGCAGGTGGAGCAGGACACGTCGGTCAAGTAGCGGACGGATCGGGCGCTGTCATCGGGACATGAGGAGCAAATGGAGCAGCATTAACATGGCGGATCCAACGGGCCCTGAAGTGCGGTAGGAGGCGAGAACCTGTTTCAGTGGAGCAAGTCAGTAGGTAGGCCTTGAGTCTCACTTGCACACCTCCACGCTTTCCCCGTCTTCTGAAGCGCTTTCTCCGGGGAAAGGTGCATGGAAGGCGGCGCAGGTACGCGGGTACGACCGAAAGCACGGGAGGGGGGTTTACTGACTGTCCACCCAAAAAGCCAGAGGCTTGGATGTTGAGTAGGGCTTGGCGGTCATAAACAATTAAAGCAGAGACATCCCGGCAGCAAAAACAGAAAAAAAGAGCAGTAGCAAATAAAGTACTGAGCAAACGAAGCAGGCGAGGCAGACGGCTAGCCGACACAGGCGCCATCTTGGAATCACGTGTCAATCACCAAGACATGCAGCGTCTTGACCAGTTGTATACAAAGGTCATGGTCTGGATCATCTGCGGCCATTTCTGCTTGGAACGAAGGGGTAGAGATCTCAACATGTTGCCTAGGGTGCGGTTAAACCTCTCTGTACCTCCGTTACCCATAGGATGATATGGGGAGGTATGGGACTTGTCAACCCCTGACAACTTCAAGAGCTCAGCAATCAGTTCACTTTCAAAGTTTGCTCCCTGGTCAGAGTGAAGGCGCTGAGGGAAGCCATAAATACAGAAAAAGCTGTCCCACAGCTTCTTGGCCACCCTCCTGGCAGTCTGGTCCTGAGAGGGGAAAGCATGTGCCAGCTTCGTGAAGTGATCAGTGATCACAAGAATGTCCACAGACTTGTTGTTACTATCTTCAGCTGACCAAAAGTCGATACACACAAGTTCCAGAGGGGCAGAGGTCTTAATGCTCTCCAGTGGGGCCCTTGCAGAAGGCTCAGGGGTCTTGCTGAGGACACATCTGTGGCAGCACTTCACATGATTGCGAACATCCTTCTCCATATCGCACCAGAAAAAACGCTGGCGAGCCAGAGAAAGTGTGCGGGGCTGACCTTGATGACCAGCGTGCTCATGAACACCAGACAATGCATCTGCCTTCAAGGTCTCAGGCACAACAAACTGAAACCTCTTCTCCTTGGTCAAGGGGTCCTTTGTGACTCTATAGAGGATGTTGTTCAGGAGTGCCAGTTTATCCCACTGCTTAAGGACTCTCAGAGTTGGCTGACTCTCATTGTAGCGTTCGCGTCTGGTGGGCCTGCGTTTTGTGTCAACATATTGAGCCACCCTAGAGATGACTGGGTCCTGTTGCTGGTGTGACTGAAGGTCAGTGAGAGACAGGGAAGGTTACACGTCCTGGCCAGGAGGTTCCAAGGTGGTGAGGTTGTCAGCAGGAGAGGCTGCACGCTGCCTAGGAGTGGAGTCCCACTCGTCGAAGGAGGAGAGAAGAGAGGAGACATCATCCTCAGACAATGAACCATCAATGGCAGCAGAGGTAGAGGGACCTCCCAGTGACTGTGGCTGGCTGGTGAAGCGGAAGGTGTCCTGCACAGATCCATCATTGACAGCACAGGCCTGGTCCAGCGGCCCAGAGTAAGGTTCACACAGCAACCGCTCCCTCAAAGGCCTCACAAAGGGGTCCCTACTTAGATCCGGCATCCGCCACCACATTCAACCTGCCGGAAATGTGTTTGATCTTGAAGGAATACGGAGCCAGTTTAGAGACCCAACGCTGCTCACAGGCATCAATCTTTGGCTTGGTCAAGATGTATGTGAGAGGATTGTTGTGCAAGAACTCTAGCCTGTGAGCAGGATAATTGGCTTGACTGCGACTGAGAGATTTGCTTGCAAAAGCGATGGGTCTTGCTCTCTCCTCGCCAGCCGGCACCTGGGACAGGACAGCACCCAAACCGTCAAGGGAAGCATTGGTGAGAGGATGAAAGGCCTATCAAAGTCTGGATGTGCCAGCACCACACTATTGAGGAGTGCGCTTTTGAGATCCTTAAATGCCTTCTCACAGGCAGGAGTCCAATCCTGAGGAGTCAGTTCTCTGAAGATGCCAGCCTTCCGCCAACCAAGAGAGCCTTTAGCACTCCTCTTCTGCCCTGCAGTCAAGGTGTAGAGCGGCTTTGCGATGGAAGAGCAGCCAGGAACGAAATGTTGATAATACAACATCCCAAGGAAAGATTTGACCTTCCGCTGAGATGGAGTGCGGCCGTCGTCATTCATGAGGTCCCCCTTGCTGAAAGCTGAGATGGCCTTCACTTTCTCCTGATCAACTGAGACACCACTGCTGTCCACCATGTGGCCAAGAAACTTCACAGACTTTCGAAGGAAGTGGCACTCCTTCTGTGCCAACTTCAGGTTGTTGGTCCTGAGACGTGAGAAGACCGTCTCCAGTCGTGTCAGGGTTTCCTCTTCAGATGGAGCAAAGACAAGCAGGTCATCCAAATAGCATAGGAGACTGGAGAAGTTCAAGTCACCGAAGACACTGATCATCATCCGCATAAAGGATGCGGGACTGTTGCACAGGCCTTGGGGAAGCCTGTTGTACTCGTACAGGCCTAAGGGTGTTGTAAAGGCCGTGTACCGTCTGTCAGACTCATGGAGGGGGATGTTGTAGAACCCCGATGTGAGATCCATGGTGCTGAAAAAGGCGTTTCCACCAAGGGCGGCAAGGCAGTCGGCTTGGTGGGGCAGCGGGTGACCATCCTTGACAGTCTTGGCATTAAGCCAGCGAAAGTCAGTGCAGATCCTCAAGTCTCCCGACTTCTTCCAGACCAGGACCAGCGGCGAAGCATATTCACTGACTGACTTACTGATGATACTCTTCAACTCCATCTCAGACAGCACCTCTCTCAGTGAGGTAAATACAATGTACAAACTCCTTTGCCTCCCCACAATCCAGCTTGTCCTTGGAGAAGACATCCTGATAGGTGATCACAAGGTCAGCCAACCGCCGTTTCCATCTATCGGACACTTCACAGACTTCAAGGTTGATATCCGCCAATCCACAGTCCTTAAGCTGCTGAAAGGGGGCAGAGGAGATATCTGAGTTGGAGGCAGGGTCAGCTGCCTGACCAGCCTGTGGCATACTGACACCCTGGGAGATGGGAAGGTCCTCCACAGCGATACAAGGAAAGACATCTGCCACTCCAGGGCTGTACAGTGTGACATATATGTCGCACGTGCTACACCAAAACGTGCCTGTGCTAAGAATTAATCTGCCCTGTAGCACGGGGTGCTATGGGTAGATTTAGCCCCCCCAATAAAATCTGTCTGTGTAGAACGATGGTACTACGACCATGGCCGCACCCCCTCCCATGATCCGCCCCCCATCAGCCTCCCCGCGGCATCCGAGCGCTCTTTCCCAGCCTTGCGCAGGTTGAAAACCTGGCTGCGCAACACTAGGAAGTAGGAGAGACTTACGCATTACACTAATCACAACTCTACACTATGTTAATTAATCGCTGTTGTTAGCTGTTGTTGTGAGCTGGACACCGACTCACGGAGCGGCTCCCGGTCGGTCAGAGCGCAGATCCCGGCAGTCACACCGAGGATCAACAGCTGAGTGGCGGCGGCGCTGAGGTGGAGGCTCCGCTTTTGTGGCGGCATCATAACGCTTTTGGTGCGTGTTTAAAACAGTGGGTTTACTTCAAAGCGCGAGCGTCAGACACTGTCAGAGCGTTTATGAACAGTGTTTTACAGCTCCCTCTAAATGTCTCAAAGTAGGCTTTCAGGTAATTTCACAACATAACACAGCGCCTTCCGGGTAAAAAAGACGTACGGCAAAATCTGGAATGAAAAATGGCACTGTTATTTCATCCCCGAATCCCATTCATAAACACTATATCTAATATCAGTTACCGAGTGGTTTTCTGTTTCTCGTTTTCCGTTTTTAAAACGAATAACGGGATACGAGTCATTTTTCCGTTTTTCGTTCTTTTATTTTGAAGCGAAAAACGGGAAACGACTCGTTATCCGTTTTGCGATTCGGACAAGTCAGATGGCCGCAACGTACACGGACCGTTTATCCCCCGACCCTCCCAACAAAAATCCCGCCCCCCCTCTCAGAAAATAGTTCCGACCATGGGCATCGCTAGACACCTTTTAGGGGGGCACTTGCCCCAGTATTGATCTGCCATGCCCCAGTAAAATCTCCCGTTTGAGTTTTAACCAGCTACTATATTTGGCAGTAGATTCATTTATATTGATAATAACAGTAAAATAATGGATTTTCTTTTTCATCCACAATCTCTAACCAATGCAGTTTAACCCAAAATACAAGCTGAGGCGCGCACCTTGTGGTCCGGTTCCGGCGCGCACATTACAGTACACGGCAGTGTGCATGTCGTAACGGGCACCGCTGTTTTTAATGATTTAAGTAATGTCAATGTCTAGCAACGCCCCTGGTTCCGACGTCCATGACTTTGACCCGACCAAGGTTGCGGAAAAATGGCTGGCCACATCCCAGAGGGCCAGGAGTCCATTTACAAAGCAGTGGCCAGCAGAGTGTCTTTAGACTGGCAGTGTTTTAACGCCTGTTATGTAAAAATGAGTTCAAGTGTAATAAATTTGCTTCTTCTGCATTTTTAGGGTGTGCTACAACTTTCTGGTCCTGTGCTAAAAAACTGTCAGCCTCTGTAGCACTAGTGCTATGTGCTGAAAAAGTTAACGTACAGCCCTGCACTCTTGCATTGCGGCGCAGTGTCACAGGTCTCTTAGTTGGGTTGAGGATCTTCATCGGGACCCAGCGATCTCCCCACATGGGTGCCACAACCTGTCCGATAATAATGTCTTTAGGGGCGGAACGGGAAGAGGTGGGCTCTACGATGACAGTGCTCCCAGGTGACACAGGAGCACTACTTGGCAACTTCCCCCACACCAGATACTCCTGCTGTGGTGCGAGGGTGACAGCCTGGCGTAACCCAACGGTGCCAATCTTGGCGGGCAGTTCAGGGCCCGACCAGCGGGTGATGCAACTGAGCAACTGAAGAAACTGCTCACACTTGGGGTCTGAGGTGTTGGAGCAGATGAGCTCCCAATACTTCTCGTCAGACTTCATCCTCTGTATCATGGGCCTGATAACATTGCTTCCAATGATAAGCTCGTCCCTTTGCCCTGAACGAGGAAAGTTGGTACAATGAATTTAGATCCATAAATCTCAATGCTGAGGTCATAGATACATCTGGGTTGTGTCGTAAGGCCACCACAGCCAACAAGGACCACCTTCTCGGGCACAGGCAGAGGACTCGGCAGAACACCAGCAGCTTTAAGCTTGGACTCTGCCTCCACACTTAGCGTGCATGACTTGCTCCCTGAATCAAGCATCCCTCTCAATGTGGACTGGGCACCGATGGATACTGGAGCATAAAACAGGTCACTAGCTCCTTCCACTCTTTGTGACCCCACAACAATCACTGTTTTGTCATCAGGAAGATTACTACAGCAGTTCACATAGGTTGACCGCAAATCCTGTTCTTTACTGAGGGTTTCACCAGCACTGCCCATGTTACCCCTCTCACTACATGGGCGAGCTAGTTTAAATCAGTATTGGAGGGAGAAGGAGGTGGCATGGCTGGGGAACAGGAGGCTTGTGGGCACTCATGTCTTATATGACCAGGACTGAAGCAGTTGAAACACAATCTGTAAAGTATACAGTGGGCATGGGTTGAGTGGTCCCTGGAACCACAAACTCTGCATGTAAAGTGCTCAGAACCCTGCTGGTGACGGGGCCGGCCGGCCTGACTGTGGACTGGCTTGCGGTTGTCTGGCTGACGGTTCCCTGGACTTTGACTGGTTGCGAGGGAAGCGTTGCACAAGGACAGAACTTTATCAAACATAGCCACAACCTGTTGAACACCAGGGTCTGTAGCTGGAGGGTCATTGGCAGCAGGAGCTGGATCAGAGACTGCAGTAAGAGGTAGGGTCAAGGATGGAGGCATGTGTGGGCTCACCAACACGATGTCTACCCGAGAGTGACTGCGGGCCATGGTAGAAGCAGGCAGAGAGGTATGCGTGGACTTTGGCTGGCATGCGACTGAGACAGTTTGAGACACACCAGAATCGAAAGGTTTGAAGGAATCAGTCACAGGGCTCTGATTGTAAGCTGACAAACCCACTGCATGTCGGGACAGGGCTGCTGTATTCCTCACAGTTCTCATGCGACTATCCAGACGCTCCTGAACCTCAGCTGCAGTCCACCGCTCAGGTGCCTTCAGCTGGAATGATATAGCAAGACTGGGGTCGGGACAGTGATTAATGAACATCATGACCACTTCAGCACTGGGGTCCTCCACAGATCTGCCCCGCCTGCAGAGGCACTCGTCAGCAGCATCGATGGACTTGTTAAGGTGAATCCAGTAGTCCATAGCACCCTCATCAGCATGGGGAATTGTGCTATAAAAGTCTTTCATGGGTAAGTTGGAGTAAGACAGCTCACTAAAGTTACCTTTCAATATGTCAAACACAGCCGTGGGTAGGTCAGTCGCACTCAGTTCAGGGCGGCTGCGGAGCGACACCTTCACCACGTCCCTAGCTTTGCCTGTTAGTCTCGACATTATCAGGTCAAACATTTCAGCATGAGTGTCACATTTAACCCTATTCAGGTAACATTTCATCATGTCCTCCCATTCATGAATAGAGAATGCATCAGCATGATCACCCCTGAAGAAAGGCGGAGCCTTGGCGTCTGACTGTACAACAACCTTCAACTGTGATAAACCAGCATTACTGGATGACTGATGCAGGTTGGCAACAGTAAAGACAGATTTTATTTTCTGCAGTATCTCAGAAGAGAGAGAGATGACACAACAGGCTGTGGAACTCTAAATGTCCAAAGGACAATACAACTAGGACAAATCACAATCAAGAACAAAAAACACTCCCGCGGGAGGGAACAGGGAAACCTACTCTGATCTTGGAAAACTATAATCTATGAAATCTTATCAAACAAAAATACACTGCAGGAGGAAAAGCGCACAGGCTAAAAACTAATCTACTCTTTCTATGCTGAAAATCTACAAACAAAAAACGCTCCAACGGAGGAAAAGCAATTGCTATGAAATTAAACTGTCTAGAGCAAACAAAAGACTAACTCAAAATTTACAACAAAAAATCGCTCTTCTTAAGAGGAATACTAGGCTTTGGTCTTAACAAGACTGTAGACAAGACTGTGGACAATGCTGTAATCAAGGCTGGATGTACTCGATGTAATGAATGAAATACTCGAGGACAGGGGAAGACAAAGGGCCCTAGTTTCGTAGACCAGGCGCAGTCAGCTTTCAGCGCACCTGCGCCGCGCCGACGGGGTGTGTCCGCCTGGACTTTGCAAGTTTCATGCACCGCGCAGGCTCGCGCAGGCACACCTCCCGTCTCGCCCACCGGCGCAAGTGGGAAAGAGGGAGGAGAAGAAGGCGTGAGTGGGAGACGAGGAGGAGACGAGGCGTGGACTGGAATTAATACAGCCGATTCAGATCTTCACCAATCAAATGAGCTCCTCTTCTCTACTTTAATGCGTTAGGGGAGGTTCAGTGCAAGATCCGTCACTTGACAACCCGATGACAGAAGCAGCGCCGCCGCTCCCACCACGCGCTGCATTGCAAAACCCCAAGACAGGACATCCCTCACCGCGATGTGACAGTACACCTCCCTCTAGGGCCGACTCCTGACGGCCCAGGCCGTTCAGGGTGGTCTCGATGGAAGTCCGTTGTTGGGGTTGTAGCAGGAGCAGATTTGGTTATCAACAGCTAATTATTAATGTCAATATGATTATTGATATTAATAATTATATTTAATATATTATCATGATGTAATCATGAATAAACTGGGCACCACCCTGGGATCAGGGAAAAGATAACCTAAAACTGTATTCAGTCTCAATATAAAGGTTTTATACTCACATGCCAAGGATCGTGATCATTGGCATAGAAGTATAAAAACAATCTAACAATTAAAAAGGCGTGAAATTCAAGCACTAGCCTTCACAACCTGCTGTTATCCAGTGACATATACACAACAAGCACAAGAGACCGCTAGTTATAATATGATAAGATTTATTAAAATCAGTGATAATGATCACAATCAATAACACTGCAATTAACAAAGCCTTATTACCTACCTAACACACAAAACTAAGCTACAAAAGGAGACACACGTGGAGTGTGTGTGTGTGTGTGTGTGTGTGTGCATGTGTGTGTGTGTGCGTGTGTGTAGAGAGACAGAGAGAGAGAGAGAGATGGCCGGATGCAGCCACCAGATGGAGCTATTCCTCACAGCGTTCAGGGGCGGAGCCACTGACGTTAGATGGAGTAGCGAGAGAGGGAGAGAGAGAGAGGTGGAGCTATGTCCTTAACATCCGGAGCTGGAAACAGCTGGCGGAGGATGTGTGTGGGTTAGCGGGACACAAACAAAGAGAGGGGAAGAATGCGCGCGCGATGTTCTGAGGTTCAGAAGGCGTTCCGCTATCATACGGGCGCGCGTGAAGGAACTGGCGTTTATTCCGCGAGACCGGTCTTTTAACTGATAGTAGAGGCTTTCTGAGCTCGCAAATATGGCGGAGGTTAGTCGAAAACACTGTTACAGAAATCAACCCAGCGGCGGGGGTACATGATCAGTATTCAAATACAGCAGCACATGAACAAACGGACTCGGCGGTCCGCGATCAGAACGTAAAACACATTAACAAGAATTACAAGCATGTCCTACACTAAGACTTATGTCTCTACCCAGACTGATAGCCTCTTACTGGTGTCATTGTGTGAGCTGCGAGTCCGTTCCGTTCCGTAACGCGGCGGTAGTTCGTGGGCCCCGGTGTCAGCGGGAGACGTGACGAGTCGGCTTAGTCCAGGCGAGAGCGGAGCGGGTTTCCTCTCGTTGATCAAACTCGAATAAAGAAAACAGTTCGTGTTTCTTTCTTCCGCGGGCGGCGAGATAATCGCGGCTTGGTGATTTAGTCAGCTTACTTCAGCGTCTGGTAGCTGGAAGGCAGGAACCGGCTTGGTTCCTCTTGTTGCAGCGGTGTGCTGCAGGGCCGTGTCCACCTCCTGTTGGTGGAGGGGTCGCCTCCCGTGTCAACGTGGTGTTGCGATGGAAGCGCGTTGGAAGCAGCGCCAGAGTAAGAGTAAGAGCAAGAGAGTGTTCTCCAGGCGGCTTCGGTTTATAAAGCTCACGGCTGCTGCCGGGGACCCCCTGGGGTACCTGCAGTTGTCAGCCAATAGGGCACCAGTTTCGTGCATTCACGAACTATTTCTGATGATAGAGGCAGATACTTATTAGTTGAAGGGGAGCTAAACTCAGTACCAGTAACTTTGATAAATGTGTATGGGCCCAATTTTGATGATCCTGTTTTTTTCAGAAGCTTTTTAACAATATATCTAATACGTCAAACAGAAATCTAATCTTAGGTGGAGACCTAAATTGTGTTTTGGATTCTGTTCTTCATAGGCAACACCCCCAAATGAATCCATCTAAGAGCAGCATAACCCTCAATAATCTCATACAGTCTCATAATCTGGTGGATATTTGGAGGCTTCTTAACCCCGCAGGGAGAGATTACTCCTATTTTTCAGCGGTTCACAAGTCTTATTCGAGGATCGATTATTTCATATTGGATTCTAAATTACTGTCACAAGTAGCAGACTGTATTTATCACAATATTCTCATATCAGATCATGCCCCAGTCACTTTAAAGCTTAAATTGAATCCTAGACAAGGTGAATACAACTGGCGCCTAAATAACACCCTACTGAAAGACAAGGAATTTTGCTCCTATCTTTCAAGCAAAACAGATTTATACATAAATACTAACGACACTGGCGAAGTTGACGATTCCACGCTTTGGGAGGCAATAAAGGCTGTTCTTAGGGGCCATATTATCTCCTATGAAGTAGCAGAGAGAAGAAAATCTAAAGAAAATTTAACTGAAATAGATAATCAACTGTCTGATCTAGAAGCGCTATACAAGGAGAGTAGTAAACCTGAGACATTAAGGAAGATCACTGCATTAAAGTATGACTATAATTCTATACTGTCCAAGAATGTTTCACGCTTGCTGGCCCAAGTTAGACAAAAGTATTTTGAGTTCGGTGAAAAGCCCCAGAGATTACTGGCCCGTCAGTTAAAGCAATCTCAGGCCTCCAGGTCCATACATTCTATCAGGACGAATGATGGGGCCCTCTTGACAGATCCTGGAAAAATTAATAAGTGTTTTGCTAGTTTTTATGAGGATATCTATCAGTCACAGGGTGAACCTGATTATGGAGTGATGGAAGAATTTTTTGAGAATCTGGGATTGCCTGAAGTATCGGGAGAATCTTCTTCCTCACTAGATGCAGATATTAATTTGAATGAGATAAAAGAAGTGATTTCCTCTTTTCCCAACAATAAGGCAACAGGACCTGATGGCTTTAGTATGGAATTTTTCAAGGTGTTTAGCTCTAAACTATCGCCTCTCATACTACGCATGTTAAATCACTCGATGCTGAGCTCTAGATTACCTCCAACTCTATATAAGGCAAATATTTCACTTATCCCCTAACCTGGTCTCTTCATATCGTCCTATCTCTTTGCTGCCTATTGAAACCAAAATCCTAGGGAAAGTCTTAGCTAACAGATTAAAAGAGCACATTTGTTCTATTATCCATCCCGACCAAACAGGTTTTATGCCAGGTAGACATATGTATTTCAATTTACGCCGCTTATTCCATGTTTTGTTTACAGAACATACAAAGGAAGCTGTAGTGATCTCTTTAGATGCGCAGCGCACATTTGACCAGGTGGAGTGGCCCTATATGCTGCTTACGTTGAAAAAATTTGGATTTGGACCTTCCTTTATGAAGTGGATTGAGCTAATCTATTCACACCCTACTGCCTCTGTTATTACCAACCAAAATATTTCATGCCCTTTTGAGATCAATCGTGGGACCCGTCTCCTTTTTTATTCTCTATAATTATTGAACCACTAGCTACCAGTATTAGAAAAAGCTCTTTAATATCTCCTATTGACATGAATGGACAGGAACATCATATTTCGCTATATGCGGATGACATTCTTTTGTTCATTTCTCGTCCTCAAACATCAATTCCCCATCTTTTAACATTAATTAGTAATTTTGGAAAACTCTCTGGATTTTCTGTAAACTGGGACAAAAGCGAGATAATGCCAATTTCTGAGGAAGTTGATATAACATATACAGTCGACTCCCTTTAAAAAGGCTTTTGAGGATTTTTCATATCTTGGTGTAACTGTGACAAAAGATCCTGAGGAGCTCTTACGGAAGAATTAGCACAACAAGATTGAGCAACTCAAGCAGGGTATACATTTCTGGAAGACTCTCCCTATTTCTCTAGCAGGAAAGATAAATGCAATTAAGATGATTGTACTGCCACGTTTCCTGCATCTCTTTCAGTCTATTCCATGTTTTATTCCCCAATCTTACTTTAAACAATTGGATTCAATTATTATACCTTTTATTTGGAACTACAAAGCCATTAGGATTTCCAAAAAACATCTATGTAAACCTAAAAATGCTGGAGGTTTTGCTTTACCGAACTTTAAAATGTATTATTGGGCGGCTCATCTGTCTATACTTGCTTGGTGGAGAAGAGGCCCCTCCTCTTCATCATATTGTTGCCCTGCGTGGTTATGTATAGAACGATCGCTTTGTAAAAAGACCTCCTTGCTGGCACTGCTCAACAGCCCCACCAAAGCCAAGAAGCCATACTACAGTAACAGCTTTGTAATTAATGGCACCATACGCATATGGGAACAGATAAGAATGCATATCAAGGCCCCAAATATATACATTGATACTCCAATTTGTGAGAATCACGCTTTTACACCTGGCCTGAATGACGTAGTTTTCTCTGCTTGGAAACAGAGGGGCATTAGTATCATGAGTGATCTGTATACTGAAGGGAAGTTTGCCTCATTTACACAACTACAGACTATTTATAATATTTATATAATTTCTGCCTCAAGCTTTTTCAGATATTTACAGATAAGAGATTTTGTTAAGAAAAATGTACCAAAATTCGAAGTTCTGAACAAACATGATATTCTCGAGGCAATGAATAAATTTGACCCGGCCACACGTGGGGCAGTTTCCTTTTTTTATGGAATCCTTCATGAGAGAGCTCTGCTGAGTACGGAGGTTTATAAAAAAGCATGGGCAGATGAGTTGAATATGGGGTTGAGTGACAAGAGTTGGGAGGAATGTCTACGTAATGTACATAAATGTTCAGTTAACGTGAGACACAACCTTATACAATTCAAAACATTGCATAGACTTCACTATTCACAGGAGAAGCTACATAGATTTTACCCTGCTGTTTCACCCATGTGTAATCGATGCAAATCCATGATAGGTAGTCTTGCACACTCCTTCTGGTCATGCAGTAAACTTCATTCATACTGGAAAAGCATTTTTCACTGTTTTTCTGAGGCTTTTGGAAAAAGTCTGGTACCCAGCCCGCTCGTTGCGATTCTGGGAGCTACAAGTCTACTACCTTCTACCAACAAACACGAGAAGAAGGCTATTCAATTCGGGATGGTTATTGCGAAAAAACTGATTTTGCGTATGTGGAAAAAGGACTTTGTGCCGACGTTTGACTTGTGGCTGGGAGAAATGTCCAACACACTACATCTTGAGAGACTGAGGCTTTATAACGAAGATAGAGGAGAAGTATTCGACAAGACATGGGACCCTGTACTGAGATACCTTAAAGGGCAAGAACTACAAACTTCACTGTGCACAGATGTATAAGAGTTTGCATATACTTAATTTTGTTATTTTATTTATTCATAGATGTTTCCCTTTTGTCATTAATGAAAAATGGAAAAATCCGCACACCAACAAGGAGCTCCAAAGCACTAAAAATTTATTATCACCGAAAAGGAGTAACGTTTCGGGCTCGCAGACCCTTCCTCAGACTAACACAGGTGAAAGCAGTGAGCCTCTAATATAGTCTAGGTCACATGATCAACCAAGTAATAGGTAGCACGTCTTAAGTGCACCATATTCCAGAAAACATAATAATAATAATACATTCAACAAGAAATACATATGGAAAAAATATATAAATGTGCACAAGCATGCTATGGCAAAAACAACATGACACTATCATCAAGGATAAAGCACCATTATACAGTCATGTGATCAGTACCAGAGGCATCTTGGTTCGTTCATATCAGGTGATACAGAAAAATAGAAAAATAGAAAGTTCGAAAAATAGAAAAAATCCATCCGATGTCACCAAAGTAACAGGAAACAGAGATCTCGAAGTAATGGTACATATGTTATAAAACCATAAGCTTGGAGAAAAATGTTACCATGTACCACTAACACATCCCATAACAGTCACATATACATATATAACACTGAAAAATAAAAACCATATGAGGGTAGTATCGCCCCACATACGCCTCCACAAACTTAAGGACATCAGATGAGTTACAGTAACTGTAAATATACACACACACACACACTCGTATTGTGTCAGATCTAGGCAACCATAAACACATTTGAAAGAATACATTTGAAAGAATCACAGGTGTGTCGATCCCACACATTATACAATAACGATCACAATAATAATCATAATAATAATCGCACACACCTCTCAAAGAAAAGGCCTCAGATCAAAATCTTCATTTAAACCTCTAGGGACAGTGTGTCTAAAGTGTAGATCCAGAAAGCCTCTCTTTTAAGTAGAAGCGCATTTAGGTCACCTCCACGGCTGGGTTGTTTAACCAGTTCGATACCACAGTAACTTAAGGTTGACACACTATGGGAAAAGGTTGTGAAATGAACAGCTACTGGACTTCTACTATCATGGGTCCGAATATTGGATCTGTGCTCATATATTCTAGTTTTCAGTGACCTACTAGTTTTACCAATATAGGCCAAGCCGCAAGGGCACTTGAGCATATAGATCACATTTTTAGAGTTGCAAGAAATGACGCCCTTTATGTTAAAAGGTTTGCCAGTGTGTGGGTGACTAAAGGTAGACGTTTTGTGCGTGAAGTTGCACTGTGAACAGTGACCACACCTGTAGTTACCAAAAGGGACAGAATTTAAGAAGTTAGGTTGTGTAAGAGTGGGTAGGTGAGCTCTAACCAATAGGTTTCTAAGGTTAGGCGGTCTCTTAAACACAATGCGTGGTGGTGTAGAAAAACATTTAAGTTGTGGATCAGACTCAATAATGTACCAGTGTTTTTTTAAAATGGACTGAAAACCACTACCGAGGGGTGAGTATTGAACCATACAGTTTAAAGTAGGCTCCACAGCCCGAGGCCTAGTGTTGTTAAGGCTTTCTGACTGGGTGACATTTTCGAAACGTCTGCAGGCATGTGTGATCCATTCATTTTTGTATCTCCTCTGTTGAAAACGTTTCACAAGTTCTGTTGACTGAGACTCAAAGTCTGCATCTGAGCTGCAAATGCGGCGAATGCGACTGAATTGGGAAATGGGCAAGCTTTTTTTGAGGGGGATGGGGTGAAAAGATGTACCATCCAGAATGGAATATTTGTCTGTGCTTTTACGGTACAGATTCGTGCCCAGTTTATTAGCGTTCCTGTAGACAAGAATGTCCAAAAAGTTCATCTGATGTTCATTGTAGTTCATAGTGAATTTAAGATTGTAATTATTGGAATTCACATAGAGCAGGAACTCATTTAACTGTGTCTCAGAACCTTTCCAAATAAAGAACACATCGTCAATATACCTCCTCCAGTGTGTAATGAAGGGAAGGTGTGGGTTGCGAGAATGGTTCAGGATGATCTCCATTTCAAACTTGCCACAGTACAGGGAGGCGAAACTCGGGGCCATTTTTGCTCCCATGCTGGTGCCAGATAATAGTAGATAATAGTCAGAGTCAAACAGAAAATAATTAGAAGTGAGAACAGTCTCAATTAAATCCACTAGACAGCCAGTGCTGGGGATGTCAACAGAACGTTGGTTGAGAAAGAGCTCAGCTGCTTGTAGTCCTCCTTCGAACGGCACGTTGGTATAGAGGGATTCTATGTCCATAGTCACTAAAAAATAGTGTTCATGGTTGAGATCGATCGATTGAATCATTTTGATGAAATCCATAGAGTCTTTTATATACGTGGGCATAGAGGTGACAAGAGGTTGGAGAAAAAAATCAACGAATGCAGATATATTTTCTGTGAGGGAGCCTATGGCTGCACATATGGGTCGACCAGGAGGAAAAGTAGTAAAGTTCTTATGGATTTTGGGGAGAATATATAGAACGGGGATAACTGGAAAGTCCACCGTCATGAACTTGTATTCCTGTTGGGTAATTTCTCCTGAATCCAAAAACGTTGCCAGTTTGTTCTTAATACGCAATTTGAAGTCTTGTGTAGGATTGGAATTAAGTTTACGGTAAACGGCAGTGTTGTTGAGCTGTCTCTGTATTTCCCCAACATATGATGTCAACAACAACTATGGCCCCACCTTTGTCCGCACTTTGAATGACCACAGATTTGTCCTTTTTTAAAGAGTCTAATTCCGCCCTTTCTTCTGCTGTGAGGTTATGTGCCAGTTTGTACTCTCTCTTAATATTGAGTAGGAGTGAGACATCCTTCTCAACCAATCTGCAGTAAGTATCTAAGGAAGCACTTCTCTTGGGTGGAGGGATGAAGGTGCTTTTACCTCTAAAAGGAGTTCTCATTGCAGTTGAGGGTCTTGGGTTTTCACCGGGTCCAAGTATGGCTCGATCCCGAGGAGTCTCAGTACCTTCAATGACATTAGCAGAAGAGTGGACAGGGCGGGTGACGTTTGCACTAAAAAACTCTTTGAGTCGCAATGTTCTAAAAAATTTCTGAAAATCCACCACGGTGTCAAAGTCACGGCAGTGTGTGGTAGGAACAAAGGATAAACCTCTGCCTAAGGCACTGACACATGTGTCAGACAGAGATTTACAGGACAGGTTTATCACATTCTGTACCTCTGGCGTCTCTGGCGTGTCCAGTACGGCTCTCTGGCCGGAGCGCCTCTTCCCTCGCCTGCATCTTTTTTTCTTCCGCTGTGTGGTCGAGGGGGTCCAATATTCGGACCCATGATAGTAGAAGTCCAGTAGCTGTTCATTTCACAACCTTTTCCCATAGTGTGTCAACCTTAGGTTACTGTGGTATCGAATTGGTTAAACAACCCAGCCGTGGAGGTGACCTAAATGCGCTTCTACTTAAAAGAGAGGCTTTCTGGATCTACACTTTAGACACACTGTCCCCTAGAGGTTTAAATGAAGATTTTGATCTGAGGCCTTTTCTTTGAGAGGTGTGTGCGATTATTATTATGATTATTATTGTGATCGTTATTGTATAATGTGTGGGATCGACACACCTGTGATTCTTTCAAATGTATTCTTTCAAATGTGTTTATGGTTGCCTAGATCTGACACAATACGAGTGTGTGTGTGTGTATATTTACAGTTACTGTAACTCATCTGATGTCCTTAAGTTTGTGGAGGCGTATGTGGGGCGATACTACCCTCATATGGTTTTTATTTTTCAGTGTTATATATGTATATGTGACTGTTATGGGATGTGTTAGTGGTACATGGTAACATTTTTCTCCAAGCTTATGGTTTGGTTTTTTATGGCTTATGGTAATGGTACATATAACATATGTACCATTACTTCGAGATCTCTGTTTCCTGTTACTTTGGTGACATCGGATGGATTTTTTCTATTTTTCGAACTTTCTATTTTTCTATTTTTCTGTATCACCTGATATGAACGAACCAAGATGCCTCTGGTACTGATCACATGACTGTATAATGGTGCTTTATCCTTGATGATAGTGTCATGTTGTTTTTGCCATAGCATGCTTGTGCACATTTATATATTTTTTCCATATGTATTTCTTGTTGAATGTATTATTATTATTATGTTTTCTGGAATATGGTGCACTTAAGACGTGCTACCTATTACTTGGTTGATCATGTGACCTAGACTATATTAGAGGCTCACTGCTTTCACCTGTGTTAGTCTGAGGAAGGGTCTGCGAGCCCGAAACGTTACTCCTTCGGTGATAATCAATTTTTAGTGCTTTGGAGCTCCTTGTTGGTGTGCGGATTTTTCCCTTTTTCATTATTGACTTTTTTGTCCAGCACCCAGCGTCAGTTTTTTGGATGTGCGTGCTTTGTTTATATTTTCAATCCCTTTTGTCATTAGCCTTATTGTCTAACTATGACCATGGACTGATACCTTAACTCTGGATGTGCTATGTTCTGTATGTTATATCTTTCTTTTCTATGTTCTTCTTCTCTCTTTGTTTCTCTATCTTTTGAAAAATAATAAACATATTTAAAAAAAAAATAAAAAAAATGTTAGTGTAAAAAGCGCCTATTGGCATTATAACACGGCTCTTTAGAACTGCTTTTAAGTGTTTTTGGTTTTCACACAGGGAGAGCAGACCTGCCTTTGCCAACATTCAGCAGTGGTGGGACTTCGGAAAGACCCAAACCAAGCAGCTCTGCATGCAGTTCACTCGCAATGTCACGAGGGACTTAACCCGGTCTATGAAGGATCTGGAGAGTCAGGTAGAAGAACTACAGTCACACCGTGGATCGAGGCGAGGCGGCGGCGGCGAGGCGGCGGCGGCGAGGCGGCGGCGAGGCGGCGGCGCCGGCGATTCTCCCTGTCGGTTTTGGACCACTTTTATGTCCGCGTCATAACGCTTTTGGTGCGAGTTTAAAACAGTAGGTTTATTTCAAAACGCGAGTGTCAGATGCTGTCAGAGCGTTAATGAACAGTGTTTTAGAGCTCCCCTAAATGTCTCAGGTAGGCTTTCAGGTAATTTCACGGCATAACACAGCGCCTTCTAGGTCATTAAAAAAAGACGTGAGGCAAATCTGGAATGAAAAATGTCACTGTTATTTCATCCCCGAATTCCATTCATCACCACAATATCTAATATCAGTTAACGAGTCATTTTCCGTTTCTGTTTTCCGTTTTTAAAATGAATAACGGGATACGAGTCATTTTCCGTTTTTCGTTCTTTTATTTTGAAGCGAAAAACATCACATCCTGCTGTGTAATGAGCTGCATTAAACACAAGAAGATCTATTGAGAACAAAAATGTTCTTTATTTTGGCGAAAAGTAATGCAAAAGTAATGTAAAAGTAGTGTAATGTCTTACAATTCAAAGACAGTAATATTGTAATGTAACTAATTACTTTGAAATGACAGTAACAATTAATAAATAATGCATTGTGCTTTTGAAGTAACTTGCCCAACACTGCATACAGATCACCCACACTGTGCAATTCAAGTTCTTTCCATCTATCAAAGCCTCAATTTACAATAGAAGGGGTAAATGATGGATTTGCTGATATTGTGTAAAGGATAGCTTCCTAAGTTTGAGTTGTTTTGATATTTGCCTCCAGATTTGAATAGTGCTGTGTATAATTCGGTTGTAGCCATAGTATGATTTTTTAAGGTGGATGGGAGACATCACAATTGCACCGATTGAATAGGGGAAACAATCCTCTTGCTCCATGTCCAGACAGCTGTCAAGCACAACTGTCTCATCTAGCCAGTAGGAGATGCATCGGATATTTGCTGCCCAATAATACCTGACAAAATCTGGGAGGGCCAGCCCACCATTTGTTTTACTTTTGCACAGATGTCCCTTTCTGATCCTATGGGCCCTAGTTTCGTAGACCAGGCACAGTCAGCGCGCAGTGCACGTGCGCCACGCCGACGGGGTGTGTCCGCCTGGACTTTGCAAGTTTCATGCACAGCGCAGGCTCGCGCAGGCACTCTTCCCGTCTCGCCCACCCGCGCAAGTGGGAAAGAGGGAGGAGAAGAAGGCGCGAGTGGGAGACGAGGCGTGGACTGCTCACACACCTAATCTCCGAGTACTTTTCCACTGCCTGCCACTCTCCCCTCATTAGTCCAACTCTCCTCACCTGTTGCACTCAGCTGCCTCTGATCACCAATCAACCCTGTATATAAACTCTGCTAACTGTTCACTCTCTGCCAGATTGTTCTCAGCTCCCATGCCAGACTCTCCAGCATTTACCGGACTGCCTACACTGATTCGACCCTGCCTGCCCCTGACCAACCCATCTTGTCGTCTGTCTGGAGATAACCTCAGCCTTCTGTCCCCGATCACTGCCTTTGTCCTGCCCTTCCTGGTTTCCGTCTGCCTCAGTCCTGAGCTGCTTGGTGAATCCCTGCATCGGCTCCTCGACTCCCTGCCTGGCTTTGACTCTCCTTTTGCCTGTCCCTCTTTGACAAATAAAAGTCATTACCAACTGAACCTGCCTGACTCTGTGCTGCAATTGGGTCCAACCTATACCCGTTACAGTACAATCTGGCCAAAGATGGACCCAGCGCACACAACGCCTCTGTCGAATCGCTTCGAGAGGATTGAGGCCACGCTCTAGCAGCATGAGGCTATGCTCACCGCCTCCAACTCCGAGGTTCGACAGGCTGTGTCTAACCAAGAGCAAGCATTGGTGGCACTAGCCACCCAAGTCCAACATCTGACGGCCACCCTCGCCCAGGCTTCGCCCCATGTTTCGCCTCCGGCTCCAACAAATCCAGCTCCCGGTCCGCCTGGACCATCACCTGAGCCCCGGGTGGGAATCCCAGAGCGCTACGCTGGAGACCCGGAAGGCTGTAACCCGTTCATCATGAACTGTTCCATTCTCTTTGCCCTACAGCCCTACACCTTCAGCCAGGATGCAGCAAAAGTGGCGTTTACCATTAATCACCTGACTGGCAGAGCTTGGCTTTGGGGAACGGCTGAATGGGAGCGACGCACGCTGGCTTGCTCCTCTTTCCAAACCTTCGCCGCTGAGCTTTGCAAGGTGTTCGGCGAGGTTTCGATGGGTCCAGATGCTGCGGGAGGTCTACTGGGCTTGAGCCAGGGGAACCAGAGTGTTGCGGACTTCGCCATTGACTTTCGCACCAGGGCCCGTGAGAGTGATTGGAACGCCCCGGCCCAGTGTGACGCCTTCTTGCTGGGCTTGGGTGACTATATCAAGGATGAGTTGGTGTCCCACAACCTTCCATCCTCTCTGGATGAGCTTATTGAGCTAACAACCCGTCTGGACAGACGCATCCAGGCGAGACGTCAGGAGAGACGACAGGGATAGGCAGACCGCCAGCTATCCATCCAGGCTTATCTTCCTCCGGAGACTGGTCTACCTCCGTCAAGGCAACCCGAACCCATGCAGGTGGGTCGCACCAGTCTCACCCCCGAGGAACGGGAACGTCGGCGTCAAGGGAATCTCTCTCTACTGTGGTCTGGCGGGTCATTACATCTCCAAGTGTCCAGTAAAAGGCCGGACTCATCTGTAGCAGAGGAAGTACTGGTGAGTCGAACTTCCGAACTTTCCTCTACCCGACGGCCTCTTTGTCATGCCCGTCTAATATTGTCGGATGGTTCTCACACCCTCGCCACCTTCATAGACTCTGGTTGTGATGTTATTCTGATGGACATGGAACTAGCCCGCCAGCTCGGCATCAGTCGTGTTCCCCTGCCTGCACCTATTCCTGCCAACGCCCTTGACGGCCATCTTCTGGGGACTGTTACTCACCAGACGGTCCCAGTGCGCATGCTCCTGTCGGGCAATCACCATGAGACTATCCAATTCCACATCCTGCGGTCTCCCCGTCTTCCCCTCATCCTGGGTTACCCCTGGCTTCGGCGACACAACCCCAACATCGACTGGGAAACGGGGGCCATAATGGGTTGGAGCCCTTCCTACCACCAGGTGTGCCTGAAGCAAGCCTCAGTTCCTCAACCACTCACCTGCTCCAGTTCGGCTCCAGATCTGACGGGGGTCCCGGCCGAGTACCATGACTTTGGGGAGGTTTTCAGCAAGTCTAAGGCAACCTCCCTTCCTCCTCATCGGCCCTATGACTGTGCCATAGACCTCCTGCCTGGTTCCGCTCCTCCTAGGGGTCGTCTTTACTCCCTGTCCGCCCCTGAGAGAGGTGCCATGGATCAATACATAAATGATTCCTTGGCTGCTGGCCTCATCCCTCCCTCCTCATCTCCTGCTGGGGTGGGGTTCTTCTTTGTGGAGAAGAAGGACAAATCTCTGCGTCCCTGCATAGATTACAAGGGGCTCAACGACATCACAGTGAAAAATCGCTACCCCCTCCCACTCATATCCTCTGCGTTCGAGCTCCTGGAGGGGGCCACCATCTTTTCGAAGTTGGATCTACGCAACGCCTACCACTTGGTCCGCATCAGAGAGGGAGATGAGTGGAAGACCGCCTTCAACACCCCCAGAGGACACTATGACTACCTGGTGATGCCCTTCGGCCTCACCAATGCTCCGGCTGTCTTCCAGGCTCTGGTCAATGACGTGCTCAGAGACATGTTGAACAAGCACGTGTTCATCTACCTAGATGACATCCTCATCTTTTCACGGACAAGGAGGAACACGTACACCACGTCCAGGCAGTTCTGCATCGGCTCCTGGAGAACTCGCTCTTCGTCAAAGCTGAGAAGTGCGAGTTTCACTCCCCGTCAGTCTCCTTCCTAGGATACATCATTGGCCAAAGGAACATCAAGATGGACCCCTCCAAGGTCTCTGCTGTCGACACCTGGCCTGTCCCTAACTCCCGCAAGCAGCTCCAAAGTTTCCTGGGGTTCTCCAACTTTTACCGACGATTCATCGGTGGCTACAGCACGGTGGCCGCACCCCTCACGGCACTCACCTCCTCCAAGGTTCCGTTCCAGTGGTCTGCAATGTCCGATAAAGCTTTTCTGACACTCAAGACACGGTTTACATCAGCCCCCATCCTTCAAGTCCCAGACTTAGAGAGACAGTATGTGGTGGAGGCGGATGCCTCCGATGTGGGGGTGGGAGCTGTTCTGTCCCAGCGGTTTGCTGGAGACCAGAAGCTCCATCCATGCGCCTTCCGTCAGCCAAGGAAACTGCTGAGCTTGTGCTTCTCCACGTCTTCAGACTCCATGGGCTCCCCACCGATGTGGTCTCTGACAGGGGACCCCAGTTTGCCTCTGTGTTCTGGAGGGAGTTCTGTATGCTTGTGGGGGCCACCGCGAGTCTGTCGTCCGGATCCCCAGTCCAACGGCCAAACAGAAAGGAAGAATTAGGAGATGGGGACAGCATTGCGGTGTATGGTGTCCAAACACCCCTCCTCCTGGTCCCAGCAGCTGTTGTGGGTGGAGTATGCCCACAACACCCTGACAACCTCGGCCACGGGGCTCTCCCCTTTCCAGTGTGCCTACGGATTCCAGCCTCCTCTGTTCCCGGCGCTGGAGAAAGGTTTCCTGCCCGTCTGTCCAGGCCTTCATTCGTCGTTGTCGCAGGACATGGACTGAAGCCAGGGCGACTCTTCTACGCTCGGTGGACCGCTACGCCACGGCTGCCAACCGTCACCGCACCCAGGCCCCCACCTACCTCGCGGGCCAGAAGGTGTGGCTCTCAATCCGGGACCTCCCCTTGAGGGTGGAGTCGAAGAAGTTGGCACCTAAGTTCATTCGTCCCTTTGAAATCCAGAAGGTCATCAACCCAGCGGCTGTAGTGCAGTCTCGGCGAGGCTTTTTGCCACGAAACTTCCGCTACGCCAAGCTGAATCTGTGATGCCTCCCCCTGCTGCACCGCCACACCTATCTTGGCGCAGGCAATCAACTGACCGTGCACAAGGCTGCGCGGGTCGAAACTTGCATTACGCCTGCTCCGCCACCCTGCGCAGCCCTGCGCTGCGCCACGAAACTAGGGCCCTATGTGTTTTGTAATTCCAAATAAATGAAAGAATCATAGTCTAGTTTTGTAAAGTAGGTTTTACTAAGGAAGATGGGTAAGTTTTGAAAGAGGTACAGTAACTGAGGGAGACAGACCATTTTGACTGCATTCACTCTACCTATCAAGGAAATGGGACGGTTTTCCAGAACTCCAGTTTGTTTTTAACTTATTCAATATAGCCACAAAATTAGCCTCCTCCATCATAATAAATGATTATATTTCTTTGTAATTTCTAACCCCAAGTATGTGAATTTCTCCCACGCCAATCTGAATGGGGTTAGTTCTAGTGCACCTGGGTCACTGCATCGCACTGGCATCAGCTCACTTTTTGTCCAGTTCACTCTGTATCCCGAGAACGAGCTAAATAAATCAATCGTCTCTAATGAAACAGGCACTGAAGTCTTTGGCTCCGTAATAAAGGTCAAAATGTCATCGGCATATAGCGATATTTTATTTGTGGTGTCATCTGTGTCATAACCATGAACCTCTTTATTTGTACGAATGGTCTCCGCTAATGGCTCCAGTGCTAGTGCAAACAAGGGGCTAAGATGGCACCCCTGTCTAGTGCCTCTTTATAGATGAATTGTCTCTGACATTGTCTGATTAGTGAGAACTCTGGCAGTACGATTGGAGTAAAGTAATTTTATCCACAAAATAAATCTTGTTCCAAGTCCAAATTTTTCTAATACAACATACAAATATGGAAATTCTACACAGTCAAAAGCCTTTTTGGCATCCAAACTCAGAATGAAAAGATCTTCCTTTGGATGCCTGGGGGAATACAAAATATTAAGTAGGCATCTAACGTTATGAAATAAGTGCCTGCCTGGGATAAACCTGATCCGGATGTATCAGTTTGGTTACAAGAGGAGTCTCGAAGCCAGAGTTTTAGTCAAGATTTTCAAATCAGAATTTTACAGTGACACTGGTCTATATGAGCCCACCGGCTCTAAGTCCTTCCCCTTATTTGGGATAAGCGTTATTGTAGCCTCATTCAGTGTTGAAGGTAATTTGCCATCCTCCATGTACTTATTATACATCCTGAGAAGGAATGGGGATATTTTATTACCGAATTTTTTATAAAACTCATTACATATCCCGTCCGGTCCCGGGCTCTTTCCATTCTTCAGGGAATTAATTATTTTCCTTATGTCTCCCTCTGTAATTTCCATTCCTAAGGAGTTCTGATCACTCTCCGACAATGTTAAAACCTCATAATAATGGCGAAATGCTTTATTAACATCGTTGTGTGAAGTGACAGGGGTGCCAGTTCCTGACCTTATCTTATGAATAGCTCTATCACTTTCCCTTTTCCACAATTGCCTTTCCAACAATTTATGAGGTTTATCCCCAAATTCAAAAAAAGTCTGTTTCGTAAAAGTAAAGACTTTGGAATTTTTTTCAGACAGAAGTGTATTGAGCTGATATTTGAGGGCTGAGATTTTATTGTGTTTGTGAGGGCTGGGCAGCATTTTCTGCATCTAATTGTCGTATCTGCTCCTCTAGATATGTCTGCTTTTGATTGTTGCGTTCCCTTTGTGAGGACTGATATGAAATAATGTTTCCTCTTATATATGCTTTGAAAGACTCCCATAAAAGAACTGGGGAGATGTCATCCATTTGTTTCAAAATATATTTCTATCTGAGTCTCCAAATATTCGCAGAATCGTTTTCTTGTTAGCAACTGTGGATCAAGCCTCCAGGATCTAAAGTTTCTCCTCAGCTCAAGCAGCTTCAGTGAGACAGAAACTGGGCAGTGGTCTGAGATTATTATATTGTGATATTTAACATTATTTACCCCGGACAGAAATTGGTATTTTTAATAAATGAATTCAGAAAATTGGCAGCATTGGATTGAGGTGATCTTTGATTTGATGATCTGTCCAGATAGGTATCTAAAACCAGATTGAAATCCCCACCGATAATGAGATTTGTAGTAGAAATATCTGGGATCATACTAAAAGTCCTTCTAAAAAATTCTGGGTCATCCCAATTTGGTCCATACACGTTCAGTAATGTGATTGGTATGGAATGTATCTGTCCTACGACCATGATGTATCTCCCATCTTTATCAGCTATGGTAGATCTATGTAGATTTTTACCAGTGGCGGTCCTAGGTTTCATGATGCCCTGGGCAAACCTCACCTCCAGCGCCCCCCCCCCCCCCCCCCCCCCCCCCCCCCTTCAGACCAGACGGGTAAATCTCCGCGACTGTCAACAAGCGCTTCTGCTCAGCTATTGTTCATTCAGAGCTATTTTTTTTATCATAACCTCATAAAATAAATATGCCATGTTTCTGTAACCAACAGGTTTGTACACTTCTGAGAGAGAGAGAGAGAGACAGACACACTCACACACACACACACACACACACACACACACACACACACACACACACAGAGAGTGTGTATGGTAGTAGACAGTGTAGATATACCGTTGAAATACACATATTTGTTTATCTACTCTTCACATTTATTAAATGTATTGTCTCTTCCTGTTTCCCAGTGCGAGTTTAGATACACAAATATCGCATTTGTCATTTGCGGTATTTTATTTTGAAAATTGCTTTAATTTTGAAAATTGACCGGATTGTCTCGTGTTTCTTTGTGTGATTTCTGGCGCAAAAAATAGAGCAGATGCCAAAACGATCGCTTCATGGCGTGAACCAGCATCAGCAGACGCACCTCCTCCTGTTCTCATGTCTAGTGTCAAGTAAATGATTAATTTGTTGCAATTTGAGTCATATCAGAGCCTGAAATTCTGAAAGTCTGATGTCTAACCAATTGTGACTTCCTTTATACTTTGGTTCTGCCCTTTATGCTCTTTATTAAACTCTCTTCATTTGATTGTATAGTGGAACTTCCATCCATCCATTGTCTACAGCTTATCCTGTATTCAGGGTCACGGGGGGGCTGGAGTCAATCCCATTGGGTGAAGGCAGGGTACACTCTGGACAGGTCGCCAGTCTATCACAGGGCCAACATATAGAGACAAACAACCATTCACACTCACATTCACACCTACGGGACATTTAGAGTTATCAATCAACCTATCTTTGGACTGGGAGGAAGCCGGAGAACCCGGAGAGAACCCACGCTTACACAGAAGGAACCCTGGGCCGACCTTGGAATCGAACCCTGGAATCTTGCTGTGAGGCGAGAGTGCTACCCACTACACCACCGTGCAGCCCCTATAGTGGAACTTATATTTAACAAAAGTATCTTACAATACAGTATTGTTTCTTTCAAAGTAAAATGTAAAATAACATTCAAACCATCAGCTTGTAAGAGGTAACATTTGTCCTGTATAAAACCAGACTGAATCAAGAACAGTACGTCGACATCGCGGACAGAGACATATCCAGCCCTACACAACACACAATGGATTAGAACAGAAGGCTAGCATCAGGATGACAGGATGTAGGTGAGCATGACAGGATGTAGGATTTGCATGAGCTCCTCCACCGCAGCACACCCCTGCAACAAAAGGCGAACTTCAACGGCTGCAGCGTTTCCTTTGTCTTAGACCACAGTCTTTTCCCCAAACTCGCTGGACAAGAGACAGACTGTTTTCCCTCCTTTTTCTCGACTCGCCTTTTTCCCTTTTTTTTTATGATTACGGATCCTGAGAAGATCGCCGCACGCGCGGTTCTTTGTTTACCTGCAGAAGAGGAAACACAAACGGTTTCTTTATTCCAGCTACCAACGAGAAGGATGACTGCTACGCCCCGCTCTCGTCTGGACTCAATCGACTCATCGCGTCCCCCGCTGCCGCCGGCGCATCAAGAAGCACCGCCGCTGCACAAGACGGACTTACGCACATCGACAAAGTAAGAGGCTATCAGTCTGGGCAGAGATATAAGTTTGATAGTGTAGGATATGCTTGTAATTCTTGTTAACGTGTTAAAAGTTTTGATCACGGACCGCCGAGCCCGTTGCTTTCTGTGTTGTTGTATTTGAATGCTGAAGGCTAGCATCAGAGGCAGCGTAAAATAAGCTACGGTTAGCATTATGCTCCGAGCCTGAAATTAACGATTTACTTGATGCAAAACCCCCCCCCCCCAAAAAACGTATAACATGTAATTTCTCAATTACATAACAACAGAAATACAGTCAACTGAAATGATGTGTTATGGCTTTAAGGCATTTAGCTTGCAATATCTCTGCAGCATTTAGCATTCAACTTACCACAGCAGTTTTCAAAAGTCCTACTGTGGATTACCCATGATTCAATACTTTTATTACTGCACCGCAATGCGACAATGACACCAACAGACGGCGCTGTCCTCATTTATGCAGGAATTTTAACAACCTATTTACAACCTATTACACATGGGATTTCTTAATTGGCAGTGTGTTGAGCTCTTAAGGTCACTTGCCACTTGGCGTGTTCTTTTATGCCAACCTGTCACTCAAAGTTTATTTACAAACTATCAATGACTAAACTGGTCTGACTGGTGAATAAATAGTTGGGTTCATTGCATGCATCTAAGTTTCCATGACACACCTAACTAGATTACAAGGTGGGCTGTTGCACAATCTGCAAAGCAACATTAGTAAACACATCAGTTTAAAAGCACCGACAATTGACCTACTTGGGCTCTCAGGGTAACCATATACTTACCAATTTGGTATCAGGACATGTTGTCTTATCAAAGTTTGATATTCAAGTCTGTCTTCAAAATGTCTGGAGACACACACAGGAAATACAGCTTGGACACTTTCAATAACACGAATAAGATCACAGTGTCATGTGAATCCAATCATGGCCACTGCGAATAGAAAAGGTCCATTATCTCTCTGAATTACACATGTGACACCCCTCCCCCCATGCTCTACGTCCAGTTCAGATTAAACCATGGTCTGGTGCGTTTATAGTGTGAAAACATTTCTTCTTGTGATTCAGACTTTCAGATCATTTACAAGAAGTTCCAGCAAACTGTTTTCAGAACCAATAAAAGAAGGGAAAATTAACAAAACAACCACAGAAACACATGAGGAGGGGAGAAGGCCAAAGGTTTAACTGAAATTTGTTCCAACAACTTTATAAAGTCAACAAGAAAATCAAATATATTCAACAGGGAGAACAGCCTGATCTGAGCACCCAAGTGGTGCTTTGCTGCTGGACATCTGTGCTGGTCATAGATTGGCAATAACAAACACCATTTTCAAGCAAAGGCCAAAGGCGGTCCGGAGGAGGCCCCTGTCCCTCTCTTTTACTTCCACCTCCAGGAGACATTTTGTGCATCTTGTGGGAGGCTAGGGACATGAGAACTCACAAGCCTCCAATTTATGAAGTGACTGCTGCTGAGTTGATGACTGTTGTAGTGGTCACCAGGGGTGAAGGAGGAGCTGAAGGAGGCTTTTCTGGTTGGCCGGCATATACCAGACAGTAGGTGATACTGACAGGATGTAGGTGACAAAAACAATGGAATTGAGAACAACAGGGCAAGGGTAACAAGAAAGAAGGCTTAGGTGACAGAGACAATGACACATATAGCTGAAAAAAGCTGGACACAGATGATGAAGACAAGCTGTAGGTGAGGATGACAGGATGTAGGTGAGGATGACAGGTTGTAAAAGGTGACAGGATGTAGAGGATGACAGGATGTAGGCGAGGATGACAGGATCTAGAGGATGACAGGATGTAGGTGAAAATGACAGGATGTAGATGATGACAGGATGTAGAGGATTACAGGATGTTGAGGATGACAGGATGTAGAGGATTACAGGATGTTGAGGATGTCAGGATGTAGGTGAGGATGACAAGATGTAGAGGATAACAGGATGTAGAGGATGACAGGATGTAGGTGAAGATGACAGGATGTAGAGGATTACAGGATGTTGAGGATGACAGGATGTAGAGGATTACAGGATGTTGAGGATGTCAGGATGTAGGTGAGGATGACAAGATGTAGAGGATAACAGGATGTAGAGGATGACAGGATGTAGGTGAAGATGACAGGATGTAGAGGATTACAGGATGTAGAGGATGACAGGATGTAGAGGATTACAGGATTTTGAGGATGACAGGATGTAGGTGAGGATGACAGGATGTAGAGGATGACAGGATGTAGGTGAAGATAGGCGCGTTTCCAATCATGCATGCGCACTCATTTGCCTCGCAAAACCAGGCATTCTGGGATAAAAACGTTGGAAATGCTGGTGATAACTTCCCTTTGCGACATGTCACATGACTTTAAAAACTCGCAGGATCTCCAGGGTACCTCCCTCCGCATGCTTTTCGGTGCAGATGGTCTCAAATAAGTGCGGACATAAGACACTCCCCTCAACGTTGCCCTAGTTGGTTAGAATTACCATGTGGTATTTCCCACGTGAGAAAATTCCTCAGCCTCCGTCAACAAGGGGAGTTCAAATGCCTCGGCTCGAATTCATCAGCGACGAAGAAAGCCAGCACCACTGGGTAGACCATATTATTTGTGCAAAGTCCGTGAAGTTTCCCCTGTCTCGACAGTTTTCGTTATGTATATAACTATTAATAAAGTAAAAAAAAAAAAATCTGTGAAGTGCACCTGTGTCCGACTTGACATGTTTATGACGAGTTCCAGCGGATCCTCTCAAGTCTCGTGCATGCTGTTGGGGATGTAGCAGGGGCAGATTTGGTTATCAACAGTTAATTCCATCCATCCATCCATCCATTTTCTACCACTTATCCAGTATTCAGGGTCGCGGGGGGGCTGGAGCCGATCCCAGCTGTCCCAACAGTTAATTATCAATGTCAATATGATTATCGATATTAATAATTATATTTAATATATTATCATGATATAATCATGAATAAACGGGGCATCACCCTGGGATCAGGGAAAAGATAACCTAAAACTGTTTTCAGTCTCAATATAAAAGGTTTTATACTCACATGCCAATCATCGTGATCATTGGCATAGAAGTATAAAAACAATCTAACAATTAAAAAGGCGTGAAATTCGAGCACTAGCCCTCACAACCTGCTGTTATCCAGTGACATATACACAACAAGCACAAGAGACCGCTAGTTATAATATAATAATATTTATTAAAATCAGTAATAATGATCACAATCAATAACACTGCAATTAACAAAGCCTTATTACCTACCTAACACACAAAACTAAGCTAAACAGAAGGAGAGACACACGTGGAGTGTGTGCGTGTGTTGCAATTACAATGCAACGTGTGAGGATGCTACAGAGGAAGTTTTCAAATCACTGTTGTGACTTGAGTCTTTTAAAGGCACAGGAGATGATGCGTCATTGACAGTGAATCCTCATGTAGACCAAGACATCATGTGCACAAGGTCCCTGACAACAGTTAAGCATACCTAAAACATGAGGATATTCATAGCTAAGACACAAGGCTATACAATAACAGAAGTCAGCGTCATGCAGTCCTTGTCTGTGTAGTCATCATAAAATTCTTATAACAGCGTGTGCATGTGTGCGTGTGTGTAGAGAGAGAGAGAGCGAGAGAGAGAGGGAGAGATGGCCGGGTGCAGCCACCAGATGGAGCTATTCCTCACAGCGTTCAGGGGCGGAGCCACTGACGTCAGATAGGATCGCGAGAGAGAGAGAGCGAGAGAGAGCGAGAGGTGGCCAGGTACCGCCCCCGGATGTAGCTATGTCCTTAGCGTCCGCCGGGAACAGCTGCCGTAGGACACGTGCGGGGCGGTGTATGCGTGCGTGTGTTAGCGGGACATAAACAAAGAGAAAGAGGGAGAATGCACGCGCAATATTCTAAGGCTCAGGAGGCGAGCATTATTATCACACGGGCGCTCGTGAATTAACTAGCGTTCATTCAGCGAGACCGGTCTTTTAACTGATAGTAGACGCTTACTGAGCTCGCGAATATGGCTGAGGTTAGTCGAAAACAATGTTACAGAAATCAACCCAGCGGCGTGGGTACACAATCAGCATTCAAATACAGCAGCACATAAACAACGGACTCGGCGGTCCGCGATCAGAACTTAAAACACATTAACAAGAATTACAAGCATTTCCTACACTATCGAATCTCTGCTTCTGCCCAGACAAATAGCCTCTTACTTTTGTCGATGTGAGATGCGTCGATGTGACGTTTCCGTCCCGTGCGGTGATGGCGTTCCTTGACGGAGACAACGGACGGCAGTTTGCGGGCGCTCATTCAGCGCCGGATCCAATTAGTTGAAGAAAATAGTTAGTATTTCTTCCTTCTGCAGGCAACGATAAACAATCTTAGTCAGCTGATTTCAGACAAAGACGGGTCGAGTTATCCGTTCTGCTGGCAGCTGGGACGAAGAAAGTGTTTTTCTTCCTTCCGCGGGTGAACAGGAGGGTCGCGCTGTCACGGCGGTCTCCTCAGGATCCAAAATGATAAACAAAAAGAAAAATAAAACGAGTAGAGGAAAAGAGGGGTAAAACAGTCTGTTGCTCTTCCAGCGAAAGGGAAAGCTGCAGACGTAATGTTCACCTCCTGTTGTAACGTGAGTCACGGTGGAGAGAGGAAGTTTCTCAGGAGGCGCCGGAATATATAGCTTACGGCTGCTTCAGATGACCCCCTGTGGTTACCTGAGGTTGTCAGCCAATAGGGCACCAGTTGTGTGACGTTGCCATTTTAGGTGACACTAAAATGGTGGTTGTAGTTTTTGATCTCCTTTGTCCTGACCGCATGTGTAGGCTTTTGTAGGCCACATTGTGTAGTCCTAACGGTGAGGTCCCAACAATGCATAGGCGCAAATGCATGTGATCCGAAATGCAGCCGATGACAGGATGTAGAGGATGACAGGATGTAGGTGAGGATGACAGGATGTAGAGGATGACAGGATGTAGGTGAGGATGACAGGAAGTAGGATTTGCATGAGCTCCTCCACTGCAGCACACCGCTGCAACAAAAGCGAACTTTTAACGGCTACAGCGTTTCCTTTGTCTTAGACCACAGTTTTTCCCCAAACTCGCACAAGACGGACTCACGCACATCGACAAAGTAAGAGGCTATCAGTCTGGGCAGAGACATAAGTTTGATAGTGTAGGATATGCTTGTAATTCTTGTTTTGATCACGGACCGCCGAGTCCGTTGCTTTCTGTGTTGTTGTATTTGAATGCTGATTGTGCACCCACGCCACTGGGTTTCATTTTGGTAACAGTGTGTGTCTAACCTCGGACACACTCACGAGCTCAGTAAGTGATCTACCATCAGTTAAAAGACCGGGGTCCCGCCGAACGAACGCCAGTTCATTCACAGGCTCCCGTGTGATGGTCATAGTTTACTGATCCTTTGTGTATTACACGCGCATTCTCTCTCTCTTTGTTCTGGCTAACACACATGTGCACACACATACACCGCCCCCCACACGTATCCTACGCCAGCTGTTGCCGTCTTCGGACACTAAGGACATAGCTCCATCTGTAGGCTGTACCCGGCTATTTCTCTCTCTCTCTCTCGCTATTCTATCTGACGTCAGTGGCTCCGCCTCTGAACGCTGTGAGGAATAGCTCCATCTGGTGGTCGCGCCCGGCCATCCCTCTCCCTCTCTCTCTCTCCCTCTCTCTCTCTCTCTCCACACACGCACACACGCACGCACACACACACACACACACTCCACGTGTGTCTCTTCCTTTGTTTAGCTTAGCTTTGTGTGTTAGGTAGTTAGGGAATAAGGCTTTGTTAATTGCAGTGTTATTGATTGTGATCATTATTACTGATTTTCATAAATCTTATTATATTATAACTAGCGGTCTCTTGTGCTTGTTGTGTATATGTCACTGGATAACAGCAGGTTGTGAAGGCTAGTGCTCGAATTTCACGCCTTTTTAATTGTTCAATTGTCTTTATGCTTCTATGCCAATGATCACGATCCTTGGCATGGGAGTATAAAACCTTTATATTGAGACTGAATACAGTTTTAAGTTATCTTTTTCCTGATCCCAGGGTGGTGCCCTGTTTATTCATGATTATATCATAATAATATATTAAATATAATTATTAATATCGATAATCATATTGACATTAATAATTAGCTGTTGATAATCAAATCTGCTCCAGCTACTACCCAAACAACGTCAACAGAGAGTTTTTCACAGAGAGTTGCCGCTTGAACTCGGCGGTGCGCCATAGTCTCGTCAATGTGTGGGAAACACTGAGGAGAGCGTGAAAAGGCCGCCAGGCAGATTCTAACCTAGTGAGGTTAACGCTGCAGTGAGGACTTTTGCCTCGGTACATGGGGCACCAATTCTACCAATGAGCTATCACCCACAACTCATTAAATCAATGGACTACAGATCTACTTGTGCCCTTATGACAGGGCAGTGATATTATAAGACTATTAACTTATGCCTTCACACAGTAGGCGATTTTTTGCCAGCTGTCATTCCTGCATTTTGCAGCATCAACTGTGTTGCTTTTTGCCTGTATTATGTTTAATTTCCTCGTATTTCTGTAAGATTATGGTTCGCTCCTCATACGTGAAATATGCCGCTCCGCTGCCCGTAGACTGATCCATGTTTGTGATTGGTCAAATGCTGCAAACGCCGCCTCTTTTATGTGCATGCGCTCATAGCTCGAAAGGGAAACCCTGGGTTGACTTATCGAGTCATCATGTGACCGCTTATCTCTGATTGCAGTTTTTAGGGTTACTTAAGCTGGATAACTGAAAGATACCCTGGGTATGTTGAACTCGCTTCGTAGTACAGCGAGTTCCAACGCCTTTCCAAAGCCTTTCCAAAGTGCCCTAGATTTGGTCGTGGCACACCTCCTTGGAGGAAATGCCGGGCATCAGCTGGGCAGTCTGCCAGGGAAATGCCCATGTGGGGATCTTCCCACACCGAGCATCAATAACTGACCCACCGAGTTGAATCCCTCATAGGGACTTGTCAGACTCCAGCTGGTGAAAAGTTTCTAAATTGTTCATTATGAAACCGAGCCAAAACACTGTAAATGATGTAATCTAAAGAACAAAGTACTCTGTGTTCTTTGCTGTCATTTTGGCATTCTTAATCATGAGGCTAATTAAATGAGACACTTAGTCATCATAAGGTTTAATTAAACACAAAATAATGAGTAACCTATTATAAAATAGCATTATAACAATAGAGGCTGTTATTAAAGGTGTAGCTGCATTACCTTTGCATTCTCAGATTTCAGTCATATTTTAATGTCACGCACTCTGATAAACTATATAAAGAGCTGCAATGTGAATGAGCGACAGACATCAGCCTGCTCTTCTTCTCTGTGTCCATCACAACCTCAGAAAAAGGTAATATTTTTCCTGTCAAATTCAATTTGTTGTCAGGACTTCATCTATTTATATTTCGTGTCATACCGATTTTTTGAAAACATTTATTTACACTGGTAACAGCAACAGTTTTAGCTTTATATTTTTTAAGAAATCTGTGTATATTTAATATTTAGACCTTGGAAATATGAGTTATTGTGTGAAAACTGTTGACAAATGTGTATCATATAGTACTTATTATACCCCATTTCACTATGTTATAATGACATGATATTATTCTACAGTTGAAATTTCATTATATAATTATATATTATATTATATGATTGTTTGCTAAGTTGACGTAATTTACAGGAGGGCAGGACTAATACAATAAATTGAGATTTAATATCCATCTGCTTCTTCAGCAACATCGGCAACAGCCTGGATTTGGCAATAAACACACAGTTAGGAGAATCATGGTTGGGGCCATGGGCCTCATATAACCTAAAAGGCTGTAAATAGCAAGATATTTTAATTTCATGAATTGTTGAGTCATAATTTGCAATTATTCTTTTGGTCTCAAGGAATACTTACTGAGTTCAGTATGTCTTTCCACAGATGGCATCGGGTTTACAGTTTGCTTTGTTGCTCAGCGGACTGCTGGCTGTAGCATCTGTAAGTAAAAATGACAAAGATTTCCTTAATTTACTTTATGAAAATGTATTTAAACATGTTGTCCACATTGATATTATGTAGCATTGTGCAGTGATATCTAAAGCTGAAGGATGCCGAGAAAGTGATTAAATAATTGTATTCATTATAATTAAAATCTATTGTTGGCCATGTGCACAAGGTGAACCATTAAACCATATCATAATTTTCAGTACCGGTATAAACAGTGATGGTATAAAGTAATGCATTAAACTGCTGTTGTATGTGCAACAAGATTCAGACTTAGTCCAGAATGTCCTTTTGTGTTCACAGTGCTGTGAGGGAGGCGAGAAAACCGACTGCTTTGGTCAGTACAATATTTCTGACTCGTTGGATTTCTCTGATTGTACTTTGCTTCTTTAACTTCCTCTTCTTTCCATCATGGCGGTTGTGTTGTAGCTTCCTGCCCTCCTGGTTGGACCCAGTTCCACTGTCACTGTTACTTCTATCACGCCAAAGCAAAGAATTGGCCCGATGCAGAGGTACAGCAGTTCTGTTTAATTATTAATGATTGTTGCTGACAGAATGCCAGCGGTGCAGGAAGTATTCAGATACTGAAGAAAAAGTACTTATACCACACTGTGAAAAAACTGTCACAAGCAAAGGTCCTGCACTAAGTATTAGTGGTAACTTTTTATCATGATATTCATTAATCTTTTTTTTTGGATCATGAAAGTAGTGGAAAAAGTTAGAAACAGTGTCATTGGAAAAAAATACTTTTTTTTTAAATTTGTAATTGAGTAAATGCACCTACAGTGGCTTGCAGTATTCATACCCATAAAGTTTTCCACATTTTGTCTTCCCAAGCTTCGAACAGTTAAAGGGATATGAAAACTTTTGCAAGTATACGACTACGATGGCATAGATACAACAGTGTATGAGGGGCATTGAAAAAAGAAAAAGAAAAATGAAGCTGAGAGAGGAGCAATATTCCGACAAAAAAAGTGGCAAATTAACATGAAAAAAAGTCATGGGACTTGTACATTTTGATGTAGGCCTACTAGAAAATGATTTCTAATGTTGCACGTGTCGCTGATATAAACAAGTCTCGACAATATATCACGTAAATGCAGGGGCGCAACTAGCAAGTGTCAGGGGGGTATGCAGCTATATACAACTTCCATGTCCCTAAATAGCAACCTGACAGCACAGATAGCATGGTTGCTGAAAAGCAGAGAACAGATAATGGTAGCACAAAATCTGTTAATAATTCCATGTCATGGTAATTTTCCAGCTGCATGTAATTTATTGTGCACGCTGCCTTATATTTACCAGTTGTTACCTTAAAACAATTGAGATGTGTCATGCATGGCATTGGTACCACAGGGGTTAACCAAATGTAGCTATCGGCAACATTAGTTTGCATTAAGCTAGCCATAACCCCCACTTTAGCTGCTACATTCCCAGACTCAATGTTAGCAAACGCTAGGTAAGTAAGTAAGGTAGTCTGTTAACATGAATTTACAAGCCTCCAAGTAAACGGGAGCAAATCTATGCATGATTCCATGGTAAATCAGAGTCATTGCATTTGTTATACTTTCCAGATTCTTGTCATTTATTGTAAATGCTACCTTGTATTTTCCAGTTTTCAGATGAGCAATCTGTGTCTCATTAAGCTAGCCATAATCCCCCATTTGCCTGTTACATTCCTATGTTAGCAAACGCTAGCTAGTCTAACTATTATTTCAAATACTCCAAGCAAGCGGACACGTCACACTTTAAAATTTACCTGTTGCCTTTCACCATCCACTTATTCAGCTGCTGTTGCATCCCTTGACATACCATCTCCTTTCCCCCCTCTTTCTTTTTCTGTTTTTAGTCCCCGACAGCTTTTTTACTTTATCCATCTTTTTCAATAGACAACTCACTACTCGTACCTCAGTACCCCCTCAGTGCTCACGGCACGTCGCTCCCTCTTCTATGTCAACATCCTATGGTTGAATCTAATGAGATACGGTGCCTACTCTAGCCAGTTAGTCCTCTAAAATGTTATTTAATATTAACGAAATGCGGAAATGATTAAGAAACACACAACAGCAGCTACATATAGAATATACTAAAACATTTTTATTTATTTATTTTTACCATTGTTTTGGCGCCCCCCTGGTGCAGCGCCCCTATGAACCTAGCGCATACCCACTTTTAGCACCACTGCGTAAATGGAGCAATATAGTATATAATACACACAGGCATCCTACACATCAAGTGAGGTATTATTTTCTTGGAAATATATGACTTTATTAACTTGTCAATATGCTACTTTTTCTCAAAAATGTGCAACTTTATAAACTCATGAATCCATTCAATTTCCATTAAAGTGATTGCTTTATTGCTGACTTTAACAAATGTTTCTACGCATATGTGAAAGTCTCATATTAAGTTTCTTATTGTCTCCATCAGCGCCACTGCTTGTCTCTCGGTGGAAATCTGGCCCCGGTCCACAATGCTGAAGAACACAACTTTATCCGAAACTACATGTTCGGAGTGACTGGTCGGTACAGTATTACCTGGATCGGAGGTCATGACGGAGTACAGGTGAGACTTCTGTCATCACACAGGATTTGATCAATCTTCTCTGGAGTTGTTGAAAAAATAAAATTTGATCAAACAAAAAAAATAGAAAAGGAAAGTCATTCCAAATAAAACATTAGAAAATAACGAAGATTTTCTTCACACACAAAAGGTGACAGGGTTCTTACAGGGTTCTCCATATGGATGTTCGACACTTTCATTACCACCTAAAATGAGATTTAATACCTTTATCATAAACCTACGGGATTATAGGGCCAACAATATCTAATGATGTACATGGATGTATTGACATTTATATGTATTTATAATATAATTCATGAATGAATATACCTTTGCCCGTCAGTGTCCTGTCAGCAGTGAAGTACACAAACAAAACAAAAACTTGTATGGTCCAGTAGACATGTGGTCAAGTTTAGCATACAAGCATCAATATTTTGAAATTGATAAAAACAACAACAGATATTTCAATGGAGAGAATGAGTGTCCATCCATCCATTCAAATTTATCCATCCATCTTTCAATCTGTCATGCACACTCAGTATATTTGCACTTCAATGTAAGAAAACATTTCTCACTTCACATTGACTTTAACCGTTCTTCTCCAGGAGGGCATGTGGATGTGGTCTGATGGGTCCGTCTTTGATTTCCAAGCCTGGTATAACAGGGAGCCTAACAACCTGCATAAAAAAGAGCACTGTCTGGAGATGAACTTCAGAGGTAAAACACATTTGAATCCTTCTGTTTTCTAATTATTATTATTAATGATGCTAAAACCTCAAACTTATAGGTGGTCACATATAACAGTCTGAAAGATATAAAGTTAGGCATTAAATGTAAACTAATCAGTTACATTGGTTGGAAACTCTTTACAGGAGCCACCTGGAACGACAGGGTCTGTACCGCAACACATCCCTTCATATGTGCCCAAGACGCAAAGCACTCGCCATGTTGTCATGGCGATGGAGGTCATTCCAATGGAAAAAAGCATTAATCTCTATCACTGATTCACCTTCACTTTGATCAATCTGTTGACAGATGAGTCATTCTCACTTGTTCATTATCTGACGAGTTATGAAGCCGTTCACATTATGTTTTTAATTAGACAGAAACTGACTCACTGGGTTTAGTTTAACTGGACAACTGATGATGGTGAAGTTAAATTAATCAATCATTGATGTCTACAATCACACATGACATAAAAGTATTAGTAATTGGCCTTTTTATATAGTTAATAATGCAGAGTAATAATAAATAATACAGAAAATCTCTGAATACTAACATTTTTAGTTCACAAAATATTTTCTGTCAGTTAAAAGCTTCAGATATTCAGTTCCCAGTGATCTGATACAAATACAAACATTTTATATACTTATTTGCTTTCTCTCTGAGGGTTAACTTTCAGATCGATACCATGCTTGTAGTCTGTCCGATAAATATGATGATAAGCAAATAAGTAAATGGCTAGCTCAGCTTAGCATAAAGACTTAGCATTAAGGGAAATTAAAATAAAAGTCGATATTACATCATAACTCTCTGTACAACAAGATGAGAATGCACATCTGTAATAACACTTTACTTTTTTTTTGTCGTACTGCTTTGAGAACCTGAAAAATACTAAATATTTACTTTTTATTTTCCATAAATTACACTGGTTTAATGGTTTAATGAAGTGATTACATTTTCTTTCTAAAATCTCTAAATACATTTAGCTAATTTCCTTCATTATATTATCAACTAAGCATTGAAAAATAAAAGACAGATATTGTCAGAAACACTGTGTCTGGTCCTGACTTATTGACTTTTGGGAGACGAACAACTATTGTTATGACATGTGACATGATTTATGATGTGATAAATTACGAGCAGCAGCTCCTGGACACTTAGAAATCACCGAGACTGCACATTTTGTGTAGAAAGTAGGCTACTGCCATAATTTAACATTTTTACGACCTTCTTAGTACTGCGCAAGCTTGGCCTACCGATAGCAAAAGCCTACACTGAGACAGGACACGGAGCTAAAGCTAATTAGTAGCAAGATACCTCCCTCCTCTGCAGATGACTACCACAAACTTCTACACAAAATTGCAGTACTGGAAACTAAAATGCACAGGTTAGAAGTGAATGTGGAAGTAAATGGACAATGTGGGAACGACACCACTTTACCATGGACTCAAAACAGTGGACAAGACAATTCTAACACACTGCTAGTAAGCACTACAGAGAAACAGGAAGGCCGTGTGCAAGGTAATTAATCTACAAGTTATCTCTAGAAGTCTCTTGGTTCTAAGCCTAAAACTAAATCACCTCATTTACATTTAGGGCATTTAGCAGACGCTTTTGTCCAAAGCGACTTACAATAAGTATATTTGTCAAAAGAAAGAGACCACAACAAATCATTGCAGATAAAGTAAGACGTAAAAAATAGAAACGAGTGTTAGGTCCTCGTCTGAGCAAAGTAGTAGCTTCAGCAAACATACCTTAAGACTAACATTGCTATAGGTAAGACCATAGAAGGGCTTTATTTTTATTTATTTTTTTTTGGGGGGGGGGGGGGGTGTTAGTGGGTCATGCTATGCAGAGTCGAGGTGAAGTCTGAATAGGTGAGTCTTGAGCCTTTTTCGGAAGATGGCAGTGACTCTGCTGTCCTGACATTAGTCGGGAGTTCGTTCCACCACTGAGGACCAGAACAGAGAAGAGTCTGGACTTTGCTGAGCAACATTTGTTTGATTTCAGCGATGGTGGTACCAGCCGGCCAGCTGAAGTAAAGAAGCGAAGTGCTCGTTTGGGGGTGTGTGGTTTGACCAGTGTTTGAAGGTAGATGGGTGCCGTTCCATTGATGGCCCTGAAGGCCAGTGTCATCATCTTGAATTGGATGCGTGCTGCAACGGGGAGCCAGTGGAGGTCACGGAGGAGGGGGGTCACATGGGAGAATTTGGGTAGATTGAAAACAAGGTGTGCTGCAGTGTTCTGGATACGCTGAAATGGTTTACTCGCCGAGGCTGGGAGTCCAGCCAGGAGAAAATTGCAGTAGTCAAGGCGGGAGATGACCAGTGCTTGGAGCAGGAGTTGCGTTGCATCCTTTGTGAGGTGTTACAATGCCTGAGCGGCCATGGAGGAAAATGATAAGAGGCACAGAGTTCAGCTGGCATTTCCAATTTTCGTATTTATTTCACCATAGACCAGACACATCATCTCACACCAACACTCTCCAACCACAAAAAGAAGCCCCATACATTTATTCCCACACAGCTTATAAAGGAGAGTGTGCTCCCTGATTAGCCGGCACATACCATATCTCCCAGGGAAATATATAATATAATATATTTACCTTGCTTGTGCTATCTACAATACCCACCAACCAAGCATATACCCTCCTGACTAATATATACCCCCCTAAGCACACCAGAGAAACATCCATAAACATATTTACATTAACAAATATATTTTAGTAGCCACCATCGACCTCCCATCTACCTGCTTCACACATACCGTTACCCTCCTGGAAGTAGGTGCGCTTCCCTGGGGACCTCTGCCCGAACACCCTGGGAGGAAGAGAAGAGGGCAGAGGTAAGCTTGCTTAGCATTTATGTTATGTTTGCATTTGGAATGGTCTTGTTACGGCACTCCAAATGAACTCAAATTATTATTTTTCATAAGTGTGTTAACACTACCACCGCTACTCTCAGGCCACCAATCTCTCTTTTATGTATGTTTCCAGGCCAACTCCGACCTCTGAGTCGGAGCCTCTGCAATATATAAACAATCAATAAAAGACAATATAAACATAATGGGCCTCATTTATCAATCTTGCGTGAAAACGGGCGCAGATCTGAGTGCAGATTTGGTCTTACGACAGGACACACGTGCGATTTATGAAACGTTCGTATCTGACCAATCTCAGCGTACGAATGAGCGGGCCTTGATAAATGCGGCGGCTGAATTCGATCGTCATTAACATGTTACGCCCATAAATATTCCTGTTTCGGAGGCCTCGCCCACTGAGGTCAAACATGGAGAGACGAAACATGGGTAAGAAAAGAAGCTTTTCTGACACGGAGATCGGCATCCTGACATCGGAGGTGGAACACAACAAGACAGTGCTTTTTGGCAGCCTGAAGGGTGGCATAAAAGGGGCTCACAAAAACGCTGTCTGGAAAAAGATAACGGAGGCAGTCAACAGCGTTGCCGTAGAGGAACGGACTCCAGCTGAGGTTTGAATATCATTCTCAATAACTTAACCCATGCCTAACGACTTAAATGAATCTTTTCATCCGCAGCCTAAAAGCTTATGTCTGCTAACTGATCAAAACAATTCTTTACATTTAGGTCAAGAAAAAATGGTCGGATATGAAGCTGGCCACTAAGAAACGCGTTGCTGCGTTTAAACGCAGCATCAGGCAGACTGGAGGAGGCCAAACAGACTCCAGCCTGATCTTGACGAGGACGGAGGAAAAAATTGCCTGCTTAATTGGGTCGGAGTCGATCTGTGGCATAAGTGGTGCAGGTGACACAGAGATCCCTGCGGTCCCTGAAAACGCGCTCACGTCTGACACGCGCGTATTGTTCCTCCACAATAAGCAAGTCTGCCATCATCAAGACTTGATAACTGTCAAAGCATCTGTTTAAATAGGGGAATGAATAAACATCTGACCCACCACAGTGGAACGATGATTATCTCAACAGGTGCTTTCATTTTTGTTCCAGTTCTGTCACACCCATCGGACAAAAACAAAAACAATTACACATTTTTGCCTTTAGTTAATTTGCAAACACACATTTCTGCTTGTATTTATGATTCTTTCACATTTTAATGTGTAATAATTAGTTGTCATCTTAGGCTATTTATCCCAAAGTGGTATCAGTAAAAACATGGGCTTTAAAAGAAATGTTTTCGTTTTAATAATCCGTTTTGATCTGTTCTAAATATGTGACTGCTTATGCTTAATGACAGCTGAGGTTTGTTCATTATTTTACGCCAGATTTTGCTGTGCTGCACCGCAAATCCACAGACTCGAATTTGCGTACACGAGCTCAGACCTGACGTGAGATCTGATCGCAGCTTCCGCTTACGTCCAAATTGATAAATGCCGAAGTTTGCGTGGAAATGGTCGTACGCACGGTTTTCGGTCGTACGTTCATTTGATAAATGAGGCCCAATGTGTGTTCCTTTCGAAAAATATATAACCCAATTACTCATGCCCGCTTGACACATAACTCCGCTGGTTAGCCGGTAACGGCGGCCCGTCATTACATTTCCCCTTCCCCCCCTTTCTCCAAAGAGTGCAGTACCTCAGTGTTCATGCACTCTGCCACCAGGTTGGCTTTCCCTGGCTGGTACCGGACTGTAAAGGCCAGGGGTGGATTGGCCATCGGGAGTACCGGGACTTTTCCCGGTGGGCCGGTCACTAATGGGCCGATGGACTGCCGTTTTTTTAATTTATTTATTATTATTATTTTTTTATTTTATTATTTTTTTTTATTTTTTTTGCCATGCCTCGCCTTGCTTTGATAACTAGTGTAACTCTCCCGGGCGGCCCGTGGAGAGAGACGTGCACCAGCTCGGCCCACAGTGATCAGCTGCAGACAGAGAGGTGAGAGAGGTGAGAGGTGATGATTGGCCCGGTGGCTTGTCTGTCTACAGAATGGCCCTATGAGAGGCTTTAGAGGCCCAGGAGTCCCACCCACGCATGTTCTAGACCCCCCCTCGTCCAATCACTTTTAATGATGAGGAGTCGATGATGAGAGACGGCGCGAGAGAAAAAAACAACAACAACATAACACCACACGAAAAACAAAAATGGAGAAGGAAAGTAAAAAACGCAAAGGCGGTGCAGAAAAATTGAGGGAAAAGAAAAGAAAAGCTCTAGCAGCACACGCTGCTAAAAGTTTAACTATCACGCAGATGTTTGCAGCAGAGGCCGGCCTGGCCGGAGCTAGCAGCACCGAAGCAGGTCCGTGTCCTTCACGTTAGTCTGACAGTGACAGAGAGGCTGAAGAGAGTGAGGCTCCCATCACTGCCCTCATGGTGCAGGAGGAGGATGAAAGAAATGTTGAGGAAGAAGAGACTCCATGTGAAGGAGGTAGCAGGTATGTGCCTTCCAGAATAGTGTGGATAAACATTCATTAAAATAAATGGTTCAGAACGGTTGCTTAACTGTCTATGAACTTTACTTGACATAATAAATAGCAAACTCTGGATGGTGTGGTGTGTTACAACTAAATCTAGTTATCTAAAGTATTGGAAAACAATAACCATATTCACCTATAATGACATCCCCCAAATCAGGTCACCAGAGTTAAAGTGTTTACAACTTAACAAATATGTATGCTTTACATATTTTTTTCAGTCAGTGTTTATGGTTTATTGTCCTTCAACAGTTTAACATATAGTTCAAATTAATAAAACACTGATTAACTATATTACAGTAAAACATCTGCATACATATTACTCATGATGCAGTACACAAATTACAAGTATTTCCTCTTTTGTCATGCTTCATTGTCTATACATTATGTTGAGCTGTACTATCTTTCTAAAATAAAATTAGTGCTTGTCCATTTTTCAGATCAGTACACTATTGTTTTCCATACTTTAGCCAACTAACCAAAGTTCTGATTGCCTGCAGACTCATTATTTGCATGTAATCTTGTTCAGACTTAACTTATTCCACACTATTCCTCTACTTTTCATGTCCAGGTTTGTGATAGGCGACAGGCCCAGTACATCATCTCCTGTGGAGATGATCTCACCAGAGACAACTCATGATTCACTGCTTGTACCTGTATGAGTGAGTGATACATAAACACTATTGAATCTTAAATCCTTTCTCCAGTATCCTTCTTAAGAGCAAGTGAGCAACACAATGCGTAGTTATCATTTATTTTATTCAAGGCTTCAGAATATAAAGGGATATTGTTTAGTATAGTGGTGTTATTAAGAACTTATGTGTTTGAACATCAACGGGGCGATATCTGCGCGTGGATTGTAGTGGGTCGGTCTGGACCAAAAAGTCCAGGGCCAAATTTTTGTCCCAGTCCACCCCTGGTAAACACTTAATCGTCCGGGCGTTTAATTGAACCGGCGTTTATTATGCCAAATGAGGTCGGACCCCGGCGGCTATTAGAGCACAGGCGCGTATTTGCACGCGGACAATTATTTGGTCATCTACGGTAACTAAGGTGAACCACATGTTCCTCCCATGTCTGACTAAAGATGACCACACAGGGCTCCAGAGTGCGACCATTTTGGTCGCATATGCGAGGGCATTTAACAGGCAGAGCCCAGCGCAGCCAGATTTCTGATGCGACCAACTAGCCTGCTTTACCGTCCCAGCATAGCACCTCCTCAACCCCTGCTCTTAGCAGGATAGAGCCCTGGGGCCCGTTTCAGGAAGCAAGTTTAACAAACTCTGAGTCAAAACCTGAACTCTAGGTTGACCAACTCTGAGATGGGCAACTCCATGTTTTCGGTTCCAGAACAGCGGTTTTTAATTAGTATGTATGTAAAGTAGAGTATGTAAACTCTGAGTTACGCGCGTGCCTGCCAACTCTACAAAGCCATCATCAATGGAGCTCCGATACTACGATTCACCATGGCAACCGGGAGGGAATTATTAGTTATTACTGAGTGTTTATGTAGAAAATGAGCTCATCCTGAGAAAATGGACCAACGTAACTGCAGCAAAGTAGAGATAGTTGGCGTGGCAGACAATTACTGCCTGAATTAATGCATATAACTGAATGAAACAGTCGATTGATCTAAAGGTGATAACACTTTGGGCCCTAGTTTCGTGAGGCAGCGCAGGGCGGCGCAGGCTGGCGCAGGGTGGCAGAGCCGGCGTAATGCAAGTTTCAATGTAAGTTTGGCAGTTTGGTGGATCACCTGCGCCAAGATGGGTGTGGCGGCGCAGCAGTGGGAGGCGTCACAGATTCAGCTTGGCGCAGCGGAAGTTTCATGGCAAAAATGCAACTAATTGAATCAACATGTGAATTTATATCTATATAGATTGTCCCGTCACATCTGTTGTCAGATCAAAGGCGGATGGCACCCGTAACGGAAACTAAGCCTCTCGGACCAAAACATCTCCCTCGCTCTCTCTTGTTTTTTATAATATCGGCATTGTTATTATTATGATACGCACGCACAGCGCGTGGTGGGAGCGGCGGCGTTGCTTCTGTCATCGGGTTGTCAAGTGACGGATCTTGCACTGAACCTCCCCTAACGCATTAAAGGAGAGGAGAGGAGCTCATTTGATTGGTGAAGATCTGAATCGGTTGTATTAATCCCAGTCCACGCCTCGTCTCCTCCTCGTCTCCCACTCACGCCTTCTTCTCCTCCCTCTTTCCCACTTGCGCGCGTGGGCGAGACGGGATGTGTGCCTGTGCACCCTGCGCGGTGCACGAAACTTGTCCAGGCGGACACACCCCGTCGGCACGGCGCAGGTGCGCTGAGAGCTGACTGCGCCTGGTCTACGAAACAAGGGCCCTTAATGTTTGGCTTCAAAGAGTGGCTCTGTGGTGAAACGGTTAGCAACGCTGCCTGTTGTGCAGGTGATAGGGGTTCGACTCCTGTAGTTCACAAAGTAGAGCAATGAACATAAAATCATTTTCATATCGGTTCAATCCCCCCAAGCACAAAAAGAAAGTGGCTTCAGTTGGAAAATTAAGCATATGAATATTGAGCAAATACGTAGACTAAGGCATATGATTTTAATCATATTTCACATATTAAACAGTAAATATGGGCCTCTATTTCAACAAAGAAATGTCCTTAATCATTTCATAAATCTCCCGTTCGCAAAAAACTAAAAAGAGCTCTGCAAAGAATCTGGTCACAGATTATGTCCACTATATGCAATGTTGAAAATGTCGTAGAATATTGTTTAGATATGTGATTGGTAGGAAAGGTAAATTCTCTTTTGACGCAAAGCTGCTAGAATCACTTTTATATTGATTAATTTGATGAGGAAAGGACATTTCCAGAGTCTTCATCAGAGTTGGTTCAGATTCTGGAAAAAGGCAGACATGTAGGAGAAACTCAGGGTTTGTTGAAGCAAACCTGCTAGCGAGCAGGTTAGGTTCACGGAGTATGTTGCACAGGTAACTGACTCAGATTTATGCTGAACTGGCTTTGTGAAACCGAAAAACAAGTTTCCATCATCTCATGGTTAACTAACTCAAGGTTTTCACTAAACCTGGGGCCCGTTACACAAAACTAGGATTAAGACATCCAGGATAAGTGATTGAGCTGAGCTCAATCGATCCAAAACAAGAGTGTCCAGGCTTAATTGATTGCACAAAGACCAAGCCAGGATGAGCAACCCAGGTGAAACCAATCCTGGATAGGTGCACTCACGGCTCCCTCAAATAGACCCTGCCACCGATCACAGATTCACTGATTCACCATGGGAAATAGAGCGGCATACTTTTCCCCACCGGAGGCAGAAATCCTCATGGAGGCATACGAGGCAGTGTTAATTGAATAATAAAATGAAAACTATGACGAAATATGTTCGTCAAAAGCATTTTTTCTATGACTAAGACGAGACGATGACGAGCTAAAAATAGATCCTTGATGACAAAAACTATGACGAGATGTCTGCTTCGTTTTCGTTAACGAGACGGGACGGGACTAAAATGTTAATGGTATGTTCAACGGACATTCCTCTTAAACTAGAGAAACGGGACTAAACTACGGTACCCTGCTTGCCCATGTGAGCGATTTATTTCTGACAACGTAACGAATGCGTAAAGTTGTAAAGATGTGACTAGATGTCTCCTTGTCTCTGTGGCACATTTCTCCGTTTTGTTTATGTGTATCGATCATTATTTCCATCCGCCATCTTGCTAGTGACGTATAGAGTTACGTTTATGCATCAGACGTTCATATTGGCTCCCGTAGCGGCTTTTACAGCCAATCGGAAAGCCTGATTTACGCTTGGCCGTGAGTTGTTGTGTTTGCACAAACAGGAGACATGAAGGAGTTCACAGCAGAGCAAATGACGGTCAAAGAGTTATTGTAGTGATAGAGAAAGTTAAATACATAAATGGCACAGAAGAAGTACACTATATACACACATATTTAGGGCAGGGAGAGGAAAGGACCATTCCTGGCAACAAAACCGCCCATGGACACTACCCAAAATAATATCCATATTTCATAGACAGAAGCAGCTAGAAGCTTGATGGAATGGAATTGTCCTGTTGTAATAGCTCGCCACATGCAGCCCATAGGAAAAGAATGAGACAACAGATTCAACATAGGCCAAGTTATGGACCGGCAGCTTAAAGCAGACGCATGGGGGCGGCAGTGCTAAAATGTGACTAAAAGTAATGACGAAAAGTTGACTAAAATGTTTTTACTTTTCGTCGACTAAAACAAGACTAAAACTATGAAGGTAAACAATGACTAAAATTTAAAAAAATATTTTTTTTAATAGAATGGACTCCGTCAGACTGTATAATACGACGGAGTATTAGGGCCAGACAAAAAGAAAAAAATATATATTTTTTTTAAATTACGAGAATAAAGTCATAATATTACGAGAATAAAGTCGTAATATTACGAGAATAAAAGTCATAATATTACGAGAATAAAAGTCATAATATCACCAGAATAAAGTCAAAGCCGTTATCAAGATCTGACGTGACCAGCTCAACCAAACAGCAGCCTCAGTTGCAGTTGACCACTACCAGACAGCTCCTCTTCCACAAAAGAAACAATTTCTTCCAAGTCCGTGTGGTTCTTTCTTCCAAACAGACAGTCGTTTGCACAATCGCTTCAAAGTCCTGATACTGATGATAATTTGATGCTGATGTGCCAGAAGACTAAGTATTTCCTTATTACGACTTTATTCTCGTAATGTTATGACTTTTATTCTCGTAATGTTCCGACTTTATTCTCGTAATATTACAACTTTTTTCTCGTAATGTTACGACTTTATTCTCGTAATGTTATGACTTTTATTCTCGTAATGTTCCGACTTTATTCTCGTAATATTACAACTTTTTTCTTGTAATGTTACGACTTTATTCTCGTAGACCTAATATTATGACTTTTTTCTTGTAATATTATGACTTTTTTCTCGTAATGTTACGACTTTATTCTTGTAATTTAATTTTTTTTTCTCTTAGTCTGGCCCTAATACAACGTCGTAGTATAACTCTTTGATAAATAGATGACATAATAATAATCATTTAATTTATATAGCGCCTTTCGAAGGACTCAAGGTCGGTTGCTCACTGACTTCATTGAATTTCCTTTTGGGATAAATAAAGTTTCTCTTTTCTTATGTTTGCTCTATGTGTGTGTGGTGAGTGTGTGATGTAGATTAAACATGACCGGGCCAAAACGGATATGGCAGCAAGTCAAAATCAAATATGCATGCTTTAAATTTAAGTAATGTCCTGCAGTGGCAGAGGTTTTTTTTTTTATTTTATAATTTTTTTTATCTAAATTGATTTGGCCTCTTATGATGTTTGTGCTGTATACTGTGTGTATACAAACTAGCAGGGAGGCTACTGCTCCATTCATTTGTCTGTTCATTTGATGTGTATGGATTTGTCCTGCATTTATTTCAGTGTGCAGACATATGGGGTGTATTATATACAGACCTTTGAATGTGTATTTATCCTTGTGTTCTATAATATGCTTTGATTCTGTGCTTTCCATCTTGTAGAGTCACTGTGTGACTTCAGTTGGGAAAGGAGCTGATGGTTTACCTGTTTGCTTTATCCTTATTCAATAAAGGAACATAATGTTAAACTTTGATGTGTATTTATATTTATTTGGGAAGTGTATTTTATACGACGGAGTATTAGGGCCACACTGAGGAAGAAAGAAAGTCATAAATTCAGGGGACTGGTTCTTCCTGCGGAAAAGATGCATTTTCTTGCATATTCTTTTGAAAGTCCTGATACTTATGACAATGTGATGCTGATGTGCCAAAAGATTAAGTATCTCCTTGTTTGTGAAACCTATACTGAAGTACAATTCCACAAAATGCTCCACAGCGCTCAATTTAACAACTATCCTCCTCTAAAACAACGGGTTACAATATTATGACTTTATTCTCGTAAATGTATGACTTTAGTCTCGAAGTCTGTGAATTTTAATTTTTTCTCTGTGGCTCTAATATTCCGTCATTTTATATATAGCCTTATAGTCTATGGGAAACTGTAAATTATCTAATGATAGCAACATCATCTAACATCATAATTTATCCAAAATGATTGAAATTAATGATCACAAACGTTATATGTGATGACAATGTGTAGTGGGCAGTGGAATAACTATTGGCTTCCGTTTGTGGTGACTGCTGACTGAGATAAGGGATGAGATTAAATAGATCCTGGAATTTAGCCTGGTCTGGAGCAGGCTAACTCCATAGAATAAATCTCCATGGTAATGTAACCGTGATAACCTACTCTTTGTTAGTAACAGTTGCTCTAGGTTCGGAAGGAGCTAAGTGACATATTGACCACACACAATAGCAATCCCATGAACACACAGCTCACTTAGAATACAATAAAGTGTCCCGATGTTGTGTCCTTCAATGTTCGTGGTCCTTTTTTGAGTTAAGCTTGTCTGTGCTTTCTTCAATCCAGAATGCAGTGGAAGTGTCTTGAATCCAGAATGCAAGGTCCTTTAATAAGTCAGTTAGTCAATAAAAATGAAAATAGTCAAGTTTAGTCATTCAGAAGTCCTACCGCACCAGTGAACTCCAAGTGTGAAAGAAAGGATAGGTGATCCTTCCTGCAGGATAAACCCTGTATCAGCTCCAACTCCTCCGATGAGCCTAGCCGAAACAGTATCAGAAGTGATTAATCTCCGGTCCACAGGTTGTCCTTAAATTATGCGCCAAAGATATCCGAACATGAATTGTCGTTTCACTCCCGCTTGTAGTAAAACTAGTTTTTTTTTCTTATGAATTCACTCCGTGTGTTTTTTGTCTCACTAAATCAAGTCTAGAGCTATACTTTTTTTCACGGAGGCGGAACTTAACTTTCCGCATCCAATCAGGAATCGGCATTCCATAGCCTTACCAATGAACGTCTCAATGCAAGATTGACATTGATTGACACCCCACTTCAGCGAATAAGAATAGTGGAAATAAAATAAATAATAAAATAATCTAAAAATAATATATTCTAATGGTCCTATCATCAGCTGGGTTTTTTATTTTATTTTATTTAACCTTTATTTAACCAGGAAAAGAATCATTGAGATTAGAAATCTCTTTTACAAGAGTGTCCTGGCCAAGACAGGCAGCAGCATTATCATACATACACACAACTACAACACAAACATTGAAGACACAAAAACAGCAACATTTGAAGGTCAGCTACAGTTAGAAAAAGTTGTTCCAGGCAGAAGGAGCAGCAAATCTAAAAGCTTTCTTTCCCAGTTCAGTTCTGACTTTAGGGACAGACAGCAAGAACAAATCCTCTAAAAAGACAGAAGATTGTATGCTGGTGCATTACTTCGGTTAATGAAGGACAAAAGGTAAGAAGGGAGAAAACCTAAGATTGCCTTGAAAATTAGAATATGCAGGTGTCTCAGTCTGCAAATTGATAGGGAGGACACATCCAACCCGCTCATACAGCTTACAGTGATGAGTCAGTGCTTTAAAACCAGTGATGAACCTCAGCTCCATGATACACAGTATCAAGAGCATGTAAGCTTTGAGACGAGGCATGCATATATACAACATCGCCGTAGTCCAGAACAGACATAAAAGTAGCAGCAACCAGTCTCTTTTTTGAGTTAAAAGAAAGGCAGGATTTAATCTTAAAATAAAAACTCAGTTTCAGCTTCAATCTTTTTACCAGCTGCTGAATATGATTTGCGAAAGAGAGGAATTCGTCAATTAATATACCAAGATATATGTAATTGGAAACACACTCAATCTTTAAGCCCTGAGAAGAGAAGATTGAGGGCAGATTTGAGGTTTTGATTTAGAGTTTGATAACAACATGACCTTAGTTTTGTCAGCATTTAAAGCAAGTTTTAAATCATACAAATGTTCTTTAACCGTGTTAAAAGCAAGTTGCAACTGGGAGAGGGCCCCTTCTGGGGTGGGTGCTGAACACAGTACAGTACTGAGTACAGTATTGTCAGCATAGAAGTGCGATTTCACATTTGATACACTTAGAACAATGTCATTGATGTGTGGAGACCAGGAAGCAGAGTTGCAGTCTTACACACTTCTCTGCTCCTCCTTTTCAGCAGTCACCCACCCAAAACCACATAAGAACGGTGTCTGTCCCCCGACCAACCAAATTAATTAGGTCAAACAGAAGAGAGATTTCACATGAAAACCTAATAAAAATGAGCACTTCCGATGTAGTAAAACAAAATAAGATAATTAAATATGGACTCTTAAACATTAGATCTCTCTCTAAAGCAGTATTAGTCAATGACTTAATATCAGATAATCATATTGATTTATTTTGCCTGACTGAAACCTGGCTGCTTGATGAAGACTATGTTTGCTTAAACGAAGCTAGTCCTCCCAGCCATATTAATACTCATATATCTCGAGGCAGCAGACGTGGAGGAGGAGTTGCAGCCATTTTTGATTCAAGCCTGTCAATCAATCCGAAACCAAAACTAAATTATAACTCATTTGAGAGTCTGATTCTCAGCCTTTCGCACCCAAACTGGAAAACAATGCAGCCAATTCTGTTTGTTATTGTGTATCGTGCTCCTGGCCCATACTCTGAATTCCTATCAGAATTCTCTGAGTTGCTATCAAGTTTGTCCTTAAATCAGATAAAGTAATTATTGTGGGGGATTTTAATGTCCATGTGGACGTTGTAAATGACAACTTTAGTGTAGCATTTACTTCCTTAATAGATTCTATTGGCTTCAGTCAGAGTGTACAGAAACCAACTCACTGTCATAGCCACACTCTCGACCTCGTCTTATCTTATGGCGTTGAAATCGAAAACTTAATAATTTCCTCCTTTCCTCAAAATTCTTCTTTATCTGACCATTACTTGATAACCTTTGACTTATTGCTAAACAGAAAACTTTAAAGCATAGGAAGTTAGTTCCCTGGTATAACTCCCAAACTTGTAAATTAAAACAAAAATTGCGTAAACTTGAAACCATCTGGTGCTCCACCAAACTGGAAGAATCCCGCCTTGTTTGGCAGGACTGTCTTAAAACGTATAAGAAGGCTCTCCGTAATGCTAGAGCAGCCGACTACTCATCTTTAACAGAGGAAAATAAAAACAACCCTAGATTTCTTTTCAGTACTGTAGCCAGGCTGACAAAGAGTCACAGCTCTATTGAGCCATGCATTCCTAGAGATCTTAGTAGTAACGACTTTATAAACTTTTTTAATGATAAAATTCTAGCAATCCATGACAAAATTACTTGCATCTTGCCTTCAATTGGAACCGCGTTACCCTCAAATTCAGGAGTTTTAGAACTAGCATTAAGACCTGATATATATTTAGACTGCTTTTCTGCAATCAACCTAAACCAACAAACGTCAATGATTTCTTCTTCTAAAACTTCAACCTGTCTCCTAGACCCGATATCAACCAGGCTACTGAAAGAAGTCTTACCCTTAGTTAGCGCGTCGCTATTAGATATGATCAATGTGTCTTTATTAACAGGCTATGTGCCACAGTCATTTAAAGTAGCTGTAATTAAACCTCTTCTTAAGAAGCCTACTCTAGATCCAGGGGTTTTATCAAACTATAGACCAAAAAGGATTTAGAGTACATCATAGTACATCATAGAGACAGCTCTGGTGAAAATGACAAATGACCTTCTTATTGTCATGTCTGTATTTTGTCATGTTCTGTTTTGTTAGTTTTGATTTCCTGTGTTATTTTGCCCTCAGTGTGTTTCCCTGTCTCGTACTTCCTGGTCCTTGTTGTTTCTGCTGTCTTGACTCCCCCTCCCTCTCGTGTTGATTACCATGCCTGCCCTGATGTGTTTCACCTGTCCCTCGTCAGCTCCCTGCCTCCCTGTGTATATAGTCTGTGTGTTTTCCCCTGTCTCTTGTCGGATCATTGTTGAATGTCGTTTGTCGCTATCGTGCACCACGTCATGTCTCTGGAGTTGTCTTTGTACCTGCGTCCTGCGTTCCGTGTCCTTTTGAGTTCTGGCTCCTGTGTTTTGTAAGTGTTTCTTTGATCGTCGTTTTTGCCCTCGTGGTTCTTTGTTGGATACTTTGGTTAAGTCTTAGTTTTTGGTTTGTATTTCGTTTATTATTAAAATGAAGCCTTTTACCTGCACTTGGGTCCTCACCTCCACCTGTTTTTTGAGTCCACGCCTGTTTCCAAGCCCCCCATTCGTGACAGAATGATCCGACCACAAGAGGACCCAGCGGTCGAAGGACTCAAGACCATACGATGGTACATGGATTTTATGACGAACCCTGCTAGCAGGGCTCGCCAGATTGCTGCAAGCGGACTTTTTTTTGAAGCCGCAGCTAATCCACCAGCCAAGGTCTCAGCCGCAACCATACTTGCAGCCCAGGCAACAGTCACAGCCATGCCACCAGACTATGTTGTAGCCACTGCACAGATTCCCGGCTCCGGTCCCGACCCGTTTTGGGGTACTCGCCTGGCCCGGGGAGGGCCAAGGAGCGTCCAGCTGGCTAACCGGCAGTTGGCTCGTCGGTTGCCGGCCTCGAGGAGGGGCGGCACGAGGAAGCGAGCCTCCCCGATTCAGCTCTCATCGGTTCTGACGGGGATTCGTCCGTCACCGGTTCCAGCGGAGGCCCGCCCAGCCAAGCATCCAGCCCAGGCCTTAGCCACAGCCAAGCATCCAGCCCAGGCCTTAGCCACAGCCAAGCATCCAGCCCAGGCCTTAGCCACAGCCAAGCATCCAGCCCAGGCCGTAGCCACAGCCAAGCATCCAGCCCAGGCCGTAGCCACAGCCAAGCATCCAGCCCAGGCCGTAGCCACAGCCTAGCATCCAGCCCAGGTCTTTGCCACAGCCAAGCTACCAGCCCACGCACCCGTTCCTGTCCAGACGGGGGACCGTCCGACGCCTGCTCCACGCAGCCTCCGGGAGGTCCGCTCGTCACCCATTCCTGTCCAGACGGGGGACCGTCCTACGCCTGCTCCACGCAGCCTTCGGGAGGTCCGCTCGTCACCCGTTCCTGTCCAGACGGGGGACCGTCCTACGCCTGCTCCACGCAGCCTTCGGGAGGTCCGCTCGTCACCCGTTCCTGTCCAGACGGCGGGCCGTCCTACGCCTGCTCCACGCAGCCTTCGGGAGGTCCGCTCGTCACCCGTTCCTGTCCAGACGGGGGGCCGTCCTGCGCCTGCTCCACGCAGCCCTCGGGAGGTCCGCTCGTCACCCGTTCCTGTCCAGACGGGGGGCCGTCCTACGCCTGCTCCGCGGAGCCTTCGGGAGGTCCGCTCATCACCCCTTCCTGTCCAGACGGGGGGCCGTCCTACGCCTGCTCCGGGGAGCCTCCGGGAGGTCCGCTCGTCACCCGTTCCTGTCCAGACGGGGGGCCGTCCGACGCCTGCTCCACGCAGACTTCGGGAGGTCCGCTCGTCACCCGTTCCTGTCCAGACGGGGGGCCGTCCTGCGCCTGCTCCACGCAGCCCTCGGGAGGTCCGCTCGTCACCCGTTCCTGTCCAGACGGGGGGCCGTCCGACGCCTGCTCCGCGCAGCCCTCGGGAGGTCCGCTCGTCACCCGTTCCTTTCCAGACTGGGGGCCGTCCACGCCTGCTCCGCGCAGCCTCCGGGAGGTCCGCTCGTCACCCGTTCCTGTCCAGACGGGGGGCCGTCCGACGCCTGCTCCGCGCAGCCTCCGGGAGGTCCGCTCGTCACCCGTTCCTGTCCAGACGGGGGGCCGTCCGACGGCTGCTCCGCGCAGCCTCCGGGAGGTCCGCTCGTCACCCGTTCCTGTCCAGACGGGGGGCCGTCCGACGCCTGCTCCGCGCAGCCTCCGGGAGGTCCGCTCGTCACCCGTTCCTGTCCAGACGGGGGACCGTCCGACGCCTGCTCCGCGCAGCCTCCGGGAGGTCCGCTCGTCACCCGTTCCTGTCCAGACGGGGGGCCGTCCTGCGCCTGCTCCGCGCAGCCTCCGGGAGGTCCGCTCGTCACCCGTTCCTGTCCAGATGGGGGGCCGTCCTACGCCGGCTCCGTGGAGCCTTCGGGAGGTCCGCTCGTCACCCCTTCCTGTCCAGACGGGGGGCTGTCCTACGCCTGCTCCCTCCTTGAGGGGGGGGTACTGTCATGTCTGTGTTTTGTCATGTTCTGTTTTGTTAGTTTTGATTTCCTGTGTTATTTTGCCCTCAGTGTGTTTCCCTGTCTCGTACTTCCTGGTCCTTGTTGTTTCTGCTGTCTTGACTCCCCCTCCCTCTCCATGCCTGCCCTGATGTGTTTCACCTGTCCCTCGTCAGCTCCCTGCCTCCTTGTGTATATAGTCTGTGTGTTTTCCCCTGTCTCTTGTCGGATCATTGTTGAATGTCGTTTGTCGCTATCGTGCACCACGTCATGTCTCTGGAGTTGTCTTTGTACCTGCGTCCTGCCTTCCGTGTCCTTTTGAGTTCTGGCTCCTGTGTTTTGTAAGTGTTTCTTTGATCGTCGTTTTTGCCCTCGTGGTTCTTTGTTGGATGCTTTGGTTAAGTCTTAGTTTTTGGTTTGTATTTTGTTTATTATTAAAATGAAACCTTTTACCTGCACTTGGGTCCTCACCTCCACCTGTTTTTTGAGTCCACGCCTGTTTCCAAGCCCCCCATTCGTGACACTTATTGCTTCTGACAAAGGACTGGTTTCTGTACTTGTTCTGCTAGATCTTAGTGCTGCATTTGACACCATTAACCATGAGATTCTAATATGTAGACTGGAAAAATGAATTGGCATCAAAGGAACCGCATTAAGCTGGTTTAAGTCCTGTTTATCCAATCGATCTCAGTTTGTGCATGTTAATGAAAAATCCTCCAGGCACACTGAAGTTAAATACGGTGTTCCTCAAGGTTCTGTGCTCGGACCAATTCTTTTCAACTTATACATGCTTCTTTTAGGCAACATTATTAGAGGACACTCTATAAACTTCCATTGTTATGCTGATGATACTCAGTTATTGATCAAGCCTGAAGAAACCAATCACCTAGTTAAACTCCAGGCATGTGTTGATGACATAAAATCCTGGATGACCTGCAATTTCCTGATGTTAAACTCTGATAAAACGGAAGTTATTGTACTTGTGCCTAAACTCCTCCGAAGCTCTCTGTCTGAAGATATAGCGACTATTGATGGGATTTCCATCGCCTCAAATGCTACTGTAAGAAACCTTGGAGTTATCTTTGATCAAGACCTGTCCTTTGACTCGCGTATTAAACAAACCACGAGGACAGCCTACTTTCACCTGTGTAACATTACTAAAATTAGGCCAATGCTGTCTCAAAAAGATGCAGAAAAACTCGTCCATGCATTTGTTGCCTCAAGGCTGGACTATTGTAATTCGTGAGGCAGACACTGTTCCCACATTTAAGAGTAGGCTTAAAACCTTTCTCTTTGACACCGCTTATAGCTAGGGCTGGCTCAGGTTTGCCCTGAGCCAGCTCTTGTTAAGCTGCTATAGGCCTAGACTGCTGGGGGATTATAGTGACACACTGAGCTCTCTCTCTCTCTCTCTCGCGCGCGGTCTCTCTGTGTATGTTCCCCCAGAGTCTCTGTGCTCTCAGGTCTCCCTGGACCGTGGTGGAACCTGATCTGGACTGCACCGATGTTGTAGTCTTGTTTGCCTCTTACCGCCAGTATTTTTAATTAAAGTAATTGACTAAAATCGGCATCTCTACTCTCACTAACTTGGTCTGGCTATGCTTTCTGGTCCAGCAGAGTCCACTGAGGTCCTGACTGATGCAGACTGCTAACTGGCCTGACGCTGGAAACATCACATTGTAGCTCCACCTGCCTGCCTGGGCTGCACGAGATTTCTGCCTAAAAGCCTATTAATGCAGTTTTTTCTCGCCACTGTCGCTATAACGCTTGCCCCTGGGTGTTGTTGGGACTTTGAAATTGTGTTGACTCTTGAAATTTTGAGCGTATTCTAGTCCTGCTCAATGTGTTAAGTGTCCTGAGATGACTTCTGTTGTGATTTGACACTATAAATAAAATTGAATCGAATTGAATGTACAAAATTAATAGGAGTGGACCCAGGACTGACCCTTGGGGTACACCTTTACTTAGAATGAGAGAGCTAGAGGTGCAGCCCTCTGCCTTGCACACACTGTGTCCTGTCTCTAAGATACTTTACAAACCATCCAACAGTTTTTTGAGACAGTCCGGCTTCGAATAGTCTGTGTTTGAACACAAGGTGGTCCACTGTGTCAAACACCTTAGAAAGATCAATGAAGAGGGCTGCACAATGCTGCTTGTTATCCAAAGATCCAATTAAATCATTTAAAACTTTAAGAGCTGCTGCTGTTGTGCTATGCATTTTTCTAAAACCAGATTGAAAGTCAGATAAAACATTATTACTATTTAAAAAATCCTTTAGTTGATCACTAACAAAGGATTCCAAAAACTTTGCCAGGACAGACAGTTTTGAGATAGGCCTGTAGTTATTTAAAATAGTGGGGTCACCCCCTTTAAGCAGGGGAACAACAAAGGCTGACTTCCAGACACGAGGAATTACATTTGTGTTCAAGCAAAGATTAAAAATGTGTGTTGAAGGAGTGCTGCTAACTTTAAAAAGTAAGGGTCCAATTTATCAGGGCCTGCAGCTTTAGTTGTGACCAAGAGCTTGAGGGCTTTATGTACCTCAGAAACTGTAACAGGACTGAAGGAAAAAGTCTGGTTTGAAGGATCCTGGCCAACAGACTCTTCTTTAGAAGAGCAGTCATGTTTAGGACAGGATGACTCAAATAAAAACCCAGAGGCTATGAAGTGTTCATTAAAACAATCAAGCATTTTGGCCTTGTCTGTTATTTTTCCCTCATTGGTGGAAATGCTTTTAAGCATTTCCAACCTATGTTATCGTGTTCGGCCATTTTGTTTATTTTTATTTTTCTTCTTCCGTACGTTATTTGGTCGCCTCTAGCTTCTGCATACTTTCAGCTACAAAAACCATTCAACTATCAAAATGTTCAGCTTTTTCAGCTCGTTTGTGCTGATTTTCAACCTTTGTTCTACCTTTCATACTTTTTAATATATTCAGCCTTTTCCATATTTTTTTTTCAATGCATTCCTATGGAGATCAGCCTAAAAACCTCTTAAACATGCTCCTCTTTGAAAAGCATGGCAGTCTGCATACTTCCACCTACAGACGTCATTCAAATTTTAAAACATTCACAAAACCTTCAGCTATTCAGCTATTACTTTTCATTGTGATATCTATTACAGTTTTTAAATTATCAGTGTTTAAATATGATGCTGTTTTCAGACTTTTTTTGAGTTTTCAATGGGTGTGTATTGCGCGGAACCTTCTGGGCTAGAGTGCGTGACATCATCAGTTAGAGTGTGAGGGCTTCTCAGAGTTTTTTCTTTCCAAACTCCTCCCGGCCACGATCTTCACTCTACAGACGTGATATTTTCCAATTTTGTAGACAAACTTGTCCTGTCTCTCACAATGTGCTCAAAATCTCTGTGAGTTTTACAGAATTTGAACTAGCAACCTCTAAGCGCGGCCAAGTCTCTTTTTTTCCTCATCCGCTCTAATGTTAATTGAGAAGCAGATTTTCAAAGAAACCTGATATGAACAGCATTTTCTAACTCGCCCTAGCGTCCACATTTCTGACACTAGGAAAAAATAAAAGTCATCAGTGTCTTCAGCCGAGTCTTGTGGCGCTAACGGTGCGAAAATTTTGGCGATAGGAGTTTCGGTGTGAGCGTGGCAAGCTTTTGTTCAGACCCAACGCAGAGGGGGAATTGAGCGATAGAGAGAAGCAGAGAGACGCTCCAAAGCAGTCATACACACGCAGCAAGGGCCGTTGCCATGGTGACAGCACTGTGGGGCACTGATCTTCATAACTGACAGCAGGTGTGCTCTGATTGGTGGACAAGAATGTACTAAAAACTACATTTAGTAGTGGGAAATGTAGTTTTTTTAGTCAAACGTCTTCTGCTCGTCCATACTTTTGGTGCGTTCCATTAACATCGGAAGCCGGAGCTGGGAATGACGTCACGCCCGAGTTATCAGCGTTTCAGTTACAAAGTCGGAAAAAGTAGCCAACGGCCAAAAACGGAAGACGAAACCAAATGGCTACATCTCCAAAAGTTATCCTCGCGCTTGCCTTGTCCGAATATAAACACCTTCTGGACAAATATGCGGTCCTTCTGCAACCTGCAAACAGGTGGATTAAGAGAAAACACAAAGTCTTTCTACGTATTTCATTGTTTAAAAAAAGTATCGATCGCCCTTTGATCGGTCATCAGTAACGTTACTGTTTACAACGGGGGCAGCCATCTTTAAATGTCAAGTCGGGCTTGTCTGGATCGTCCGACTTTCCGAGTCGGAAATCCGACCTCGGAGCTCGTTCCAGTTGAAATTTCCGACTCGGAGCTCGGATATCCCGATTTCCGAGTACAACTGGAACGCACCATTTCACCTAGAAACTCCATTTAAACTTTAAAATGGAGACACCAGTGGTGTGCTCTGATTGGTGGACAGGAATGTACTAAGAACTACATTTAGTAGTGGGAAATGTAGTTTTTTAGTCAAATGTCTTCTTCTCGTCCATACTTTCACCTAGAAACTCCATTTAAACTTTAAAATGGAGACACGAGGGGTGTGCTCTGATTGGTGGACAGGAATGTACTAAAAACTACATTTAGTAGTGGGAAATGTAGTTTTTTTAGTCAAACGTCTTCTGCTCGGTCATACTTTCACCTAGAAACTCCATTTAAACTTTAAAATGGAGACACGAGTGGTGTGCTCTGATTGGTGGACAGGAATGTACTAAAAACTACATTTAGTAGTGGGAAATGTAGTTTTTTTAGTCAAACGTCTTCTGCTCGGTCATACTTTCACCTGGAAACTCCATTTAAACTTTAAAATGGAGACACGAGTGGTGTGCTCTGATTGGTGGACAGGAATGTACTAAAAACTACATTTAGTAATGGGAAATGTAGTTTTTTTAGTCAAACATCTTCTGCTCGGTCATACTGGCTGTATCCGAAACCGCATACTATACTGCTAGTACGTACTGATTTGGCCAAAATGTAGTATGCAGAATGCAAACAAAAGCAAAATCTGCAGTATGCGAAAAGTTCCCGGATGTCGTACTGATTCTGAGAATATTTCCAGTATGCATCCGACCAGTCTACTCTGCCTACTGTTTCCCACAATGCAATGCGCTGGAGCCTGGATAAATCGAGTAATGACGGAGCAAGCAAGCGTTTCCAGGGGAATACAAACGCCGGAGCTGGGACGGGAAAAAAAAACAAAAAACGCCGGAGCAGTACGGCGTTTATATTTGTTTACATAAGTACAGTGCATAGGCTACTTGATTATTGTGACGAACGCTATATAGGTACAATAGAAATCCAGGCTGTTGTACATATGAAATGGCAAAAAAAGTACTCTGTTAATTCAAACTTTTTTTTATTAATATTTGGTGATTTCTGTACATGCAGAGCTCCCGAGACTATACTGTATACTGTCCACTACAAACAGCGGTTAAGATAACTAGCTTGCTGTCTCCCCCGGGACGACGACGCATCTTGGCCGGCGGAACACCTCTGGAGACGGGCAGCTGCTTCTGAGACGACCCGCTCCTTCCGGAGCTTCACTTCTCCGAAAACATCGAGGCAAATTACTAAACAGCCGTCATTTGGGTAAACTAACCGCACATTGGGGATCTAAACGGTTACTTTCTCGCATGAAAAAATATTAAAATGTAATAAAGTGACATAATAACAGCGCTACAGCGGGAAATAAAACAGCTTTGCGCCTGTTTTACAACTGTCGCTGCCGGTCGCCACGAAATGCATTGTGGGAAACTTGCATACTGCATACTGCGGTGTGAACGGCGTCGGTCTGCTGAAGTAGCATACTGTATCCCACATTCAGTACGCAGTTTACAGTATATATTAACGCAGTATGTAGTAGGCAGTACGGTAGTATGCGGTTTCGGATACAGCCACTGTCACCTAGAAACTCCATTTAAACTTTAAAATGGAGACACGAGTGGTGTGCTCTGATTGGTGGACAGGAATGTACCATAAACTACATTTAGTAATGGGAAATGTAGTTTTTTTAGTCAAACGTCTTCTGCTCGGTCATTCTTTCACCTAGAAACTCCGTTTAAACTTTAAACTTTTACCCCCGGGCGGCGGCCCACTGCCTCCCTCTCAAAATTTCAAAAATGTCTGTCTATCTCTCTCTCTCACTCAGAAGTGACAGCAGGTGCGCTCTGATTGGCGGACAGGAGCAGTCAGTGGGAGTTGTAGTTTTTCAAAGAAGACAGACAGACACACACACACACACACACTTTTTCAAACTTTTCAAATATTCAGCTTTTTTAATATTCTCTTCAGCTATTCAGCTTCTTCAACTTTTCACATATTCAGCTCTTTTAATATTCATATTCAGCTATTCAGCTTTGTCAAACTTTTCACATATTCAGCTTTTTTAATATTCTCTTCAGCTATTCAGCTTTTTTAACTTTTCACATATTCAGCCTTTTAAATATTCTCTTCAGCTAATTAGCTTTTCAAATATTCAGCTCTTGAAAATTCTCTTCAGCTATGCAGATTTTTCAAACTTTCCACATATTCAGCTTTATTAATATTCTCTTCAGCTATTCAGCTTTTTTCCAGCGTTGCTTCAGCATAAAGCATTTCCACGCATTTTCTAAAGGAAATGCTTTTTCTAGTTTGTTACAATGCTTTGGGGAAGCTCCGCACCGTTATTATTATTTCCTGATAATGATTTAATAATTTTCCAAAATTTTGATGGGTTGTTCAGATTATTTGATGTTTGAGAAAGAAAATAATCAGCTTTGGCCTTTCTAATTTTAACTGTACATTCATTGCGCAGCTGACTGAAAACCAGCCCATCAGAGTCCTGTTTGGATCTTCTGGCTTTTGCTTGTTTCGTTTTTGCAGGAGATCTGATAAGTCTGGTGTGAACCAAGCATTGTTGCGGCCTTTCACTGTACTTTTTTAGTGGAGCATGCTTGTTAATTATACTGTTAAAACCCTCATAAAACAAATCCCAAGTATGATCAACATCTGCAATTAGACTAATTTTCTCCCAGCAAAGTAAAATAAGTCGTGAAAGAATCCTTGTTCTGAGAAGTGTTTTAAATCTCTTTTGAGTAAAATACGTGGTTTGGTTTTTGGTATTTTGGTATTTCTAACTGTTGCCACAACACAGTGGTCACTGATGTCATTTGCAAATATGGAAGCGGTGGAATACTTGTGGGGAACATTTGTTAAAATAACATCTATTAAAGATGATTTTTCTGGATTTTTTATGTTTTGCCGTGTGGGAGTATCAACAATCTGGAATAGATTAAGTGAATTACAGTAAGCCCTGAAATCATCAGAAACTGGTTGCAACCAGTTCAAATTTAAATCTCCCAGGGCTACTAATTCCTTGGAGTTCAAATCTGAAAGGAGTTTCATTAAAGAGGGCAGAGCCCCATTATCAGCTGAAGGTGTCCTATAACAGCCAACAACAGTTATAGGAATGGATTTGGAGACTTCAAACTCCAGGGCTAGAAACTCAAATTGTTTAACAACAGATTTTGAGAGCACAACATTAACTCAAAATGTATTTTTGATGTAGATTGCTACACCCCCACCTCTTTTAGGGCGGTCAGTCCTAAATACATTATACCCCCTAATCATGATGTCTTTATCTGTAATAGATTTACTTAGCCACGCTCCCGATAACACAATAATATCAGCATCTGTAGAGTTATTCATCATGTCCATTTTAGAAACCAGACTGCGTACATTCAAATGTAAGAAACCGAGACCAGATCTTTCTTTAAATTCTGCCGGCGTGTCAAAGCCTGTAGAGATGTCTGGGCCTGGGTTTGGCTGCACATTCCCTGACATTAACAATAATAAAATAATTAAACATTTTTGCATAAAAGAGTCAGGAGAACACAAGAAGCAGATGTGAAGTTTTCTTGTAGAGTCATGACACTGGACAGACAGATCAAGTCCACAGTGTCACAAGGAAAAAACAAAGGGAAAGGGAATGGTGTGACATTTAGTGCACAGCCAAATGCACATGTTCCCTTATATGATGCATGGTCCGTATTTCTAAACTTTGGACCGGAGCCACTATTCCAGTAGAAGCTGCCCCCAGTAAAGTATATTAATAGAGACAAACACAGAGCAGAAACAAGAGACCACTTATATCTCTGCATCTCCATCGCTGCTACCAGCCGGGGTAGAACAAAACAGTAAAATGAGTTAAAGCAGTCCAAAAAGGCGGTAAAGCGACGAGAGTTCAGGTCAATGACAGAATAATCCAGTACGGGTTTTATTTCCTGTTTGTCCGCCTGGAGCAATGACGATGCGTGTCGTCACTCGTAAACAGGAAGACTGGTGAATGAAGCGGGTTACAGAACATTACATTATTGCATTCGTTTATTTTATTTTAACCCTTAATTCGTCACTGGGTTACAGTAACTTATACCATAACATATCCTACTGCCCCCTATCCCGCTTTTATGCAACCGGATCACGGATAAATTGAGCCAGGATAACCAAGATATCCCGGCTTAATCCCTTATTCTAGTTTTGTGCAACGGGCCCCTGCTTTGGGAAATGGCCCCCTAGACAGCTGCTAAAGGGAAGAATAACAACAAACTTCCTTAATAACCATGTGTGCAACTGGAGATCAGATTTGCTCTCACAGTAAATGAGCTTGTCGAAAAGGTAAATGTGAAAATTACAACTATTATTGATGCCATTGTGCCCACTTAGCTGACAGTGATCCCTGGCAAAAAAAAAGGTCTCCATGGAGAAATGCCCCATTTATAAGAACAGAAAAAAGAGAGTGTCGAAAATATCGATATATCGATCAGACGTTGGTATTGATATTGATCGATACCAGCATAATGGTATCAATACTTCAGTTCCTGTACTGTCCGCGCTGCTGCGGAGGCGACCTGTCTGTCTGTTTCTGTGTAAGTGTCGCTACTTTGAGTGCCGCTGCTGCTGTCAGCGTGGAGCACAGCCAGGCAGGCACACTCTGCTCCTCCTCCCCCCTCTTGTGCTTTAATGTCACGTGACCCGGGTAAACAAGCAAGAAGTTCTGCTGGCCCACTACTCACACAGATGATGAGAGACGGAGCGGAGGAATGGCAGACACTAGAAAGAGGAGCGCTGTGTGGCTTTATTTTGAAGTCACAAATTAAACAACAGCAAAGTGTGTAGTTTGTAAAAGGCCTGTAAAATACAGTGGCAATACAACTAATTTATAAAAACACATAAAAAACCACGCCGAGGAAAATGCCGAGCTTCAGAGACGGAGAGAGGAGGAGAGAAACCCCCTGGCCCCGACAGACCCACACCACCAGCCAGAGGCAGCGGTCATTAACAGAGGCCTTTCAGTTTGGCAGAGAATATCCAGGTCGACAATAGCGGTGAAAGTAATATTTTGGCCATCTTCGACATTGGATAATACATATTTTTAAGTGCAACTGGTAATTATACTTTATCTGAGTTGGTTAAAGTAGCAAAAGTATGCCAAGACCTTGAAATAATACATTTATCCCATTGAAACGTGTTATTTAAATGAATATATCCAATATAATCTGAGCCATATTATCCATCCATCCATCCATTGTCTACCGCTTATCCTGCATTCAGGGTCGCGGGGGGGCTGGAGCCGATCCCAGCTGTCATTGGGCGAAGGCAGGGTACACCCTGGACAGGTCGCCAGTCCATCGCAGTCTATCGCAGGGCCAACATGTAGAGACAGACAACCATTCACGCTCACATTCACACCTACGGGCAATTTAGAGTCTTCAATTAACCTATCCCCATCCTGCATGTCTTTGGACTGGGAGGAAGCCGGAGAACCCGGAGAGAACCCACGCATATACCGGGAGAACATGCAAACTCCACACAGAAAAGAGTGGACCCGCGACCCTCTCGCTGTGAGGCGGCAGTGCTACCAACTACACCACCGTGCAGCCCGAGCCATATTATATTCAGTGTAATTACATATATATTTGTGTTAACTGTGAAAGGGATACTGTACGATTACTATATTTAAACTACAAGTAGATGTGCTGGAGACTTAATTATCTTATTATTTAATTCGGCTGATTCCCAAAGAGCAGTGGAGATTACGAGGAGCCTGGCAGAAATGGTTGTAAAGGACCTGCAACCTCTTTCCGTGGTGGATGATGACGGCTTCCAAAATTTTGTGAGGACACTTGACCCACGGTACAAGATTCCAAATAGGAAGACTTGAATGGAGAGGAAACTACCAGCTCTTTATGAAGACTGCTGCATTAAAGTAAGACAGGCATTGAGTGGTGTGGACAGTGTTGTCCTTACCACTGACATGTGGACATCAAGAGCCACAGAGGCGTATTTAACAGTCTCATGCCACATCATAGATGAGCACTGGCACATGCAGCCATACCTGCCAGAAACATGCCCTGTTCCGGGACAACACAGCGCAAACAATATTTGCTTGCATTTGACCAGAATTGCAGAAGAATGCAGCATAACAAACAAGATCCTGGCGGTCATCACAGATAATGGCGCAAGCATGGTTGCTGCTGTGCACAAAGCTGGTTGGACACATTATCCATGGTTTGCGCAAACATTAAATTTGGTGGTAAAAGACTCTGTCAAGGCTCACCCTGACATAGTCACAAGTCAAGTCACAATTTATTTATAAAGCACATTTAAAACAACCTCAGTTGACCAAAGTGCTGTACAATTGCAAAAGCACAACAGAGTTAATTAGGGAAGGCTCTATCTCCACGAGTGGAGAGTCTGGACCTTGGTACTGCCAGGAGCAGCTGGTTGGATGACCTTAGTGCCCTAGCATTGGTGTGCAACTGTAAAAGCCCAGATAATAAGGTGGTGCTAGACCATTCATACATTTAAAAGCAATTAATACAATTTTAAACTGAATTCTAAAATTAATAGGCAGCCAGTGCAAAGATGCAAGGACAGGAGTAATGTGCTCGCGTTTTTTCTTTCCAGTCAGCAGGCGGGCAGCCGCATTTTGAACAACCTGCAAGCGGCGCAGTGCTTTCTGGTCAAGGCCAACAAACAACGAATTACAATAATCTAAATGAGATGTAATAAAGGTGTGAATTAATCTCTCAAATATATTTCTTTGGAGAAAGAATTTTACTTTTGCCAACAGCCTTAGTTGGAAAAAGCTTGTCTTGGCTATGGAGGATATCTGTTTGTCAAACCTAAAGTCATTCTCTAAAATGACACCAAGGTCCCTTGCAAAAGGATGACAGTAAAACTTAAGGGAGCCAAGGGCGCTATAACATCCATCAAGCAGATTTTGTTGCCCAAATAAAATGATTTCAGTTTTGTTTTTGTTCAAAGACAGAAAATTAACTTCCATCCAAGTTTGGATATCTTTGAGGCAGTCTAGTAGAGCCTGAACAGAGGCTTGCCCATTTATCTTTAGGGGTAGATAGATTTGTACATCATCGGCAAAACAATGAAAAGAGATGTTGTACTTTCTAAATATGGATCCCAGAGGCAACATATATATCGAGAAAAGGAGGGGGCCCAAGACAGAACCTTGGGGCACTCCACAACTAAGAGGGGAAGTGGCCGAAGAATGCTGGCCCAGCTGGACAGAGAAGCTCCGGTAGGACTGAAACCACTTCAAAACAGTGCCCCTAATGCCCACACAGGTGTTCAAGCATGACAGAAGAATTTTATGATCCACTGTATCAAAGGCAGCAGTCAGATCTAAAAGGACCAGGACAGCAGAGTTACCAGAGTCAGCTGTCAAAAGAAGGTCATTAAAAAATTTTAAAAGCGCTGTTTCTGTGCTGTGGCGTGACTTAAACCCAGACTGGAACTTCTCCGAGATACCATTTTGATCAATAAAAGACTGAAGCTGTTCATATACCACCTTCTCCAAGACCTTAGAAAGAAAAGGAAGCTTGGAGATGGGCCCAAAAGTTTGATAGAACCGTTTGATCAAGGTTATGCTTTTTAATGAGGGGCTGGACCACAGCATGTTTTAAAGCAGCTGGAACACAGCCGGTCATCAAAGACAAATTCATCAAGTCCCTAACACAAGGGCCAATAATATGGAAAACCTCCTTAAAAAGGCGAGGTGGGATGCTGTCAAGAGCACAATAGGAAGGCCTGAGGTTCTGTACAATATCAGTTAAAGATGGGCGCGGCACTCCGTGGCGCACAATTTAACCAAGGAATGAGGCAGTGTGATGTTGAATAAAACAGCAAAGTGGTCAGAGATGTGTGTGTCAACAATCTCAATGACATTTTACTCCAGACCGAATGACAATATGAGGTCCAGTGTGTGTCCCTTTTCATGTGTTGGGTCAGATACAGACTGAGTAATATTAAAAGAGTCAATGAGGTTCAGAAAATCTTGTACTATGGGACGCGATTTGCAGCAGACAACAATTAAAAATCGGTAATAATTCACTATCAGTCCTGCCGGTGACAGACGACATTGAAAGCTGGATTTAAAAACAGATGCTACCCCTCCACCTCGGCCCGTGGATCGGGGGGAGCTGTAATACACACAATCCGGGGGGAGCAGTTCATAGAACTGGATAGACTCACCGATCTGAATTCACGTCTCAGTCAGAAACATAAAATCCAATTCTCGAGAGGTGAAGAAGTCATTCAGAATAAATGTCTTGTTTGCTAGCGATCTAGCATTCAGGAGTGCCAGGCTATTGATCGTCTCCCCGCCGGCCTGGTTGGATGCTAGGCGCAGCGTCCGAAGGTTCCTGAAATCCGCACCGCCATCGCGGACCCGGCGTCTGGGAGGGTGAACCTCCGCCAGCAGGTGAGAGTAGCAGGGGGCAGGGCACGGCGGAACCAGAGGTCGAATCCAGCGAGGGTACACAGGTTGCCGGAGCAGCGCACACGATCCTCCGAGAAGATGGCGAGGATCCGTCCAGCAGGTAGATCGCTTTAGGGTTCTTAATTTTCACCAAGACACCTGCCCTTTTTCCGCGTTTGCGGGGGCGCTTTCTCCGTGAAATGACAACCGAAGACCGCCATAGGAAGGGTGGTACCGCCGCCAGGGGAGGAGGAAGACCCGAGGTTTGATCACCCAGATTCATTTCTGGCAGTGTGTTTCGACATGATCCAATGTCAAAAAGTACTTGACGATCATATACCAGCATGGCAAAGGAATCTTGGCAGAGAGAGAAAAAAATTACAGCAGCAAACAAATATAGTAGAGCTGGTAGACGGCAGGCCGCACACGCTGGCGCCATCTTCCCCGGAAGACACTAACTGGTCGTGGAGTCCCAACCCCAGAATCCATACTTCGGATTCAACAGAAAAGCAGTGCTGTTGTTGCTTTCTTCCACCATAGCACTAAAGCTGCAGACAAAGTCAAAGACATTCAGAAGCAACAAAACTTCGCGGAACACAAACTCATCCAAGCAGTTGAGACAAGGTGGAACTCTGTTTTCTATATGTGGGAGACAGTGGCGCTGCCAGGATTCATCAATGTACGCACCGAAAAGGCAAATACAACAACAAATGGAAAAATACTTTTTTAAGACAAAATCTAATGTTTTCAGTATCAGTGAAATCAGTAGCGTATATCATGGTGATAGGCCCCGGTGCAAATATTTTTTTTGTGCCCTCCATCCCCGCCCTAAACACAGGCGCACGCTTGTGAGCACTCCATGCACGCACACACACGCTTGGACACACACGCACAGTACGGTATGATAACCCTCCCGGCCCAGGGAGAGAGACATGCATCGGCTCGGCCCACAGTGCTCAGCAGCAGAGAGGTGTCGAGACTAGAGCCGGGCTGTATTGTGTAGTGGAGAGGGGCCAACACACGCTATGCGTAATTGCGCACACACGCACGATCGTCCTCTCAAATGCGGCTGCGTCTCTCCAGTTCACTGTGTGAGAGATAGAATAGCTCTGACTTGCTTGGGCATATGTTGTTTGGTGTCACCCGCTGATTTGCATAATTTAAATATCTAGCCCGCTGAATCTTCTAATCCGGCCCCGGGTCAGCACCATCAATTGTTGAGGGGGGCCCCTCTACGTCGCTTGGCACCGTAAAGGGTCATCCGATAGATTTGATTTAAAGGGTCATCCGATAGATTTGAATGCAAATCCCTCATCTTCGTATTTTGACGGAAAGGGGTTAGCCATCCAGCGTTTTGCCTGCGCTGGAAACATACATTTTCGTGGGGCAGAAACCAATTGCTACCACGTCTTGTTTTTTAAAAAGTGTATCTGCATTAAAATTACATTTTAAGACTGTACTTTTTCATTAAGATTTATATTTTTGCGCAATTTTGAGCAACGCGTCACTGTGTGCGACGATCCCAGACACCATTGCCCAGCGCGATTTCACCACGGTAAGTAGAACAGTCAAATAAGCAAGGGAAATTAATAAGCATTTACACGTCCAAAATTAAGTTATGGCAAAAAAAACATATTGTTTTTATTTATTTATTTGTTGATTTCGGACCCCATTGTAAGAGCTGTATTAGAAATACACTGACATAATGCAACTCTTTGTTGCGTCAAAATGAGGGCCTCTGCTAGCTAGCTAGATTAGCTAACTTGACCTCTTGGTGCTAGTTCATTAATATTGATTTGGACGTGTACTTTTCGCATTGGCAGATATTTGTGACAAGTTACATATATGTGTAATACGTTTGTACCTCATTTTTGCGCAAGCTAAATGTTGTGTTCAGGGCTCAACATTAATTTTTTGAACTTTTTTTTCTTGGGCAGTTATTCATATTGTAATATGTAGTTTGGTGATCTATTCTATTTTGATTTGGTTTTCTCTTTATCTGTAGGTTCCTTTATCCCTGTCCAGCATCCTAATTTACATACATTCATAACATAGAGAAAAAGGCACTTTTAAGAGCCACATTTGTCTTGTATCTTGTTACTATCTCTACTGTTGTATTGTGTTCTCTCCCTCTCTCTTGCTGTCTTAATCTCTCTCCCTCCCCCCTCCCCCTTCCTCTCCCCTGAGTGGTTTGTTTGTCTGTCTTGTCTTTTGTTTGTCCCTGTGTGTTTATATTGTGTGCCATGTCTGATCCTGAGAGGGACCGTCTCCTGAAGGAGATGAGTGATCTTGTCGATCAGGCTGAACATCAGGCTCACCTCCAAAACCTCCAACAGCACGTTAGCATTCACCAGGTGGCAGAACCATCCACCAGTCAGCCTTCCACCAGTCAGCCATCAAACCGCGAGCAAGATGTTCGGTGGATTAAGAGGGACAGTGATGGAAACATTATTTACGGCAGGCCCAGATCATCCCGAAAACAAGCAGGTCACATTTTTTTTACATTCATGTCAATTAAAATGTATACTTTTATCTCCAGATCTAGTTTTACATCTTGCAATGGTATACAACATGATCACAAGTCATAGGTCTGAATTAGAACATATCTGAGGTTGTTATTACATACCTATGCTGTGCCTAGCATCAGGTAAAGTTTGTGTCATTGAGTGTAAAAAGCAACAACTTTTTTGCTACAGCAGGTCCCAGTCACAGCCAGAGTCGGCAGACTGGTGTCTCGTATGTCGGGGCTCCAGAAACCAGTGGGGAAGTAACCAGCGACTTTCCTTCCATTACTGCGGGTGTGTTCTTTATTTTGACTCCACTGGTTCAAAACAGTATGTTCATTTATTATAAAATGGCCATTGTTCAATGCCATTCTCTTTTGTTATAATAAACTACTTTTTTTCAATATTTTGCATTGTTTTAACAGTCCTTCCTTCAAGAGCTTAAACACTCACTGGGTGAGGACATACATGAGGATGAAACACCACCTCAAGCCTCAACAGACTGGTCAACCCGAAAGAGCCTGGTGCGAAAGAGAGACCCTGGCTGGTCAACACCATGGTGGCTTGACAACATGCGGCACCTCGAATCTGCCAACATTGGCAGATGTGTTCCACAAGTGTTCCACAACAGGGATTCGATGGCGCAAGCATTTTTTTATGCGTTGCCTCCCACAACTTGTGTTGTGGAGAGGGTTCTAACCCAGTGTGGTTAGTGTGGTACTTTTTGAAAGTCACATACTCAGACTTGTTAATTCCAGTTATCAACTGGAAAACTAAACACTGTTTTCTGATAGGTCGTTGAAGCCATCAAGCACATCTGGTTTAAAAATAGTTGCCAGTAAATAAATATGTCATTCTTTACTCCTCATCCATGTGTTTTTTTTTTTTTTTTTTTTTTTCAAGAGCGTCTTGTACCTTTGGAGATGCCAGAGACAATATGCGGTTGTCAACAAGGATTGCCCATTGTCATTGCAGGACAGTCCATAGTTGTTGTTGAATGAATGGTAAGAAGAACTTTACGGGTGGGGTGGGGGTCACTTCTGTAGAAGTGGCTGCAGAATTTCACCCACAGCTATTTGATGATCACACCCCATATCTACTCCTTCTCACTTTCTGTTACAACCATGCACATATACGAATCATGATTATGTTACATTCATACATGTTACATTGTGGAACACATCCAGAAATTGTCTTTATCATCTGACAAAAGTGTGACTTCCAATAGAGTGCCTTACAAAAGGTTTGTGGAAGTGTCCTCCTGATCCATCCTTATTCAAAGGTTCCCATATCAGTTATCAGAATGACACAGTTTGCATCTGTCAGAATGAACTGTGAGTATATATTTCCTTCTTTTTCCAGGGAGATATGATCTCAGATTGCCTCAGATTAGATGCGAGGCATGTGATGCCACTGTGGAGTCCTGGAGTGGATGACCTGATCCGAAATGACTACTGGCCTGCCACTTCTCACAATTCAACTGTGTATGCGACAGATGTCCTTTCTTCTTTTGAAGAGCTGAAGATGGCAGCACCAGGGATGTCTAGCCAAGCATTTCTTAGAATGCTGGATCAACGCACTGTTCGCTTTGGCCGTGTAAGTATTTATGGTAATAATTGAGTAACTCAAGAAATAATACTATGAGGGCATGATGATGAAAGTACACATGAACATTTGCACTGTTTAGGAAAAGTTGTGTTAAATTTAGACCGATTATGAACAACCATACGCTCATGATGTCAGACATGCAGTTTCCACTGAAACATTTCTGAAAAAAACAGGTAATTCTGAAGACCTCAAATTCAACTCAACATTGGCTACAGACTTTGACATCTTCTCCCCAATATAATTTCCTGATCCCAGAAGTGTTCCCTTGGATGAATGGGGCTAATATTGCACAGGCTTACTTCTAAACAATATGGAAGGTGTTGTAGCCCTCTTTGCGTATAGATTTAGACTGAATGTCACACAATATCCTGTATGTATAATGTCCCCCAAATACACCAGTGTATAGTGTACGCGTGTTTACATATTATTTATTTTTATGCAAGAAAGACTAGTTTGACTGCCCAGCGTGCAGCCCAGACATGCTTGCAGTATCTGTTGATGGAAACCGCAAGCACTACAGATTCAAGAGTGCAGCAAGGTACTTACAAAATCCGGTGTGTATGACGGTTCATTACTTTGAAATAAACGTCTGTGAATTGAAAACCATATGAATATTTAAAGTTAATATGTATATCTTTTAGGGCTGCGGTGGTGTAGTGGTTAGCACTCTCGCCTCACAGCAAGAGGGTCCCGGGATTCGATCCCCGGGTCGGCCCGGGTTCCTTCTGTGTGGAGTTTGCATGTTCTCCCCGTGTAAGCGTGGGTTCTCTCCGGGTTCTCCGGCTTCCTCCCACAGTCCAAAGACATGCAGGATGGGGATAGGTTAATTGATTACTCTAAATTGCCCGTAGGTGTGAATGTGAGTGGGAATGGTTGTCTGTCTCTACATGTCGGCCCTGTGATAGACTGGCGTCCTGCCTTCGCCCAATGACAGCTGGGATCGGCTCCAGCCCCCCGTGACCCTGAATACAGGATAAGCGGTAGAAGATGGATGGATGGATGTATATCTTTTATGTAGATAGCAGGAACAAGCCGTCTTTGATGGTTTGTTCATCGCAAATGATGATGACGTCGCAAGATTCGTGGACTATGTCCATACCTCAACCAGTCATGTAAACTTGCACAGCTTCACTATTTTACCGATAAAACACTTTGGACTTTGTTTGGACAAGTTTGGACTGTAAACCATCTTCCATTATTTAGGTCTCTGGAAGAGGTGTCTGTGGAGGGCAGTGGTCAGCGGCGCGCAAAACATCTAAGAAGTCCTCAGGAAAAACAGACGAGGAGGGCCTGGAACCCGCTGTATGCCGTCATGGTGTTCTCCTTCGTGCCCTCAATATGTTCAGGGGTGAGATTTTTGCCTACCCCCTGTACCTCCAAAAGCAAATGGCCTGTAAGCCAGTGACATTTTTCGCTATGGATGTGGCATGCAAGTACTGGCCATACCTCCAAAGAGTGGCAGAGAAATGCCCTGAGCTTCAGGATCTCCTCACCATGAGGCCATTTCTTTCTGTTTTTCATGCCAAAGCTCACGATTTCAAATGTGAGGTAAGGAAAAATGATTGTCCATGAGATTTTCTTTCCCTGAAAACCTGTATAAGATTGTTGCCACTTAGGTTTTGTTTTCTTTTTTAAAGGTAAAATGGAGTGGAGCGTATCAGGAGGGGGCTGGTTCGACTCTTGGGGAAGAGGTGGAGCAGTGTAACACCTTCCTCTCGAGGATTGCTGTTACCACAAAGCACATGTCAAAAGCAGGTAAGGTAAATTTTGATCCTGATGACAATGGTGAGCCACTTTGAGCTCATGCATATATGCTGGCTCTGAAAATATAAAGCTCTGAATATTCAACACAAATTGATGGATTGATTACAATCCATCATCCTATTTTATTAGAAGTGAGGATAATAGGGAGGGGCAGAGTGATCAAAAACATGTACTGTACTGTTATTGGTTAGGCATACAGTACCATACCATACTCGCCTGCTGTTCCACGTCAGAGTACCATTCACCTACTGTCATGCTATACTAGTGCTCTATGCCATTTGCCTACTGTCCTGCACCACTGTTTAATGCTACTTCACTATCCTGTGCTATTTACCTATTCCCTTTCATAGGACAATAATCAAATGGCACATGCCTGCAGTTTAGTCTGGGCAGTTTCTTCTCCTAGTGCTACTCGAAAGAAGGTTGACAATCTCATATTTTTTATTTTTGCAGGACGCATAGACATGCTGACAGTCATGGCCATGTGCTGGAACCAACAAAAGTTTGACAACTTGGCTTCCACCCTTGCCCGCCGATATCGGAAGGTAAAGACACCAGTTTTCCCTTATGCAACACACATAGCAATATTGTACAATAAAGTTGCATATTATTTCATAAATTGATGTACTTTTTTTTCATAAATTGATGTACTTTTTTTTCTTAAATTGATGTACAGCTTCAGGTGTTCAACAAAATGCTGCTTGGCCATGTAGGGCAAATGGTGTTTCTGCCTCTTCAGTATGGAATTAAACTGCTCTGCCACCTGTGTATTAAGGCCTCCAAACTTTCAGCAGAGCATAGTTTTATTTATTTTTTTGAACTTTTTATTTAGACATTTTAACCATTTTACAAAACATGTCCTGACATATGACTTTGAAAATGCATGTTAGACTGTACAAGAGAATGAAAAGTAATGTAAATTGGAATATATACATAGTCATGATATAAACATTAGTAACAACCCTGACATTAATAGGTAGGAAAGCAGATATCTATAGATAGTAGCTGAGCATGGTTCTCCAAAGAGGAACTCCCAAAATTACTCCGTCGCATATTCCCATTATTATACACCCAGGTATCTTGAAATACAAGTCCATCTTTGCATGAAAGTGTCCATTGTGAGCTGGAGAGTAGCTGTCATTTGCTCCATCATATATACATTTTTCAGTCTCTGGGTCCATTGACCTATAGTTGGTGGTTTTACCTCTTTCCAGTTCACTGTAATCATTTTCTTCGCTACCAGTAAGAGAATCCTCAGTGCATATCGTTGGTCTGCATTGTATATATCTTTGGGTATAGCTCCCAGCAAAAATAACGTTGGTTCTAGAGTAACATCTATATCCAGGATAGTATCGATTTCCTTTTTAATATCACCCCAGAATCCTTGCAGTACTGGACAGTCCCAGAAGATGTGTGTAGTGTCACCAATATTTCCACATTTTCGCCAACATAGTGCCGAATTAGAGTTTTTCACACATGAAGAGATAACAAGAGGAGTATTAAAAAATCTTATCTTTACCTTCCAGTCAAACTCTTTCCATAATTGAGTATTAATTCCCTTATGGCAGCCTGCCCATATGTCCTCCCATGTAGAATCTTCAATTATAACATTCATTTCCAATTCCCATTTTTTTTTAATGTACTCCGTGTTTTGTAAAGCGCTCGTTGCTAGCCTTTTGTAAATATTAGATAAGTGTTTTTTTGTTGGGAAATGTTTCTCTAAAACACATATAAAGTATTCTTCTATTTCATTTGGGTTTTTACTAACCATTTCCTTTTCCTTATGGTTTGTAACATAATGTCTTATCTGAAGGTATCTGTATATATCCTTCGATGGGAGGTCAAATTGTTCTTGAAGTTGAGAAAATGATTTAAATTCTGTTCCTCTGAAAAGTTGATTAATTGTACGGAGACCTTTGTCGGCCCACCTTCTAAACCCGCTATCCCACAGGGAAGGTGGGAATTCTATATTTCCTACTATCAACATGGCTCTTGAAATTGACACTGGTCCACCGAGCATTTTTTTTACTATTGTCCAGACTTTCAGAGTGTGTTTTATCCATTCATTCTTTATTTTAATTTTATTGACTGACTTTATATCCATAAATGGGAGTACTGATAGGGAAGCGCCCTTAACAGAGTCTTGTTCTATCTTGGTCCATATTGCCTCTCGGTCGTTTCTGAGCCATGCCACTATCGCATTTATTTGTGCAGCCCAGTAATAACTTTTGAGGTTTGGTAGACCCAAACCTCCCTTGTCTTTGGATAGTTGAAGAGATTTTAATCTTACCCTCGGTCTCTTCTTTTGCCATATAAATGTTAAAATTAGTTTATCTAACATTTTTAAGGTAGAAACGGGCACTCCAATAGGGAGGGATTGAAACAAAAAAAGAAGTCTGGGTAATAGGTTCATTTTTACCGTCTCTATTCTGCCGATTAAAGAAAGTGGATTTTTTACAAAAAGCAGAATATCACCTGCGAATAAAGCTATCTTATGAACTGAACCTCCTTAGTCCGTTATCCCTTGAATCTGTACATTTTGGCGTATCGCCTCTGCCAGAGGTTCAATACTAAGAGTAAACAGGATGGGTGACAATGAGTCTCCCTGTCTCACCCCTCGTTCTATCCTAAAAAAGCTAGAACAATGACCATTAACTTTAACTTTGGAGCTGGGCTCTTTATATAATAGATTTATCCAGGCTACAAATTCCCTCCCAAAGCCCATTTCTATCAGTGTCTGCTTCAGAAAAACCCAATCTACTCGATCAAATGCTTTCTCGGCGTCTAGGCCGAGAAGCATTGATGATTGTTTGTCCCTTGCCGCTATTGCCTGCAAATTCAGGGCTCTCCTTATATTGTTTGTTCCTTGACGTCCTAATATAAATCCTGTCTGGTCTGGTTCTATTAATTTTTTTTTGGATTCTAGTGGTTATTATCGAGGTCAGGATTTTATAATCTACACAGAGTAAACTTATTGGGCGATAACTAGTGCACAGAAGGGGGTCCTTTCCTTCCTTATGAATCACTGTTAATATGGCTTCCGACCATGAATTTGGGGGGTCTCCTGATTTTAAAACATAATTATATAATTTACACAGTATGGGCGTGAGCTCATTCACAAATATTTTATAGTATTCTCCAGAGAAACCATCTGTTCCTGGTGTTTTGTTGTTTAGTAATGTTTTCTTTAATTTCACTTTCTGTAATGGGTTTTATTAGAAGTTCTGCCTCTTCATTTGATATTTTATTCATTTTAAGGGATCTTAAAAATTCTGATGTTTTTTCTTCCTTAAATTCTAGTTCTTCAGCCTTATATAGTTGTTTGTAATACGTGGCAAATGAGTCTGATATTTTTGTGGGTTCGGTCTCAACCTGATTGGTTTCAGGGTTCCTAATTTTGGGAACTGCACGGTTAGATTGGGCTTTTCTGAGCTGAAAGGCCAATAGCCTGCTAGCCTTATTCCCCATCTCATAATACTTACTATTAGTATATCTCAGAGCTCCCTCTGCCTTATATGTCAGAACCTCATCCAATTGTTGTCTAACTTCCTTTAATTTTTTAAGAATGTCTTTCTCTCCAAATTGTTTGTGTTCTCTTGTTAATTTTTTTATTTCAGCTTCCAATCCTTGTTGTTTAGTGAGTCTTTGTTTCTTAATTCTAGATCCTATAGAAATAATCTTTCCTCTTATCGTGGCTTTACTGGCATCCCATACAACGAGGGGGAGACATTACCATCATCATTTATAATGAAGTACTCAGTCAAAGCTTCTTTTAATTCCTGTCTAATATTCATATCTGTTAATAATGAAACATTAAGTCTCCAATATCTAAAGTGGCTGTCTACTCCTAAGTTAATTTTCATGGTCACAGGGCCGTGATCTGAGATAGAGATTGGTTCAAGTGTGCTGTCTTTTATTCTATATATTTCAGTTTTTGATATACAAAAGAGGTCTATCCTTAATAGCTCCCATGTACATGAGACATGTAGGTAAAATCTCTCTCATTAGGGTGGAGTTGTCGCCAGATGTCCACTAGACCCAATTCCTTCATCATATCTGATAACCCCTTGGACATTTTGGATTGAGGTTTTCTTGTTGCAGGTAACCTGTCCAATTTTGAATCCAAGGTGCAGTTAAAGTTGCCTCCCACTATTATAACCCCCTCACTTTTATCTACCACTAAGGTTGCTATCTTTTTAAAAAAATGAGGACAGTCTTCATTTGGGGATTTCGTATATATTAAGTATAGTTATCTTCTTCCCTCCAATTGTGCCTATCACCATAACGTATCAACCTTCATCATCTTGAAAAACTTTCTCATTGTTATAGTACACAGATTTATTAAACAGTATTGCAACCCCTCTCTTCTTTTTCCTCACACATGATGCGCTGTAGACCTGGTCAACCCATTCTCTCTTCAGTTTTAAATGCTCAGATTGCGACAAGTGCGTTTCCTGGATTAGAGCAACAGAACAATGCAATTTCTTTAATCGTCCCAAGATTTTTTTCCTTTTGATTGGGTTATTAATTCCTCTTATATTGTAGCTTATGAAATTCAACTCAGCCATGATCCTCGTATGGTCTTGTGATATAGCTCTCTACCTGTTTTAACAAAATAAGTCTAATCACTAACAAAACATTGTCTGTAGGATATGTCAGGAAAAACAAAGAATAAAGAACAATATAGATAACACAAAACTGACATTCCACTTCATCAATCTGACGCTGGAACTGAACTAAAACTGCGTCAGATCCCCGGTGATGTTGGGGCAGAGAGGTGTGACCTACCCTCTCTGTGGAGAAAAGCACGAAATGTGCGAGTGTGACCAATATTACATTAAAGTGTAAAAGAGGTCCAGATGAGTGTAATCCACTCATATATTCAAGCATAGCCTCCTTGGACTAACACATAACCTTATTATGTGACAACAATATATGTTTGAAAAAAAGATAATCTATTGACCCTTGTGTTTTTTTTTTTTTGTGGTAGCAGCCCGTTAGTTGCATAACCTAATGTGTGGTTGTCAATCTTACCACCGATTTGGTTGACACAAGTTTGTTGTTTTTCTTATCCATCCTAATGACATAGTCACTTCAATCTTTCTCCTGCAGAAGGGCCTTAAAGTCAGCTGCTGACAGAAACGCTCTCCTTTTTCTCCCTTCTTGGCTCCTCCATCCATCTTTCAGTTCTTCCTCGATGCGCTCCCTCTCCTCGTAGCGCACGTTAACCCCCAGCTCTCTCAGCAGCGTCGCGGCACCTGTTAGTGATGTAAAGGTCTTCTCCCCGTTGTTCAACTTGATGCGTAGTTGGGCTGGGTATAGACATCTCGCCTGTATGTCTTTCTTTTTAAGTTGCTTGATAATTTCGTGTACCCTCATCCGTTTCTGCTGTAGGTCGGGGGAATAGTCCTGATCAAAGTAGATCCGCTTTCCATGAAGGAGGACTGGACCCTGGCTCCATGCCTGCTTGATGATTGTGTCCTTCACTGCTGCATCCAAAAATCTCACTATGATCGATCTTGGGGGGGCTGTAGCTTCTCTGGGTTTGGCCACAAGAGAGCGATGTGCTCTTTCAATCTTAATGTCCTGGTCTGGTGGTAATTTAAGTACCTTCTGGAGCAGGTCTTTAATAAATCCAGACATATCTTTACCTTCACTGTCTTCCGGGATTTGAAAGATCCTGATGTTGTTTCTTCTCAGCCTGTTTTGCATGTCGTCGCATTTTGCCGAGAGTTCAATATCCCGGTGTAGCAGGTATCTCAGTGCCCTCTGGTAGCGTATCTCCGCATCCTCGGCCGCCCCAATTCTCTCCTCCATTCTTCCCATTCTTTCTTCGTGTTCCGTCAGTTGGTCTTTTATGTCCGAAACAGTTTGTTCAACACGGCCAAGGGCCAATTTGGTGTGGTTGTGTCCGTCTTGGTTTTCTTCTCGGAGTCTCTTCAACTCCTCCAGTATCGATTTATCAGGCGGAGACGGACACATGTTGCTACTAGCCATGTTTTTGCTAGGTGGGCTCGGTTGATTCGGCTTATTCTCCACTTTTCCTCGTGAAGGGTCGGGTTTGTCCTGTCTCCTTTGGCCGGCGGAGGAACTCATGCTTCATGAATGTCTTTTTAGCGTTTCGGCATCAAAATATTATTGTTCTCACTCTAATCTGTTATGTTGTCCATCGGAGCTCGGCTGCTATGCTGCAAGCACGTACGTTGCGTCCGGGAAGTCAAGGAGTGTGTTTTAAATGAGGGTCAGTGTCGTTTCCCTGTTGGACACAACGACGCTACGGAACAAACACCAGAGCATAGTTTTATGTTGTGATGAAATGCATATAACACCCTGGCAACCTTCCCTTCAGACAGCTTTGATTTTGAAGATTTATAAGTTACCAGTTTTGACTTTTGTTGCTACAATCAGGCCTTCACAAGTGCAGTTATCCGCATACATGATGGGGCACAATGTTACGTTGAAAAAAACCTGCGGCCACAGCCAGTGTCGCGTGACTTCAAGTTGACTCGGGGACGCGTTGGCGGAGAAAATGCAAGCGCAGCACTGTGTGGCAGTTTTTTGAACAAACTGCCACTGAAAGTGTCATACAGTTGAGTGTAAATTATGTCAGGCATGGTTGGCTTATAGTAATAGCATCCATGGGCAACCACCTGCACGGCGCTCATCATCTTCTCCATGCGCTAATGTCGTCCTGCTGAAAATAAGAACTGTTAATGGCTTGTTACTTTAGCCTTTATTGTAACGTGTTATTGTACATTATATTGTTGTTTGGTGTTCAGCTTTTTACGAGAATAACGTTGAATAGACATTTTTGTCTGATAACTACTGGAATGGCTTTGATTTAATGGGATTAGGAATGGAATGGCGGTTGAATGGAAACAGAACCCTCTAGTGGTTATATGGCGCAACTGCGATAGAAAGAGATCATAAATTTAAACGTGTAAGGGGTACATGTCGGTTAGAAGCCCAGTGTACACGTTGTCGTTGCAACTGAAATACCCGTTTAGTCTAGTGAAGGTGAGAGTTGGCAATGAAATACCAGTAGACATATCCGAATCTGAAGATCTTTTAATGCTGCAGCATGAGCCATCCCCAGTGCGATGCAGGAATGACTGAAGAGTCACAGTTTCTAAGGGCACTTATAATGCAGTTGAATTTACATATAGGTCTGACATCCTGCAGCCCCCCTCTCCAGGTGTCCCCAGATGTTGTGTTTGATCAAAGGGTCATTGTCTTATCCTGCATCAATGGGCTTGTCTGGCGACGCCCCTGGTGGCAAATGGTCCTGCAATACGCATTGAGGACAGACAGCCATTTGCCCACATAAATACATGATTAAATAGGAATTTCCCTCACATTCCCCCCTTTTGATTAATTTGTAAATCAAACAATTAAATCAACAATCAATAGGTACTGCCATAGAAGGATCACATTGGGGTTACAGAAATCTAAATCGTTACTAATATAAGTTGCTGGATTTATATTACGTGTTATACAATTTCATTTCTTTCGGTCAGGTGATACGATTGTTCAATGATCGGGATCCTGTTTTCTTCCTCTTCAAGAGTGTTCCTTTTTATCCCAAGCCGTGGTGCAGAGCTGAACGAACTGCTCAATTATCTTTCCTGCTTCGTCGGTGTTGTTATGCATGTCGGAGCACAAATGCCGGTCCGCAGAGGTGTACAGAGCACCATCAAGACGGGTGGAAAACTGGACCACCACTCTTCCCCCAAGGACCAAATTGGTCACACAGCCTATGTTGTCCATCGGCGTCACAGCAGGCGCTCCTGTGGTTTTTTGCTGGGTCTTCTTCTTCTCATCCTCGTTGGGTTGTGGGTCAGTTCCCTCGCTCCGGATCTCTGCCTTGAGTGGTGGTTCCTTCCTGCAGTGGCTGGAGTGGACCCACGTGGCTCTCTCTGCTATCTTCACAGCCGTGTTGGTTATCAGGAGTACCAGAAATGGTCCTGTCCAGCGTAGTTCCCTCCAGCGACGTCTCCTGCAGTCTTTTATCACCACCCAGTCTCCAGGCTGTAGGGGTCCTTGCAAGGGGGTGGTAGGGCTGCTCTGACCTGTGTGTGGACAGACTTTAGAGTTGGAGAGGTTAATGCAGTAGTCAAGCATAGCATAAGTTGGCTGGATTCCTTGTCTTCTCCCGACATGGGTCCGAGGCACACTAAGCACTTTCGGAAAAGAAAACTTTAGAACAAAATGTTTGTGAGTGGTTAGAGAAGTCCTGTGTACACTAGGAACTGTCAGCTGTTTCTACCATCTCTAGCCAGGCACTGATACAAACATCTTTGCAAACCCAGGTTGCCCTTTGGAGGAGAGAGGAGGTGTTATTTGGGAAGAAAGGTTAGGCATTTTCACATTTTACATTGTTATCTGAATGGGTTGTGGTGAGCAGGTTTCCACAATTGCCACCATGCAGTCGTGTGGCTCACCATCCACTGCTGTAGACAAAAGGCTTGCTGGTTAAGTACAATGCATCAGGTTATAGTGACATTAGGGAGTGAGAGCAAAACATTATGGTAATGCATCATCTGTGCTGGAGTGAGGTGGCCCATTCTCCACTCCAGGAGGATGGATGCAACTACCTGAGGAACAAAAAGATTTAGCAATGACATTCATTCTTTCTTTTTACAAACAGTCTGTGTCAAAAGGTTGCTCTGAGTCGGGTCAGCCCAAGGTCGGGGCGGCAGTCAGGGTTTGTACAAGCTTAACAAGCTGGCATGTCCGTCGTTGTCCAAGTCCGTGTGTTTGTCAGTCGATGTCCATGATCATGTGTCATGCTCTGCAGAGGCTGTGCCATCTCAGCATAATTTTAAAGATGGCTTGGATCCGATTATCGGTTAGTTTTTTTTTAAAACCTTATGGAAAATAATGTGGCCTAGGAAGGTTACTTCCTGTTTTACCCACTACAATTTTGAGAGGCTGACTTTGTGGCCTTGTGCTGCTAAAAACTTTAGCAGTGCCACTGTGTCAGCCTGGCATGCCTGTTCACTTTCTGAAAACCAAAGTGAATTGTCGACCTACTGCATAATTTTACTCTTGCAAGGATGTTTTAAGACCTTTTGTCTCAGTAGCCCATCTGGTGTGTGTCCAAAAATTACCTGGGACATAATTGTGTGTGGATCAGAAATCAATGGAGCTCTGGCATAACCCACGTTGTTCTCTGCTCTCATATCCCAAACAAATTGCAAGACCACTGGTTGTTTTTCTTGAGGTGCCTTTTACTGGAAAGATAGGTGTGCAACAAGGTGAATCTGGACATGCGACAACTCCATGCTCCATGAGCAATCCAAATACTGGAGCTACCCCAAAATAAATGATCACCAGTGAACAAATCTGACTCCTATCCTCTAAGCCATTGTGTCTCAAAATCAGCTGTGAGTGTGATGCATTCAGTGCAATGTTAATCGTCAATGTATCTGTGTGTAACCTCCCCCCCCTTTACAATTTGCATTGCAAAGGTTGTTAGCTGTTGAACAACAAAGTGAGGATGATCACACTTTAAATCCCATGTGTATTCATACAAAAGGAGGAGTTGGGTCAAAGGTGACACCCTGAAAATGCCTATTTTCTCTGGTGTGTGTTTGTATGTGTGTTTTGCTCACCCATGTCCAGTCCCTGTTCCGTCTCTCTCTTAGTCACCAACCTCCTCTTCCATGTGTCCTTCTCCCTCTTGTTCCTGGATTTGTTACTATAACTCCTGTCCTCTGGTCAGAATTGCCATTCTTCTGAGTTTTTTTTTTTTTTTTTTTTGGTACAGTCTTTAATCCAGTGAGCTCCCACAGTGGTGACAGGCGTGGTGAGCGGTGTTTTTGAAATGTCCATCCATGAGCCCTGCCCCGTCTGCCTGGTCTTCCTCTGCCCTGATAGTGTAGTTTCCGTTCATAGGCCTGCAGTTGAGCCATTTGCAGTCTATTTTCCAGGTTTGCCCTCTTCTTGTCAGCTTTCTCCTCAGTTCTTGCTTACATATTTGGCATAGCTGGAGCGTTCAGATCAGGCAAAGGTGCAGCAAGTCCGATGACTCGTGTCCGGCTGTCGCAGGTAATAGTTGTTCTGGTGCAAATTCAGGAGGTGTGTAGTGAGGAGGAGGCCGTGCTTCGCCAGAGAAACAGTCCAGGTCCTGGTGTACTCTGCCTGTGGGAAAATGAGCACACTGGGTTTTTAGTTCCCCACCCCCCGCTATGTTAATTCTTTTGTATGTCCCTGTACAATGCTGCTGTTTACAATCACTGAAAGCTTTTCAACCTCCATGAAATGTTTTTTTTTTTTTTTTTTTTTTCCCAGCACTAATTGCTGCCTTAATGTATCTATCTGATTTAGACTGGAACTACCATTCGATGATAAACCATATTTCTCCCAAACCTCCAGATACTCACATGTTCCTTCTCCATGCTTGTCACACATGAGGGGTATTCCACCAAACTCGCTAATTAAAGCGGCGCTTACCTGGTTAAGCCTGGTTAGAACTAGCGCCAACTTCCACTTGCGGCTAAACCCGTTCCATTAACGCATTTCAGCCGCGCCTTGTTGAGGCTTATTCAAGCAAGGCTAACGTTGTCGTGTGTTACGCACGTTCACGGGATATGAAGCCAGACCAGAACCAGGAATGTCGAATCATCGAGAAAATGGCAGAAAAGACCAGAGCAAAAATTATTGATGGAACTGTATGAGGAGTATAAACCCATCATAACCCAAAAACGGAATACTGTAGTGATAAATAAAAATCGCGAGGCTGCTTGGACAAGAATTGCCGAGCGATTTAATATGGAAGTACCGTTAAGAGTAACATGTTCTAATATAACACTGACTACAATTTCTCTAACGTGAGGATAGTGTAGAGGTAACGCGTCGGCTTTACACGCGGCATGCGAGGGTTCGAATTCCTGACTATAGTCGTTTCTTTTTCTTTCTTTGGCCGGAAGTCTCTCTTTCTCTCTCTTTTTTTTTTTAGATAGGCCTAGTAAATGCAATACATTGACCAACTCATTTATCTCAACAATTTAATGAATACATTCAATGAACCTATTAATGAACTCACCTGAAAGGAATTTATGTGCCTGAAAATTGCATGCAGCAATGCCTTTGTCATTGGGATCTAAAACATGCTATTAATAATAACATCTTTATGTCCATCATGTTTTTGCAAGTTATATTTGGGTTCTGAGGAAATTGTATGACATATTTATCATAGTTAAAGTAAAATGTTGGTCTAATTCTCTGATCTAAAGACAATTATACAGGGAAAAAAAAAACACACACACATGAGATATCCTCGCTGGGATGTGAACCCGCGATGTCCACATTTAAGGGCAGGTACGTCACCACTCACCCAACTGGGGACTTGGATAGTCAAATGGCCAGTAGGTCTTAAACAAAATAATCGATTTATTCATATTTTTTTAATTGCAAGCTTGTATTCTTAGACGCTTGATGAAAATATAGTCTGTTTGTACTTCATATATGTAATTCTGATAATTTTTGGTCTTTCACGTGACGAAATCACGAGGACTAGGCTTGGCGGAACCTTCTGCTGGTACAGTTGTTTCCGACAGACGGACTTCTCTGAAACCCCCGCTAAAGTAAGCCTGATGTTTAGCCTGCCCCGGAGCAGGCTAGTTTGGCCGGATAAATTTCCATGGTTACTTAGCGGAGAGTCCCTCAAGTCACGTTGATGGAACGCAACTCTCGCTAAAGGTAGCGAGGCTTATCGAAATTAGCCCGGCTTTGCGCTTAGCGAGTTTGATGGAATACCCCTCTGGTCTTTGCACACCCCTCATATACAATTTTGGACCCCATAGTTTACTTTGAGTCTTACCCATGATGAATCATTTCAACAAGTCTTACCAGAAAGAAACCAGAGATTCTGAGATACCACACACAACTTCTAATGTGGACCACAGCCGTAAAAAATAGCTGTAGCCCGATCCGGATCCTAATAAACAAAAACAACAAACAAAGCAAACAAACAAACAACAACAACAAAAAAAAATTATAATAAAAAGTAAAAATAGAAACTTTTAACTGCGCTCAGTCAGTTGGGACCTTTCAATGAGATATCATTTTCCAGATATTCTTTGAAAGGGTGATTGGCCCCTACGTCCAATCTGGTCAGCCCGTCTGGACTTGGTGCCGACCCCTGGTACCTCTATTGTCAGATCAGTACTCTTGAGATCGGGTGCTACTGCCTCGTTAGCTCTATTAACGCGTTCACGTCTGCCGTTAAGTAGATTCTGGATAAAATAGAATAAAAGTTTAACTGTGCTCAGTCAGTTGGGACCTTTCAATGAGATATCATTTTCCAGATATTCATTGAAAGGGTGATTGGCCCCTACGTCCAATCCGGTCAGCCCGTCTGGACTTGGTGCCAACCCCGGTACATCTCGTGAGATCAGTACTCCTGAGATCGGTCGCTAACCTCTTGTTAGCTTAACTCGATTAACGCGCCTGCAGAAGCCGATAATAGACCCTTTCGGCCCTTAAACGCGAGTTATTTCCTTACTCGATCAGCGTGTCCCAGACATCGGTGATAGACCCGTCGGCCCGTACGCGAGTAATACCCATTAGGCCTCTACTATTGAATATTATCAGATATTATGTCCTAACCTTTTAAGTTCTTTACACTTTGGATTGCTGTGTCAAGGATTCCGTGAAGCACAACCGATTCAGGCGCCCTCCTTTCTAACCCCTTTGGTCGGTTACGATCCTGTCGGGAAGAAGCTTTGGGCTGCAGAACCCAGTCTTCGGGTCCGGCTGCGCAGTTGACCTGTTGGTGTGTCTCAGGAAATCCTCGAAGTCAGCCATCCCGGACGAGCCCCCATCTGTCGTTGCAACTGAAATACCAGTTTAGTCTAGTGAAGGTGAGAGTTGGCAATGAAATACCAGTAGACATATCCGAATCTGAAGATCTTTTAATGCTGCAGCATGAGCCATCCCCAGTGCGATGCAGGAATGACTGAAGAGTCACAGTTTCTAAGGGCACTTATAATGCAGTTGAATTTACATATAGGTCTGACATCCTGCAGCCCCCCTCTCCATGTGTCCCCAGATGTTGTGTTTGATCAAAGGGTCATTGTCTTATCCTGCATCAATGGGCTTGTCTGGCGACGCCCCTGGTGGCAAATGGTCCTGCAATACGCATTGAGGACAGACAGCCATTTGCCCACATAAATACATGATTAAATAGGAATTTCCCTCACAACGTAAAGAAAAAATTGTAAACGTTGACACCCCTAGTGCAAGGCAAGATTACTTACTTCGTCTTTTCCCTTGTTGAGGTTGGATGGATTGGCCTGGGGTGGATGGTGGGGTTTAGGGTGCAAGGGGAAAAGGTTAAGAATGATATATTCAGAATCTTGGGGATGGTTTAATTAATTAAAAGGGTTGAAATTCACCATGTGTAACTTGTTTTATATTGTGCACTGATTACAAAAAACATGGGACACATTTACTGATGTGGTGCAAGGCAAGATTGCTTACTTTGTGTTTTCCTGGATGGTAGAGGCTCCATATGTAGCTTTGCCTGCGGGTCTATCGGGAACAGGTTTAGGGTTATCATTTGCTGGTCTTGGGGGAGTTGCAGGTCTAGGGGGAGGTGCAGGTCTTGGGGGAGGTGCTGGTCTTGGGGGAGGTGCAGGTCTAGGGGGAGGTGCTGGTCTAAGGGGAGGTGCTGGTCTTGGGGGAGGTGCAGTTGCACTTGTTGGGGTACCTGTTGGGTATCTGTCGTGAAGTTAGCAAAAATATAAATTCTATACACATCATCAGAAAAATCAACAGAAAACACTACAACTCTATACTCTGAACTCTGCATAAAATCTGCATCTTACCATCTGATTTGAAGATCGTATGCCTTCATCATGCTTTTTAAAAAGCTGAGTTGTTTTGTGTTGGTGGCAGATGCGTGACTAAATCTGCCGCCAACTTGCCTGTGCCTTTGTGCCTCCTGCTAATGAACAAGATGGGCTTATAGCAGAACGTTTTTTGACCTGAAATGAAACAAAGTAATTAGCACATTTCCAATACATTATGTTACTACATTACTACATAAATGGCAGTCTAACTAATATTTAAAGACCCAATCTGCCAAATAGTTTTTAATGTTTAAGTGTTAACTGTCAGGACCAGACGGACAGGACAGGACCCACAGAGCAGATCAGACACAGGCAGGTTCAATAGACGAAGTTTATTTCCAGGCCAAAGTCGATACACAGGAAGTCAGTCCACAGGGCTACAGTACAAAAACGTGAGGCAGAGGCAGGTCGAGAAACAGGCGAGGGTCGGATACACAAAACAGGCGATACTGGAAGCTACACGAGGGAAATTCACGAGGAACGGAGCCGGAACACTACAGTCACTGACGCAGACGAACAGACAGCGACACATGGGGAGAGAGGGGTATTTAGGCACACGAGGGATGAGACACAGGTGCTGACAATCACTAATTAAGGGAGAACTAGACAGGAACTGAGGAATACATGCGGGGAGAGAAAATAAAAAGACAAACAGGAAACACAAAACAACATGTCACACTTGACGGGCCCTGACAGTACCCCCTCCCCCACGGTCGACTCCTGACGGCCCAGGATCAGGAGGATGGTCTCTGTGGAAGTCCCTTATGAGGTCACGGTCCAGGATGGCCCGAGCAGGGACCCATAACTTCTCCTCAGGCCCATAGCCCTCCCAATCCACCAAGTACTGGAACCCCCTCCCCCTGCGGCGAGCCGCCAACAGCTTCTTCACCGTGTGGACAGGACCGCCATCGATGAACCGGGGAGGCGGTGGGGGTTTGGAGGGCGGAACCAGAGGGCTGGTCCTGACGGGCCGGATCTTGCTGCATGAAAGGCGGGGTGCACTCTGAGAGATCTGGGGAGCTTTAGCCGCACACACACAGGATTAATAACCTTTGACACTGGGAATGGGCCAACAAAGCGTGGAGCCAACTTACGAGACTCGATCTTGAGGGGCAGGTCCCGAGTAGATAGCCAGACCCGCTGCCCAACTCGATAGTCCGGGGCCGGAATCCTCCTCCTGTCCGCGTTCCTCTTGTAGGCTTGGGCCGTCTTTTGGAGATTCAAACGGGCACGTGACCACATCTGCCTGCAACGACGAATCATGGCCATCGCTGATGGGACATTGACCTCCTCCTCCAGGGCTGGAAACAGCGGGGGTTGATATCCAAACACGCATTGGAAGGGGGACATGCTAGTGGACGCGCTGGGCAGCGTGTTGTGCGCGTACTCCACCCACATGACATACTTGCTCCACGAGGCGGGATTCTGGGATGCTAAACACCGGAGTCTGGTCTCCAGGTCCTGATTTAACCGCTCCGACTGCCCGTTGGTCTGAGGATGGTGGCCAGAGGTCAGACTAACGGTCGCGCCCAGGAGCTGACAGAAGGCCTTCCAGAACTGTGCCACAAACTGCGGACCCCGGTCAGAGAGGACATTCCTGGGAAACCCAAAAACCCGACAGACCTGGTTCAGAAGAGCCTCTGCCGTCTCCTTGGCGGAGGGGAGTTTCTGCAGCGGTATAAACCGCACCATCTTGGAGAACCGATCCACCACTGTCAACACAGTGGTGTTACCCTCTGAGAGAGGCAGACCCGTGACGAAGTCGAGTGATATGTCAGACCAGGGCCGCCGTGGCACAGGGAGGGGCTGGAGGAGTCCCGCATAGGGGGCATTTCTGCTCTTGTTCTGCTCACACACTGGGCAGGCCGACACATACTCGTTGACATCATTCCTCATTCCAGGCCACCAAAACCTCTCTCGAACCCGGGACAGTGTTCTGCGGAAACCAGGATGACAAGAGACCAGAGATGCATGAGCCCACGCAATCACAGGGCCCCTCAAATCAGGGGTGACAAACAGTCTGTTGTGTGGTACCTCAGGTGGAATCTGCGCTCCCTGATTGGCTCTCCTAACCCGCTCCTCAATCTCCCAGGAAACATGACCAACCACACAGGACTTGGGAATGATGGTTTCAGCCCCCCTCTCATTACTGTCCTCATTAAACAGTCTAGATAATGCATCAGGTTTAAGATTCTTGGAGCCTGGCCTGTAAGACAACGTAAAGTTGAATCGGGAGAAAAAGAGCGCCCACCTTGCTTGCCGCGGGTTCAGTCTTTTGGCCGTTCTTATGTACTCAATGTTCTTATGATCGGTCCATACCAGGAATGGAAGTTCAGTTCCCTCCAGCCAGTGTCTCCATTCCTCCAGGGCGAACTTTATGGCCAACAGCTCCCGGTCTCCCACATCATAATTTCTCTCTGCTGGCGAGAACCTACGGGACAGAAAAGCACAAGGGTGGAGCTTGCTGTCCTCCCTCGGCCGTTGGGAGAGCACAGCCCCCACGCCCAAGTCCGACGCATCGACCTCCACCATGAATTGCTGCTTGGGATCTGGAAGCGTTAACACAGGGGCAGTAGTAAAACTGCGCCTCAGCCTTTGGAAAGCTGACTCCGCCTGGAGTGACCAGGTAAACTGCACCTTGGGGGAGGTCAAGGCATGTAATGGGGCCGCAATGCGGCTGAAGTTTCTAATAAACTTACGATAAAAGTTCGCAAACCCCAAAAACCGCTGGACCTCCCTCCTGGAAGTGGGAGTGGGCCAGTCCTTTACTGCTCGCACCTTCGCCGGATCCATGCTGACTTGCCCCTCGGAGACAATGAGACCTAGGAACGACACTGAGGGCACATGGAACTCACATTTCTCTGCCTTAACATACAATTGGTGCTGGAGTAATCTCTCCAGCACCAGTCTGACATGCCTCTGATGAGTTACCGGATCTGGAGAGAAAATCAGAATGTCATCTATATACACAAACACAAACTTATTCAGAAAGTCCCGAAGAACATCGTTGACCAAGGTCTGAAACACTGCAGGAGCATTGGTTAGTCCAAAAGGCATAACTAGATATTCATAATGTCCAATAGGAGTATTAAAAGCAGTCTTCCACTCATCCCCCTCCCTGATGCGAACTAAATGGTAAGCATTACGCAGGTCAAGCTTTGTAAAAATCTTGGCTCCCTGGAGGAGCTCAAAGGCAGTGGAAATGAGGGGGAGAGGGTACCTGTTCTTGACTGTGATGTTGAGTCCACGATAGTCAATGCATGGTCGAAGGGTTTTATCCTTCTTTCCGACGAAGAAGAAGCCGGCTCCAGCCGGTGAAGAGGATGGACGGATGATTCCGGACTTGAGGGCAGCCTTGATGTACTCGTCCATCGCCTGCTGTTCCGGGGCCGACAGGGAGTACAGGCGACCACGAGGGGGCGAGGTCCCCTGGAGCAAGTCTATGGCACAATCATACAACCGGTGAGGAGGGAGAGACGTGGCCATAGCCTTGTTGAATACCTGCTTAAGGTCCAAGTAGCACTCCGGGACAGCAGACAGATCCGGGAACTCCCCCCTCTCCACCTCCTCGGGGGAAGTAAAAACTCCTTGTGGGCCAGGATCCGCCCGGCCCGCCAGGCACCGCGTCTTACAGTCGCTCCCCCAAGACAGGACCCTGCCGGAGGCCCAGTCTACCTGAGGGCTATGTAAAATTAACCAAGGGTACCCCAAGACAAGGGGGTGTTGTGGTGCATTGTATAAATGAAAACTTATCTCCTCCCTGTGAGCATCAGGAAAAGTCAGAGTTACAGGAGAGGTGCGGTGCGTAACCCGGTACTTCAGGCGCCCATCTAAGGCAGTGGCTGACGATGGAGAGTCTAAACAAACAGGTGAAAGGTTCAGTTTCTTAGCTAGTCCAATGTCCATGAAATTAGCATCAGCACCAGAATCAATGAGGGCATTATGAGACAGAGACAAGGTGACGGAAGAAAGGGTGACTGAAGAAAGCTGCCGGCAAGGCCTGTCTTTATTGGGAGTGGAACATACCAGCACTGAAGCCTGACGAGAGGAGCCGCTGCGTCGCACGGGGCAGTTAGCCAGGAAGTGGCCCAGTTGTCCGCAGTAGATGCAGCGTCCTTCGTTCCGTCTCCGAAGCGGCTCCTCAGGCGTAAGCTCAGCCCTTCCCACCTGCATGGGCTCCTCGACGTCTGCAGAAAAGGGAGCTGGAGGTGGAAACTGAGGCGGAGAGGCACCACAGAGGGACGGGGGCCCGGAACGCAGGAAGGGGTGACGACTTCTCGTCGCATCGCGCTGAGCCAGCCGCTTGTCGATCTTGGAGGCGAGCGAAATAAGAGCATCCAGCTCGGAAGGTAAGTCAAAAGGTGTTAAAAAATCCTTGACCCGTTCGGAAAGTCCATTAAAAAACGCATCCACTAAAGCAGGCTGATTCCAGCCACTCTCAGCTGCCAGCGTCCGGAACTCGATAGCATAGTCCAAAACACTCCTCCTGCCCTGCCGCATAGCAATGAGAGCCTTAGCTGCTTCACGCCCCGGAGCAACAGTCTGAAAAATTTGTGTGAACGTTTTAACAAACAGAGGGAGCGAGTTGCAAACGGCGGAGTGACGGTCCCACTCAGCTGTGGCCCACGCCTTGGCTCGGCCGGACAGGTAAGAAATCATGTATGCGATCTTGCTAAGTTCTGACGGGAATGCTAATGCCTGGAATTCGAAATGTAACTCACACTGCGTCAGGAATGATCGACAGTCACCAGAGTCGCCCGAAAACCACTCCGGACTAGACAGGCGCAGGTGAGTGTTTTCTGGAGACCCGGAAGCGGGGAGGTCCCCCAGTTGAGCTCGAGCGGTGACTGGGGCGGCGGCGCCCCCCGGCGGCGACGGGGCGACGTTGACCTGCTGAAAACGATCAGCCAGTTGACTAAGCTGGGAGGCAAGCTGATTATACGCAACCTCTTGACGCTTGGTGGACTCGGCTATCTCCTGCCGCAGCCAGCCCATCTGTTCCTCTTGGAGGCGAAGGCGTTTGCCCTGAGACCCAAGCGCCTCCCGGACAGGGTCAAGATCTGCGGGGTCCACCGACATGGTCTGTTCGTACTGTCAGGACCAGACGGACAGGACAGGACCCACAGAGCAGATCAGACACGAGCAGGTTCAATAGACGAAGTTTATTTCCAGGCCAAAGTCGATACACAGGAAGTCAGTCCACAGGGCTACAGTACAAAAACGTGAGGCAGAGGCAGGTCGAGAAACAGGCGAGGGTCGGATACACAAAACAGGCGATACTGGAAGCTACACGAGGGAAATTCACGAGGAACGGAGCCGGAACACTACAGTCACTGACGCAGATGAAAAGACAGCGACACATGGGGAGAGAGGGGTATTTAGGCACACGAGGGATGAGACACAGGTGCTGACAATCACTAATTAAGGGAACTGAGGAATACATGCGGGGAGAGAAAATAAAAGACAAACAGGAAACACAAAACAACATGTCACACTTGACGGGCCCTGACATTAACCATGAGATTAAAGACGTATTGTAAAATTAAAACACAGAAATAGTCATTTAAATTGCAACTGTCAGTGCTCGACTTCGTTTGAAAATAGTTAATCAGATGTTGTGACAGTAATGAAGATGGCGTCCACTCCATGCTGACTTTGAACATTTTTTACAACAGGAGCCCGCCTGCATAGAATTAAAGTGTCATTTCATATAGTGTATGAGGAGCTGTTTGTTAGAGCAACTTGCATGTGATATACATTTATCACTTGAGCGTCATGTGTGATGTGTGAAGCAAAAGCAGTTTAATAGGGATGTATGGTGTGGTTTGTCCCCTTAGGACAGACAGATGGCTGTGCATGTTTGTCAGGGACCAAACAGAAAAGGCTCAAGAACACAAGGTGTAACTGTCAAAAAATATTAATTTATTTGCAATTAAATTCAAAGAAACAATATCCAAAAGTATAATACAAAATAATAGGAAAATAACAACTAACTGAGAGCCCTAACTGAGGTCTACTTAAACAAACAGCAACTTAACTCAACATAACTGACCTGTTAAATGAGACACTAGGTGGGGGTTATATAAACGTAGGCTAGCCTAACACAAACGATAGGGGGGACAGACAAACTAATACTTCCCTAATTCAACAAAAGATAATGTGAACAAAGACTACAATGAAAACCTATATATACCCACACAATATAAACACTCAAATCCTAACGCAAACTTAAAGCTCTTAATAATCTCAAATTAAATAAATCTCAAAGAAAAGACAGCCTCCCCTCTGGCACCTCCAAGGTGGCCTCCTCCACGTCCTGTTTCTGCTCCCATAAAGAGGCCATCTTGGAAGGCGCCGCCTCCTTTTCAGAGCTGGGGAGAGCTGCAAACAATAAGACACAAGGTGAGTTTCAACTTAAACAAAAACGTTAATGAACAGCCTGTTAATAAAAATGCGTGCACTCAAATTAATCAACAACTGTCAATAAACAAGATTTATGAAAGGAAAAGAATGGTGTCATTATTAAAAAATAAAAGAACAACAATAATACTCAACTTAATGGTGGTCACCATGTGTGGCCACCACAATGTTCATGTAAATACTGTATGTACTTTGGCCTTAATGTTGATTCCCACTCAATTAATGTAGTATGAGCATTTTTACTTACAGCAATTTGGGCAGTTTCATTGCAGGGATATTCGCAACAACCACTCAGAGGCAGTAGGGGAGAGGCAGAGACAGGGAGAGAGAAGGAGGGAGAGAGAGAGAGAGAGAGAGAGAGAGAGAGAGAGAGAGAGAGAGAGAGAGAGAAATAACGGGACAATAAACAATACAAATAAGACAAGATACAAGATAAATGTGGCTCTTAAAAATGCCTTTTTCTCTATGTTATGAATGCATGTATATTAGGATGCTGGACAGGGATAAAGGAACCTGCAGATAAAGAGAACACCAAATCAAAATAGAAAAGATCACCAAACTACATATTACAATATGAATAACTGCCCAAGAAAAAAAAGTAAAAAAATTTAATGTTGAGCCCTGAACACAACATTTAGCTGGCGCATAAATGAGGTACACACGTGTTACACATATATGTAACTTGTCACAAATATCTGCCAACGCCAAAAGTACACATCCAAATCAATATCAATGAACTAGCACCAAGAGGTCAAGTTAGCTAATCTAGCTAGCTAGCAGAGGCCCTGGCTAGCTACTTTGCATTTCATTTTGATGCAACAAAGAGTTGCATTATGTCAGTGTATTTCTAATACAGCTCTTACAGTGGGGTTCGAAATCAACAAATACGACGATATGTTTTTTTTGCCATAACTTCATTTCCGACGTGTAAATGCTTATTAATTTCCCATGCTTGTTTGACTGTTCTACATACCGTGGTGAAATTGCGCTGGGCAATGCTGTCTGGGATCGTCGCACACAGTGACGCGTTGCACAAAATTGCGCAAAAATATAAATCTTAATGAAAAATGTCATTTTAATGTAGATAAACTTTTTAAAAAATAAGACGTGGTAGCGATTGGTTTCTGCCCCACGAAAATGTATGTTTCCAGCGCAGGCAAAACGCTGGATGGCTAACCCCTTTCCGTCAAAATACGAAGATGAGGGATTTGCATTCAAATCTATCGGATGACCCTTTACGGTGCCAAGCGACGAAGAGGGGCCCCCCTCAACGTCGGCTTAGGACTTCAGGGCTAAATGACCAAACAGCATATTTGACGGCAAAGGGGTGAGACCGTGTTGGTATGTCAATGTATTAATGAAAATATGTATTATAATTTCAGTGATCAAGACCCCAGGGAGAGTAGCTGCTGGAAAGTCCAGCAGCTAATGGGAGTCTTTAATAAACAAACAAACAAACACCACAGCATTGCCTAGCAGAGACACAAATGACAAAACTGACACAATTTTGCCAGGACTTAGTCACACACTTTCTGTTGACTTAGATAAACTGAAACAACAGCAACATGATGATGAATGTCTCAGGGAGGTTATTGCATGGCTACATGATAACAAACACCGACCACCCATTGGTCGTTTGAAACACTCCTCCCCCACACTGAGGAAACTTTGGCATGAATTCCCCAAATTGCTATTTCGGCAGGGAATCTTGTGTAGAAAGGTCAAAGCAAACCCAAACACACCTGTTAACTTCCAGGTTGTTTTACCCACAGCTCTCATTTCCACAGCTCTAATGTGTTTACATGGTAATCAGTTCAGTGGTCATCTGCGTGCAGAGCGCACACTTCAAAGAGCTAGACGTGTCTGTTATTGGCCATATATGACCCGTGATATCCATAAGTTTTGTGCCGAGTGTTTGCCATGTCAGACACGGAGCAGCCCCACACCACATAAAAGAGCTCCCCTGCAGCCTATCGAAGCTGAGAGGCCATTTCAGAAAGTGGCCGCAAACATCACTGAACTTCCTGTTACGTCAGCTGGCAACAGATATGTTCTGGTAGTTATGGACTATTTCACCAGATATGTCAACCTCTTCCCATTGAAGGATCAACGTGCTACTACAGTAGCAAAGTGTATTTTTGAGGAGTACATCAGACATCATGGGGTCCCAGAGTCACTTCACACTGACCAAGGGAGACAGTTTGAGTGAGACCTCATCAAGCATCTCTGTGGTTTCCTTGGCATTAATAATACCCGCACATCACCATCCCATGCCCAGTCGGATGGCATGGTTGAGAGACTGAACCAGACACTGAAAGACCAGCTTGCTAAGTACATTGTTGAAAATAGTGGTGAATGGGACCAGTATTTGCCACAATTTGAGCTTGCTTACAATTCAAGTGTTCATTCAAGCATTGGGTTTTCTCCTTTCTTCTTGGTTAATGGTAGAGAACCTAACTTGCCACTTGATGTTATGCTGAACTGTTGTCCCACTGTAACCTCTTCTACCCCTGGTACACCAGCAGCTTATGCTACACACCTTGCCAAATGCTAGTCACATGCTTTCAGGGAAGCAGCTCACAACTCTGCTACAAACAAGCAGCGTCAGAAGACCCAGTATGACAAAAAGGTTGTGTTCCATCCTCATCAGCCAGGTGATTTAGTTCTTCTGGATGATCCTGCACGAAAGATGAACAAGCTGGCTCCCAGATGGAGGGCCCTTATGTGGTCCTGCAGCGCATGAGCAATGGTGGTTTCCCAGGTGTTATATATGAAATCAAGGATCCAAGGAGCAGAGGCTCAAGAGAATGGATTATTCATCATAACAGACTGAAAACCTACAAAGGGACTTTTCCAGCTACCTCTCCTGTCAGACAGGCACCTACCGCACCTGCTGAGGTCGGCATAGTACCAGCCCCTCGCCTTGTCAGGGGCCTTGCCTTTTCGCCCTCCCAACCTTCCACATGTGCCTGAGGGTGCTGGAAAACAGCCCGCACCTACTACTGTCGGGAGTGCTGCTCGACGCAGTGTTCCACCATCTCCTCCTCATTCATCCTCCACCTCTTCCCCCTTCTCTCCCTCATCCCCCTCCTCCACTGTTGGCCCCACAAGCCCCACTGCACCTCAGTCACTCTCTCTGCAACCTGTGGGCCTCATGTCCCGCTGTGACATCTGTAACCGTGTAGATTATTATGTGTTTATTATTTTAATTATTTCATTTTATGTTGTTAACCCTTGGATTATTTTACTAATGTGCAGTTATGATGTTGGTTCCGCATGCTCTTATTTTGGTGGCAACCGGATATATGGGGCTCGAGAAGGTGTTCTAGCTCTGCCCTTGTGTGCTTTGCTCTCGTCGTTGAACCTGACCTGTAAGTGAGTTAACATATAAAGTCTTCCTGTCCTGCCGTAACGGTGCCTTTTCATTGGAGAAGTATTTACACTCTTGTAACCCGCAACACCCACGGTCCTGGCACGCTACCCATCCAGAAACCAGGGTTACATTTATATGACCTCCAAGTCTTCCCTTAAGTTTTTGCTTTTGGATCCCAAAATGTTTGCTAACTTTAGAGCTTTCAAATTTAATGTTACGATTTACAGAATGAGCCTGTGTATTGAAGTCACTCTGCTCAGAACTGTTGTGACATGATCAGTATCAAACAATTTTAACGTAAAACCATAAATTAAGAGAGCTATCAAAATGCCAAGAACACTGTTAAAAGAATTTGCCCGTAAACAAATAAATTTACCCAAGGAGGAGATCAGAGACAGAAGTAAAGTCGACGTCTGACTTTAATCTTGATCAAGAGGAGCAGTTACAATGCAACAACGTGTGAGGATGCTACAGAGAAAATGCTCAAATCAGTGTTGTGACTTGAGTCTTTTAAAGGCACAGGAGATAATGCGTCATTGACAGTTAATCTTCATGCAGAACCAGACATCATGACTACCAGGCCTCTGATAACATTTAGGTCAGCAATGGGGATACTAAAGTATTAAACAGTTCAACACATAAAGTTGTAACCTGAACAAAGAAAACTTCAAGACATGAGGTTATACAAAATTCTTATAACAAACACCTGCCGCCATCTTGTTATGTCAGATATAAAGATGTTACTTAGCTGTTATTTCAAGCCACACTGGGCAAGATATCAGGGGCCCGTTTCACAAAGCAGGTTCAACAAACTCTGAACCTAACCCTGAACTCTGAGTTGACCAACTCTGAGCTGAGCAACTCTGAGATTTCGGTTTCAGAACAGCGGTTTTGAATTAGTTCAGTCAACTCTGAGTATGTAAACTCTGAGTTATACGTGTGCCTGCCGACTCTAAAACAAGCTCATCCTGAGAAAGCGGAGCAACGTAACTGCAGCAAAGTAGCGATAGTTGGCGTGGCAGACAATTACTGCCCGATCTAATGTGTATAACTGAATGAAACAGTCTATTGATCTAAAGGTAATAAGTCTTTATTTTTGGCTTTGCAAAGCAACACTGTGGTGTAATGGTTGGCAACGCCGCCCACGGTGCAGGCAACAGGGGTTCAACTCCTGTAGATCACAAAGTAGCGCACTGAATGAATTATCATTTTCATTGGGTGTAATCCCCCCAGGCACAGAAAGAAAGTGGTGTCAGTTGAAAATTTAGCATAAGAATATTGCGCAAATACGTTGACTAAGGCATATAATTTTAATCATATTTCACATATTAAACAGTAAATATGAGCAGGTATTTCAACACAGAAATGTACCTAAACATTTCATAAATCTCCCGTTCGCAAAAATGCTAGCTCCGCAAAGAATCTGGTTGCGGATTATGTCCAGGATATGAAATGTTGAAAATGTCGGAGAATATTGTTTAGATAATATCTAATGTGATTGGAAGGAAAGGTAGGCTAATCAAAATGATCTCCCGACGCAAAGCTGCTAGAATCACTTTTATTTCCATATTGATTAGGTTGACGATGAAAGGACGGCACATTTTTTCAGAGTTGGTTCAGATTCTGGAAAAAGGCGGAGACATGTAGGGAGAAACTCACGGTTTGTTGAAGCAAACCTGCTAGCGAGGTTAGGTTCACGGAGTATTTTACTCGGGTAACTGACTCAGATTTATGCTGAACTGTTTTGTAAAACCGAAAAAACCAGAGTTTCCCTCATTTCAGGGTTAACTAACTCAAGGTTTTCACTAAACCTGCTTTGTGAAACGGACCCCTGGTGTTGAGGTTTGGAGGTAGAGGGCTGCATCTACAGCCTAGGCCTGCTGGTTAATCCAGCTGGAGCTGGAGCCTGGGCCTGGCGGTTGATGGCTACTGCTGGAGCCTGGAACTGATGGTTGATGGCTGGAGCTGGAGCCTGGGCCTGGTGGATGACGGCTGTCTCAACCACACCTCTTCAGACCTGAAGCAAAACTAATGCTAAGCTAACGTTAGCCTTGTGTCGGTAAACGGTGTTAGCATCAGCAGGCTAACAGCTGGATATTGCTCCTTCAATTGATGGTAGCTGCTCCTGGGCCTGGTGGTGGTAGCTGCCTGCCCTTTCAATTAACGTATTTGCTTCCTCTCTAAGGGTTAATGTTCAGGGCCCAGTTTCCCGAAGCCTTCTTAATGCTACATCATTCATAACCCCTACTTAGTGTTCCTACTTAACATTTTGCGTGTTGCCCGAAACGTTCTTTGCTACGAATCTCTTTCGTACGTCATACGTTGGTAAGAGTGGTCTGGAGCGCTCTTAGAGCCTTCTTAGCACTATCATAGTGATGTTTCAGCTCCTGATGCTAGTCGCCGCCACTGTACAGGGACCCAGAAATCCCCGCTGCACATTGTCTGTGTTGCGTTTCACGAATGGTTTTAAGTCATTCATGAAGAAAATAAAAATAAAATGCGCATGCATTTCATCAGCGCCGCTGCTCCCACCACGCGCATCACGCGCTGTGCATAAGGCACCAAGTGCTGAGGGGGCACCAAAAATATTCATCATCGGCCGGGCCATTCATCATTATCATCATCACCGTCTTCATCATCTGCGCTCCACAGCTGCACCGGATTCCCCATCCAACACCAGAACGGCGGGACACCGGGACCTCGCGCGCCGCTCAGACCAGCTGCAGCCCCAACTACGGTTCCAGCTTGCGGCAAAGTTGCGCGTTTCTCCACGTGGTGCAAGACCAGGCACAAGCTGTGCACAAGCAGAACACGCTCCCCAAACGTGCTGTATTTTTGCGTGTAAGATTTTTTCAGGCATAGACGCCTTTTATTAGCAGTGGATAGATATGAAAAACAGGAGAGAGAGGGAGGTGTGACATGCAGCAAAAGACCTTCGGATGGGATTTGAACCAGGGTCGGCGGCCTATGCGTACGTGCGTCACCTGCGCGCGCTTATATCACTGTTTTTCGGGTAGGAGGGGTGGGGCATCATAAAGGAATTCTGCTTAGGGGACCAAAATGGCTAGCGGCGGCGCTGCATTTCATCACAAGGCTAAGCTTTACCTCAATCTCAGAAGTAGCCTAGGTATATTACAGTGTCATTTAATTAGCCCATTAGGCCTGTCAATGTCAAGGCATGCACAATCCTGCAAGCAATAGGTTGGTTTCACGTGACGTCACAGTGCTGCATCGCGAACTCGCTAAATCCAGATGGATGGCAGGAAGTGAAGTCTGCCCATAGAACTGCTGTGTGAAAAAGTCAAGATGCCCAAGTTTTGTGTAGTTTACGGCTGCTACAATCGTTCTACCCGTGAAAAGGAAACGTTTTTTTTAGAGTACCAAAGGTTGTCCTCCATAAAGGTGAGAAATGTAAAAAGCTCACAGAATAACGCTGTAAAAAGTGGATTTTAAACCTACGTCTGCAGGTCTATGGAGCTAGAACAGTCTCATAATTCACAAATGCACACAGAAATTCACAAATGCACACAGAAATTCACAAATGCACAAAAAAGATTCACAAATGCACACAGAAATTCACAAATGCACACAGAAATTCACAAATGCACAAAAAAGATTCACAAATGCACACAGAAATTCACAAATGCACACAGAAATTCACAAATGCACAAAAAGATTTACAAATGCACACAGAAATTCACAAATGCACAAAAAAGATTTACAAAGTGCTTTTCATTTGTAAACCTCCCTGCATTTGTGTGTGAAACTTTTGAGACTCCCCTGATGTGACTCTGATCCACAAATGCGTTTTTTCTAAGGGGAGGTTGTCTGTAGCCAATCAGATGTCTCCCTCCTTTACAGCCAATCACGTGAGTGTCTCCCCTCCGGGGGCGGCGTCATCGGCCGTAGCTTACGGCTCCGCTAACGTTCATCTTTCCTCTGTCCTGTGTACTGCGAAGCCAGTTTAGTGGGTTAGCGAGTTATGTTGAGTCTGTACTACAAGTCAGTCAGTCAGGCTGTACTACAAAGGTGGCTCTCTTTTAGATCACCACGGTAACTACCGTGGCACTAAACTGGCTTCGCAGTACACAGGACAGAGGAAAGATGAACGTTAGTGGAGCCGTAAACTACGGCCGATGACGCCGCTGCGTGAATGACTCCTGACACTTAAACCTAACTTGCTTCTGTAATGCTAACTCTAACATGTCAAACTGTATGATGTGTTTGAGGACTAATTTATCTAACTAACCAGCATACGGTAGCACCCGAAATGGTAAACACAGCCGATAAACAACCAAACAAAAAATACAGCTGAATGCAGGAGGAGGGGAGACACTCACGTGATTGGCTGTAAATGAGGAAGACATCTGATTGGCTACAGACAACCTCCCCTTAGAAAAAACGCATTTGTGGATCAGAGTCACGTCAGGGGAGTCTCAACAGTTTCACACACAAATGCAGGGAGGTTTACAAATGAAAAGCACTTTGTAAATCTTTTTTGTGCATTTGTGAATTTCTGTGTGCATTTGTAAATCTTTTTGTGCATTTGTGAATTTCTGTGTGCATTTGTGAATTTCTGTGTGCATTTGTGAATTATGAGACTGTTCTAGCTCCATACAGGTCTGAGAGTCGCTTTGCCATCAATCGGGAACACTCACGTTGTCCACTGCTGGGGCAGTTGCAGGCACCAGCTGCCTTTGTCCCCCTAAGTTCAGACTTCGGGATGCCCGATGCGGTGCTTGGGCCCGTCTCGGGCTCGCCTGCCTCTCTGTTATGCGCGCTCCCCCCTCCTTCCCCGACCCTCGGGCCGAGGATGGGCACCCATCAGGTCTGCATGAGTCGGGCGCAGCTGCCGGTGGACTACCCCTCTCCGTGCTGACCGCGTTACACGTATGCAAGTCAGACGGTGCCGTTCTAGCGAGGGAAACGAGGGCGGCGGCAACGGTCGGGGTTTGGCGGGTTGCGTCGGCGGACCCTCCTCCTCTGCCTCAGGGTACCCGATGCCTCAGTCCGTGAGCCTCCCCCCACTGGGAGCCAGGTCCCTCGCTCCAGAAAACTCACTCATCTTCATGAGATACGGGTCACGCCCAACATATTTACTTACTAATTGTTTGTATGGTATTCTAGAAACTGGCTCTAAATCCCTACAACAGGGACTCTCTGGAACGGTTTCCTCCATAGACGTAGTCGGCATTTTTACTTCCGGACAGCCATTTGGAAATTGCGCCCCCTTAACGCGTCATCACAATCATGTGACTGAAACCAAGATATTTTGGAAATTGGCACATCGTCAAACGATTAGGGTCTCAGTGGCTAGAATGTCATAAATGGATGGTGAACGGTGGCAAAACTATGGCAGCGATACAACGCATCCTCGTGCTGAACCAAAGATGTTGTCATCCTTGGAGCCGAGTTGGAATACATAATTTCATCAGGATCAACTTCAATCCCATGGATATATTGACTGATGTGGTTAAATAGCATAATTTTCAACTACAACGGCAACAAATAAGCATGTGATTAAGGATGTAATTGGCTCAATCTCCTCCGCTCCGTTTCTATATTTTCTATATCTTTTTTTAAATTATCTTTTTTCTATATCTTGATTCAAATGATGACCATTTAAATCAGTATAGGCTATGGTAGTATGTTCGACCATGGTGAAATAAATGTTTAGGCCACTTTATTCGCAAACACTGCAATCGATTGCAATCTGAAAATCGAACTCTGAGCAATTTAGCATAAAGAGGGAGAAAAAATCAACCTGACTCAGTCCAAAGTTCATAAAATCCACTTACCAGACATGAGTGGTGACAATGTTGACATCCAAAATGTCAAAGTATTTCTTTCTCCAAAATCGAGGGAAATTAAAATAACTTTCTGTAAAACAAGAGGAGAATGCACATCTGTAATGACAATTTATAATAACTATTTCTTGGGTCTACTGCTTTGAGTACCTGAAGGATTTGAATTGTTCACTTGCATATATTCCACTTGATTAATGGTTTACTTCTTTTTTCCAAAATTTCTACCACTGATTTTTTTCTTTTTTCTCTCCATTCAGGTGATCTTCTGTTTCATATTGTCAACTAAGCATTCACATATTGTCAGAAACACAGAGGGCCCTAGTTTCGTGGCGCAGCGCAGGGCGGCGCAGGGTTGCAGAGCCGGCGCAATGCAAGTTTCGACCCGCGCAGCCTTGCGCACCGTCAGTTTGGCAGTTTGGTGGATCGCCTGCGCCAAGATGGGTGTGGCGGCGCAGCAGTGGGAGGCGTCACAGATTCAGCTTGGCGTAGCGGAAGTTTCGTGGCAAAAAGCCTCGCCGAGACTGCGCTGAAAGCTCGCCAGCTCCAACCTGGTCTACTCTCGGCGCAAGGCGTAAATGAAGTCCATTCATTCGATGTGAATCACAGCTGGCGGAGTGGAAGTTTGCGTACACGTCACCGAGATTTCCACAGTTCCAGGCACATTTAAATGCAATAAATAATCACAACAAACGCTATTTAATGCAACTAATTGAATCAACACGTGAATGTATATCTATATAGATTGTGCGGTCACATCGGACGTCAGATCAAAGGCGGATGGCACGCGTAACGGAAACTCAGCCTCTCGAACCAAAACATCTCCCTCTCTCTCTCCTGTTTTTTATAATATCGGCATTGTTATTATTATGATACGCGCTCACAGCGCGTGATGCGCATGGTGGGAGCGGCGGCGCTGCTTCTGTCATCGGGTTGTCAAGTGACGGATCTTCCACTGAACCTCCCCTAACGCATTAAAGGTGAGGAGAGGAGCTCATTTGATTGGTGAAGATCTGAATCGGCTGTATTAATCCCAGTCCACGCATCGTCTCCTCCTCGTCTCCCACTCACGCCTTCTTCTCCTCCCTCTTTCCGACTTGCGCCGGTGGGCGAGACGGGAGGTGAGCCTGCGCGAGCTTGCGCGGTGCACGAAACTCACGCAGGTGCGCTGAAAGCTGACTGCGTCTGGTCTACGAAACTAGGGCCCTTTGTCTGATCCTGACTTTTGTTCTCCAAAGAGACAAACAATGATATGTGTGACATATATATTGGGGTGGCTGTGGCTCAGTTGGTAGAGCGGGTTGGCCAATGTTGGAGGGTCGGCGGTTCGATCCCTGCTCTTGTCACTGTGTCATGGTCGTTGTGTCCTTGGGCAAGACACTTTACCCAGCTTGCCTCGTGTGAATGTGTGCGACTGCTGTATGTTTGAGGTGGTAGTGGGAGGGGCCATAGGCGCAGAATGGTAGCCATGCTTCCGTCAGTCTGCCCCAGGGCATCTGTGGCTACTATGGTAGTTTACCACCACCGGTATGACTGTGTGTGAATGAATGGAACCCGGAATCCTGTCAGAGTGCTTTGAGTCTCTTGAAAAGCGCCATATAAATCCAATCCATTATTGGTGTGAATGATGATATCACTTTTCTCATTCATAAATTCATAAATATTCAACGTTTTACGTCATTTTTTAACATTGAAGTCAATGGGCGGAAAATTCAAATTTGACAAAATTCTGTGCATTTTCAGGCACATTCAACTGCTCACCATTCATTCATACATTCACCTAGAAACGCCATTTACTTTACAATGTAGACACAAGTCTTGTGTATTGGTGTGTCAATGCACATTTCAATAGGTCTTTTAGTTTTTGATCAATCACTGTTCAATGACCATGATCGTTTTGGGAGAAATCATGAGATTATAGTGGTTGTGTATTGCACGGAACTCTCCGTGCTAGAGTGCGTGACATCAACGTCAGAGTGGAAGGGCAGCCCAAAAAACTTCAGATTTTTCCTCTTTCCAAACTCCTCCCGGCCACAATTTACTCACATGATATTTTCCAAATTTGTAGACACACTTGTCCTGTCTCTCACAATGGCCCTCATTTATCAAACTTGTGTACACCAAATTCACCGCAAGGATCGGCATTTATGAATCTGAGCGTGAGCTTACGGTACGCACAAATCTCACGCCAGCTCTGACCAGGTGTACGCACATTTGGAACCATTGTAAAGCATGCAGGAGTCAGGACAGAGGCTGTGTCGGATCATAAATAGATCATACTGATGCAGCGATGCAGTGTTGTTACTGTCATAAGTAAAATAAAACTAAACAAAATAAAATGAAACAAAACAAACGAACTTAAATAAAACAAAACAAAATTAAATAAAACAAAGTTAAATAAAACAAAACAAGTATACAGTACCAGTATACATTTAAGAATGAATTAAAACAACATTTTGAGACAGCCCGATTGTCAGGCTGACATGAGCAATCCTGGGTGATTAAGGCAATGCGTGGCCTGACAGATATCCAGTGTGATTGGTCAGATGCACATTCAATCCCATATTTTACGGGCGAGAAACTTTGACCGTCATCACACATTGATGATGGCAGACCTCCTGCTGTTAGAGGAATACGCTCCTCTCCGTCGGGAACGGAACTTCCGCGATGGGAGGATCTTCTGCAGAAGAGCGATGAATGGCTGCTCAGCCGCTTTCGGCTGCCAAGGGATCTCCTCCTCCTCCTCCTCTGCCGGACACTGGAGCCCCAGTTGCAGAGGGAGACAAGGCACTCCTGTGCTATACCTGTGCCGGTGCAGGTGCTCTTCACGTTGGTTTTTTTGGCCACCGGGACCTTTCAACAGGAGATTGGGGATCGAGCTGGCATCTCACAACCATCCATCAGCCAAACCATGCCGTCAGTGCTGGCGGCAATAAAGTCCCTCTCACGGCAGTACATTAATTCCCCGTATGCGGATGCTCAGCAAACTGTGATTAAAAGAGCTTTTGAGGGAACCAAATAATATTATTTTATTTCGCTCCACCTCCGTGGTGATAACCTCTATTTCTGCTTCAGAAAAGTTTCGTTTCTTTGCCGTCTTCCGAGTCTCCATGTCGCAAAGAGGGCGGGGGAGGCCTCTGAAGCATGAATATATAGGGGCGTGTCATTTAAATTACGATTTTTTACGATAGTTTTTAGCCGCCGGATTTATCAATGCCACGCCGGTTCTACGCCGAAATCAGCAGCGTACACACTTTTAGTGAATCACACGTGACACTTGGCGTACACTGATATTTACACCAGAATCTACACCAGATCCTGCACAAGTTTGATAAATGAGGGCCACTGTGCTTAGAAAATCTGTGAGATTTACAAAATTTGAATTAGCAGCCTCTAAGTGCAGCCATGTCAGTCTCTGCTCCTATTGACTCCAATAGTAAATGTTCTGAGAGAAGTAGAGAGAGGAGCCCTGTTTTAAACTTGCAACTATCTCCAAAATATTTACTGCAGAAACACCAAAATCATATCAAAATGTTCGGGACAGCGATGATGGTGTGTTTTTTTTTCTGATAGGACCGACCGTTTTTTCAGAATTTGTCCAAATGTGGGACCAGCGCGGAGGTGTTTTTCTCCATGTTTCTCCCTCAGCCTGGGGGGACTTCAAGTTGCCACGGTAACCCTTTAACTGTGCCTCAGGCCAGAGACACACTTACTATAGGGATAGTTCACCATCACGCAGGTGGTGGAGTGGTTAGAGTGCATCTACCCATGTACGCATACATGCAGCTGACCACGGTTCGAACCCTGACCTTCTTTATACACATTCAAGTCATCATACCAGTGTAGTGTCAGCTATTCATCATAACTTAAAATATTCAACATCTCTCATGCATTCATGTTATTATTCAACTCTTCAAAGACATTCATACTAATTCAGACTCCTACTTTTCCAAATATTCATCCTACTTTACCTTCTTCATACACACATTAATACTTTATTCAACTCTTCAAAGACATTCATACTAATTCAACCCATTCCCACTTTTCCAACTATTCATACTACTTTACCTTCTTAATACACATTCAAGTCATCATACCAGCGTAGCGTCAGCTATTCAGCAGTCATCATTCACGACGCAATTTCGTAGAAATTGCATTCTCTAGTTATTATTATTATTATATAGGCCTATAAGGATACGTCCTTTTGTTAAAGGAAGCTAAAGACCCTGGACGGGCGGAATCGTCAGTTAGAGTTTGACCCCTTATCATTTCCCCCTAAAATTAATGACTGGATGGAAAATGACTGAAATATTTGTTTTTTTCATGTTTCAAATGTTTTTGCAGATACCTGATGTTAACACTTATTATTAGAATATCTGTATCAATTATGGTGATGGATAGCCAAATGTAATCATTTCAAAAGCCACAATGGCTTAACTATGGATACAGACATATGCCCGGCAATATGCATCACTTATTAGTGTTCTCTGGATAGAGTGTCTGTGCTGTTCTGGGGTTCCCGATTGGTAGAGCTTTGTCTAAATGCTGTGCATTTGACATCAAATTGATTGTGTTGTCAATTTGTGAAGATGTTTCTTTATTTGCTTGTGTGAGGTTTGCCTCTTTACGTGTTTCCTTAATTTGTTGTGTGTTGAGTCACTTTGGCATGTTCTCTTGTGCCTGTCACTCGAAGTTTATTTTACTCAAACTATAAATAAATAAACTGGTCTGACTGGTGAATGAATAGTTGGGTAGATAAATAGTTGGGTGTGTCTTGGAAACTTCCAAAGCTTCCAAGACACAAGTAAGTGTTTGTTTATACAGAAACTGTAATGATTTTAGAGTGGTGGTATTAGCCTGTGAGAAAGTTGTTAGATATGCAAAATAGTGGAATGCATGTACAGATTAGCTGCCTCTATTGACCTCTAATTTGAAATGAACCTAAAGTTTTAAATGATAAATTTGACCCCATTACAGACCTTTTTCACATGAGCCTTGAAAGCCTGAGGCATGGCATGACCGTTACCTCTCCCCTGTTTTCTCTGGTTGTTTTTGTTGTGTATTGCAATTACATTTAAGGGTGACAAATATGCAAAAAAAAAATAAGAAATCAGGAGGGGGGAAAATACTTTTTCAAAGCATTGTAGGTGACCAAGACAGACGTAGTTGATGAAGATGGGATGTAGATGACAAAGACAGACGTAGTTGATGAAGATGGGATGTAGATGACAAAGACAGACGTAGTTGATGAAGAGAGGATGAAGGTGACCAAGACAGACGTAGTTGATGTAGACAGGATGTATGTGACCAAGACAGACGTAGTTGATGTAGACAGGATGTATGTGACCAAGACAGACGTAGTTGATGTAGACAGGATGTATGTGACCAAGACAGACGTAGTTGATGTAGACAGGATGTATGTGACCAAGACAGACGTAGTTGATGTAGACAGGATGTAGATTACCAAGACAGACGTAGTTGATGAAGACGGGATTTAGGTGATGAAGACAGATGTAGTTGATGAAGACAGGATGTAGTTGACCAAGACAGGGGTGAAGGAGGAGCTGAAGAAGAAGCTTTTTTGGCTTAGCCGGCACATGCGTCTACCTCAGCTGTCTTTTATAACCTGTTGCACCAATTATTCATATTGTCTACTAAGTTACTAATTGAGAAATGTAAGTAATTAGAGGAAACAGGGAACATGTGTTAGGTTTGAAGTTGCTGAACACTGTGAATCTCTGAGTGCGTTCTATTTGTAGTTTCACTGTTCTACCACTAGGTTTTGTGTGTACGCATGGTAAGAGTTGTGCTTGAATTTACACATGTTCCTACGCACAAGTACAAGTTGATAAATCCCATACTTTAAGTGGGAATGTTCTTATGCACTCATTAGGCACACATCTGTGCTTACTCACGGTTGATAAATGAGGCCCCTGGTCTGTAAATGAATGCGTGATGAGTTGGGTAGATCTGTCATACTGGCCTTGCAGTTCGGTTATTTTGCGTGCCCTCAGCTCGGACTTCAGTGGATAACTTTGCAAAATATCTGTGATTTGTTTTGTAGCGGCGCTTCACATTACCGCTTTTGATTAATGCCATGTTTTCGGAACATATGAGACACACGGGTTTGGAACTGCCTGCCGGACGAATGAACATATATATGGAAGTAAATCTGTGCCATCAGAGATTGAATATGAATTTCTAAGATTGAATTTTTTTTGTATCAAAATCAGACTTTGAATTTTAAAAACCATCAAATTTCCCGCACTGAATTTTTTTTGTCTCTGAATTTGAAAAAAAATCAGTGTAAAAAATTTCAATGTCAAAAAATTCAGTCTCAAAAAATTCAACATCGCAAAAGATTCCACGTCAAAACATTAAACTCAAAAAATTCGACATCTCAAAAAATTCAGTCTCAAAAAATTCAAAAAAGAAAAGAAAAAACAATTACAAATAAAGCCCCTCCCTCCCACCCTCCATACTACACACGCACACACACACAAACACACACACCTACACACTCTCACTACTGACAATAGGGAGACATGGCATGACACTGATGATTGAGGAAACGCTATCTTTGGGGCCATCCACACTGGGAGGAGTCGCAGGCTGTGCCACAGGGGGCACCAGTGCCCAGGCCCCCCGACACCGACAGACAACAGTCAGCCGGGCCGAAGGGACCCAGGGACAGCACCCCCAGCAGCAGCCCAGACACAGCTCCCAGTGTGGAAGGCCCCCCTGAGGAAACACTGGAGTTAAAGCTAAAAACTAAAACACATGAAAAAATAAGTGACCAGCTTAATAAAAGATAATAAAGATAATAACATAAAACAATACCAATAATAAGTAAAACAACTAAAATTATTTAAGATCAATATCATCTAAAAACAAGATAAAAGCAAAAATATGAAATAAGATAAAATCACATAAGAACGTTAAAGAATTTAAAATACTAGTTAAAAGCCTGATTAAAAAGGTGTGTCTTTAACCTTCCTTTAAAAATATCAACTGTCTCTGCGGTCCTGAGGCTCTCTGGCAGGCTGTTCCACAGGTGGGGGCCATAGTAGCTAAATGCCGCCTCACCATGGGTTTTAGTTCTGGGTTTTGGTATGGATAAAAGGCCAGTGCCGGAGGACCTCAGGGTCCGCGAGGGTTGATATGGTAAAAGCAGGTCAGCTAAATAAGAGGGCGCAAGGCCGTTAAGACATTTAAAAACGAGTAAAAGAACCTTAAAATCGATCCTGAAGCGTACGGGGAGCCAATGCAGCGACGCTAAAACTGGTGTAATGTGCTCCCGCCCTCTGGTCCTCGTCACCACGCGTGCGGCTGAGTTCTGTAATAGTTGGAGATTTAAAATACTCTTTTTGGGAAGACCAGAGAGCAGGGCATTACAATAATCTAAACGACAGGAGATAAAAGCATGCATCAGCACCTCCGTACTGGCCTGAGAGAGAAACGGGCGGACTCTGGCTATGTTCTTAAGATGATAAAAACCTATTTTCGTCATATTTTTGATATGTGGAATAAAATTCAGCTCAGAGTCAAAAATCACGCCCAGATTTTTTACTGCCTGTGCTGGTTTAAGATCTTGTAGTTTTGGTAAAAGTTTCTCTCTCTGGCCTTCAGGACCTATAACTAAAACCTCAGTCTTGCCCTGGTTGAGCTGTAGGAAATTCTCTGCCATCCATGACTTAATGTCTAAAATACAGTTAAAAAGGGCGTCAATTGGCCCTGTGTCATCAGGAGACACGGCAATGTACAGTTGCGTATCGTCAGCATAACTATGGAAGCTGATGCCGTGCCTCCTGATGACGTCCCCAAGGGGCAGCATGTAAAGATTAAAAAGAAGTGGACCTAAAATTGACCCTTGGGGAACCCCACATCCAATTTCATGGGTTCTTGAGGAACATGTATCCATACTTACATAAAAGCATCGGTCTGTGAGATAAGAACAAAACCAGTTAAGAACAGTACCAGAGATGCCCACGAGGTGTCTGAGCCTATTTAATAAAATGTGATGGTCTACTGTATCAAAAGCTGCGCTTAGATCCAGTAGAACCAACACTGTGAGCTTTTTATTATCAAAATTCCACCTGATGTCGTTTAGAATCTTTAAAAGTGCTGACTCGGTACTGTGTTTTTTCCTAAAACCAGACTGATGTTTCTCTAAAATGTTAATTCTGTTTAAAAAGTCGTTAACTTGGTTAAAAACCAGTTTTTCTAAAATTTTACTTAAAAATGGTAAGTTGGATACAGGTCGGTAGTTATTAAAAACACTTGGATCTAAATTGCTCTTCTTCAGAAGGGGCTTCACCACCGCCGTTTTAAAGGCGCTGGGAAAGACACCCGTCTGAAGAGAGCAATTCATGATGTTTAAAAACTGTTCCTCGAAGAATCCATAAAACGATTTTAAAAGTGATGTGGGAATGGGATCTAAAAGGCAGGTTGTTGGGTTTACTTGGGAGAATACTCGACCAAGTGTCCTTGCATCAACCAGGGCAAAACTCTCCAGTGTTACCTCAGGTAAGGACATCAGTTCTGTGTTAACAGTTAAAACTTGATGGGATAAAATGGTACTGGAAACCCCTCCCCCTACGCCGGACATCCATAATCCGCCGAACAGTGAACGCGGGATGTCCATCAATGAGCCGGGGGGTTGGAGGGGCGACGGAAGGAGGGCATAGATCACTAGTAGAGACGGGTTTCAACTGGGAGACATGGAATGTAGGATGAATCCTGAGAGACTGAGGGAGTTTGAGACGGACGGCAGCAGGATTCATGACCCTGTCAATCTCAAAAGGCCCGATGAAACGAGGAGACAGTTTCTTTGACTCCACACTGAGTGGAATGTCCTTAGTATTCAACCACACCTCCTGCCCTGGTCGATATACCATAGCAGGAGTCCGTCACCGGTCCGCCAACCTTTGATTTTGCTCCCGGGTGCGCAAAAGAGCCGCTCTAGTCTCCCTCCAGATCTTGCGGATCCTGCGCAGGTTGTGTTCAACCGACGGCACGGCTATCTCGATCTCCTGGGAAGGAAAGAGAGGAGGTAAATAGCCAAGGGATGCTTCGAACGGTGTCACACCAGTAGCAGATGAAGTCAGGGAATTGTGTGAGTATTCGACCCAGGTGAGGTGAGAGCTCCATGAAGCTGGGTTGTGGGCACAAATACATCTCAGGACAGTCTCCAGGTCTTGATTAGCCCTCTCCATCTGGCCATTAGACTGGGGATGATGGCCGGAGGACAGGCTGACAGTGGCTCCCAGCGCACGGCAGAACTCCTTCCATACACGGGAAGTGAACTGAGGGCCCCTGTCGGAGACGATGTCTAGGGGTATCCCCCTGCGTGCTCAGCTCTCGTGACAGACAAAAATTTCGACGAGGGATCTCTGCTCCTACCAGCTTCCCCAGCGGGCCTCTTCCCAGGCCCTGGCGGGCCATGGCGGGCCATGGCTCCACGCTCCTCTCCATCCTCTCCCACCGCTGCTGCTGCTGCGACTACCTCTCCTCCGGAGCCCGCTGCTGGGAAACCTGCTTCACCCCCTGAGTCTGTCTCCATTCACCGTGATCACACGGCTGCTCCTCCACCCTTCATCCACGACGTCTCCTGGACGAGGCTCGGAGCTAAACCTAAACCTAGCTCCACTCCATCTCAGCAGGAGCGCTGGTCCCAGGTCAGTGCCCGCACCGGGAAAATAAAGTTTCCACCACAGGCTCCTGTCTTCCGCCTTCACCTGGAGAACAAGTACGACATTCTCGGCCCGCACGATTTCCCCCCGTTGCCCGCGGGATCCCAGCCTGCTCCTCCGCCCCCGTCATGTCGGCCTGCCGCGCCGGAGCGCTCCCTCAACGGGTCCCGCCAGCTGTCAATACCGTGCTTCACACCTGCACCGCAGCGGGCCTGTGTCCCTCCTGTCTTGTCCCCACTGTCCTCCCCGGAGAGCTCCCGCCCATCGTCCTGTTCCTCTCCGGTCACGCAGTCTCCACGTCCTCTTTTCCCTCCGACGACTTTAATTGTAGGCGACTCCATCGTAAAAAACATCCGTTTTTTCAACGCAGTCACAAGGTGTTTCCCCGGTGCGAAGGTCCTTGACATTTTAACACATCTCCCCACTCTGTTGAAAACTCTGCCAACCTCCATCCACAGAGTTATAATTCATGTCGGTACAAATGACAGATCCCTCCGCCAGACCGAGCTCACGAAGAGTCACTTCATCCGACTTTTAAATTATTTAAAGAAATCTGCACTGTCTGTATTCATCAGCGGCCCCATCCCCACTTCTGGCCGTGGATGTGGGCGTTTCAGCCGAGTCCTCAGTTTGCACACCTGGCTCCAGTCTGCGTGCCAAGTTCACAGCATTGCCTTTGTGGACAATTTTAATCTTTTCTGGAACCGTTCGTCCTTTTTTAAGTCGGACGGAATACACCCTAGCCACGTAGGTAGCCACGTAGGTAGCCACATGCTAGCGGCTAATCTGCAGCACGCTGTTCATTCCTTCCCACATGACTGACTGTTTACCCCCACCTCACACACGCCCCCCTCTCCCTCTGTGGTGCACTCACTGTCGACGACTTCTCCACCGAGCTCCCCCTGCTGGCCACACCTGTCATCGTCTCCCTCAACTGCTGATCTCTCCATCATTACTCTGTCCAATAACCACAGAAACTCCCAACCACTCCCTATTCCTGTCCATACTACAATCAGACACCACTCTGGCAGAAACACCACCCGGTCTGTAAATCACTCTGTATTAGCCAGCCCATCTATGCTGGCTTCCACTCACACCAAATATGATAACTCATCTGTCAGCTTCGGACTTCTCAACATCCGCTCACTTACAAACAAGGGACATCTCATCCATGATCTCCTCACTGACCGCAAGCTCGACTTCCTCTGTTTGACTGAAACCTGGCAACAACCAAATGACTTTTCCTCACTAAACGACTCCACCCCACCGGACTTTACTTACCTCTCCCACCCCCGTAGCCACGGCCGTGGCGGAGGTATTGCATTCATTTACCACAAGAAATGGAAAGTCCTACCCCAGTCGCTGCCTGTCTTCTCCTCATTTGAACATCTTACATTTACACTCCCTGGACCCACTCCCACCATCATTGCCACTTTCTGCCGCCCTCCTAAGCCCCACTGTGACTTCCTAAATGATTTTGCTGTTTTACTCACGCGTCTATCCACTCTATCACCAAATATCATATTACTGGGGGACTTCAATATACACATGGACAACATTAATTTACCCCTCACCAGAGACTTTTCATCATGCCTGGACAGTTTTGGACTCCATCAATTCATCAACTTCCCAACACACACAAAAGGACACACTCTGGACCTAATCTGCTGCTCTGGCCTCACCCCCTCCAACTGCACAGCTGATGATCTCCATGTGAGTGACCATTTCCTCATCTCTTTTAGCACTGCACTCTGCCTTTCAAGAATCAAGTCATCACGCTTCATTTCATTCCGGAACTTAAAGGACATTAACATCGACACTCTCTGCTCCAACATTGACACTATTCCAATCCTGGACTATTCTACCACCTCTGATGAAAGGATAACCCTCTACAATACACGTTTAAACAGCATCCTCAACTCCCTCGCTCCACTCAAAACACGCTCTGTTTCCTTCTCCACAACTGCCCCCTGGTATACCCCTCATCTCCGCTCTATGAAATCTAAAGGCCGCCAACTGGAACGACTCTATAAGAAAACTGGACTCACTATTCATAAAGAAATGTACATAACCCACATACGCCACTCCAAGGACTCAATCACCCAAGCCAAAACAAATCACTACTCCGCTCAGATAATCTCCAATGAAGGAAACACCAGATCACTGTTCACACTGCTTAACAGAACTCTCCACCCACCTGACTCCTTACCTCCCCACCTGTATTCAACTGACACCTGTAACTCCCTAATGCAGTTTTTCTGCGACAAAATCTCCATCATTCACCAACACTTAGACTCAGACTCACTCCCTTCTCTCCCACCTGCACTTCCTCTCCTCTCACCAGCCCCTCTACCACACTGTCAGCACTTCTCTAATTTCCAACTTCTCACTGACCTTCAAATCCATGACCTCATCCGTAAATCCAAACCCTCTACCTGTCAGCTTGACCCCCTTCCCACCACCCTTGTCAAATCTTGTCTCCCCTCTGTGCTTCCCCTCATATCTGCCATCATTCACTCTTCACTCACCACTGGTACTGTTCCCCCACCCCTCAAAACGGCAGCTATCACCCCTATCCTGAAAAAACCTGGCTTAGACCCCAACACTTACAATAATCTCCGCCCCATCTCCAACCTACCTTTCATATCCAAAATCCTAGAAAAAGTAGTCGCCACCCAATTACACACCCACTTAACTAAAAACTCCCTCTATGACCCTTTCCAATCTGGTTTCCGCCCCCGCCACAGCACCGAAACTGCACTCATAAAAATCACCAATGATCTTCTCACTGCAGCTGATTCCGGTTCACTTTCCATCCTCATCCTCCTCGACCTAAGTGCAGCCTTTGACACCATTTCACACCCCATCCTCCTTCGTAGACTCTCCTCCATCGGCATCACCCACACCCCCCTTCACTGGTTCCACTCCAATCTCTCAGGCCGCACTCAGTTCATCCAGCTCAAATCCTTCAAGTCTGACCCCTCCCCAGTCACTACAGGTGTGCCCCAGGGCTCTGTCCTGGGGCCCCTTCTCTTCATCACCTATCTCCTCCCCCTTGGCATCATCTTCCGTAAATACAATATTCATTATCACTGCTACGCGGATGACACCCAGCTCTACCTTTCCAGTAAACCAAACTCCGCACTCCCACCCTCTTCCCTCACCACCTGCTTATCCGAAATCAAATCCTGGATCACTTCCAACTTCCTCAAATTAAACAGTGAAAAAACAGAAATCCTCCTAATTGGCACCAAATCTACACTTTCTAAATTTGACCGTTTCCCTCCCCTTATTATCGACAGCTCCTCAGTTTCCCCCTCCCCTCAGGTTAAGAGTCTGGGTGTCATCCTTGACAGCACTCTATCATTCAAAGCTCACATCAATAACACCACTCGGTCTGCCTACTTCCACCTACGTAATATCAATCGACTCCGTCCCTCCCTCACTCCCAACACCGCCTCCATCCTTGTCCATAGTCTCGTCACCTCCCGTCTCGATTACTGCAACTCTCTCCTCTTCGGTCTCCCTCGCAAGTCTCTCCATAAGCTTCAACTGGTTCAAAACTCTGCTGCACGTGTCATTACCAAAACTCCTTCTTCCCACCATATCACCCCCATCCTACAGCAACTTCACTGGCTTCCAGTTCCACTCCGAATACAATTCAAAATCCTTCTGTATACCTTCAAGGCTATCCACAACCTTGCCCCTCTGTACCTGTCTGACCATCTCCACGTTGCAACTCCAGCACGCTCCCTCAGATCTTCCTCCTCTCTCCACCTCACTGTGCCCCCTGCTCTCCTTAGCACCATGGGGAGCAGAGCTTTCAGTCGCTCTGCTCCCCGACTCTGGAATTCTTTACCATCTCACATCCGTAACATTGACTCTCTCCCTCTTTTCAAAACAAAACTCAAAACCCACCTGTTTAAAATTGCTTATCCACTCCACCACCTCTCACCCTAACATCTCCGTTTTATTCTGCACAGTTTTATTTATTTGTTCTTTTCATTATTCATTTTTACTGATGTTTTTTTTTATTCTGTGCCTCTTGTGTTTTGGTATTTATTTATTGATGATTTATTTTGTGTTTTTGGTGCTTGATGATTTTAACTGCTGTACAGTGTCCTTGAGTGGCGTGAAAGGCGCTTTCTAAATAAAATGCATTATTATTATTATTATGAATCCGGAAGACATGGTTAACCATCAGCTCGGCCGTTTCTGCAGTGGATGGTAATTTGGAAAGAGCCACAAAATGCACAGCCTTGGAAAACCGATCCACAATGGTGATTATAGTATCATTACCGTTTGATAGGGGCAATCCAGTCACAAAGTCCAGAGCAATGTGAGACCACGGTCGGCCAGGTACAGGAAGCGGATGGAGAACACCAGCAGGGGGTCGATGAGTGGCCTTACCCCGAGTGCAGATGGTACAGGCCCTCACATACTCACGGGTATCCGCCGCGATGGATGGCCAACAGAAATGCCGTTGAAGCAGGAGCAGGGTGCGGGAAACTCCAGGATGACAGGCGAAGCGTGAAGTATGTCCCCATCTCAGCACCTGAGGGCGAACAGAGATGGGCACAAACAAACGACCCAGAGGCCCACCACCTGGATCTGGGTTACTTCGTAGAGCCGACCGGACCATGGACTCAATCACCCAGGTCAGAGAGCCCACCAGGCACGACTCAGGAAGGATGGTATGGGGAACTGGGGCTCTGTCAGAGTCTGAACAAAACTGTCTGGAGAGAGCGTCAGGTTTAATGTTCTTACTACCAGGTCTATAGGTGAGGGTGAAGTTGAAACGACCAAAAAACAGAGCCCACCGAGCTTGACGGGAGTTCAACCGCTTCGCGGTCTGAATGTATGCCAGGTTCTTGTGATCTGTTCATACCATAAAAGGTGGTTCCGCTCCCTCCAACCAGTGGCGCCACTCCTCCAGGGCTAGTTTGACCGCTAACAGCTCCGTGTTGCCGACATCGTAGTTTCTATCTGCTGGAGAAAGCTTCTTAGAGAAGAATGCGCAGAGGTGCAGTTTACCGTCTCCTTTGGCTCTCTGTGAAAGAACCGCTCCCACCCCAAGGTCCGACGCATCCACCTCCACGATGAATTGACGGGATAGATCAGGCTGGACCAGAACGGGGGCTGAGGAGAAGCGCCTCTTTAACTCGCTGAACGCTTCCTCAGCTGCTGGGGACCACACAAACGGGACAGATAGAGAGGTTAGTTTAGTGAGGGGGGCCACTACCTGACTGTAGCTTCTCACAAACCGTCTGTAGAAGTTGGCGAAACCCAGGAACCTCTGGAGCTGCTTCCGTGTGTTGGGCTGTGGCCACTCCATGACCGTCTGAACCTTGGCGGGATCAGGTCGCACTCGTCCACTCTCCAGGATGTAGCCTAAAAAAGTCACTGAGGGAACATGGAACTCACATTTCTCTTGCTTGACAAACAGCTTATTTTCCCACAATCTCTGGAGAACCTGTCACACATGCACAATGTGCTCCTCGAGGTTCTTGGAAAAAATAAGGATGTCGTCCAAATAAACAAAAACAGAATGGTTCAAGAAATCTCTTAGGACATCATTCACCAGGGCTTGAAATACTGCAGGAGCGTTGGTAAGTCCAAAAGGCATCACCCGATATTCAAAGTGTCCTAAGGGGGTGTTAAAGGCTTTCCATTCGTCCCCATCTCTGATGCAGACCAGGTGGTAGGCGTTGCGCAGGTCTAGTTTAGAGAATATCCTGGCACCCTGGAGAGGCTCGAAAGCAGAGTTAATGAGAGGCAGGGGAACTTGTTCTTAACGGTAATGTTATTCAGACCACGAAAATCAATACAAGGCCTCAGAGTCTTATCCTTCTTAGCCACAAAGCAATACCCAGCTCCTAGTGGTGAAGAAGAAGGTCGAATGATACCCGAATCCAGCGATTCTGTTATGTTCCTCTCCATGGCCTCCCGCTCCGGTGGGGAAAGACTGTAAAGCCGGCTGGTAGGAAAGGGTGCTCCAGGCAGCAGATCAATGGCGCAGTCGTAAGGCCTGTGAGGAGGTAGAGACAAGTGCTTGCTGAACACTTCAGCAAGATCGTGGTATACGGCCGGCACAGAAGAAACGTCAGGAGGCTCTGGTGGGGTAATACAGTGTTTAAGAGTACATGAAGGCTGAGCAGACCTAAGGCAGGTAGAATGGCAAAAAGAGCTCCAGCTAATTACCCTTCCCGAGACCCAGTCAATTACTGGATTGTGTTTCAGTAACCATGGCAACCCCAGCACGAGTGGAGCATGGGAGGAAGGCATCACATGACAAGAAAATCCTCTCTCGATGATTACCAGCCAGCAGGAAAGGTAGCGGAGGAGTCTGTTCGGAGATGAGAGCTAGCAATTCTCCGTTAAGAGCATTGACCTTGAGCGGGGGGTTAATACGTTCAGTGGTTATTAGATGGCGTTTCACGAACTCCACATCAAGTAGGTTAGCGTCCGAACCAGAATCAATAAGAGCCTCCAATTTATAAGTCTCTCCATTAACGAAAATGCTAGCCTGAATGTGGGTGCGTTCTCGGGGTGAACATGGTAAAGCTGCGCTACTCACCAGAACCCCGTCTGTGACTGGTGAGGCTTCGGGTTTAACCGCGAAGGACAGGCTGCCAGTTGGTGTCCAGGTTCTCCACAGAGAATAGAGACAGAGTCTGCCTCGAAACCTTCGATCCCGCTCGGCGGCAGTGAGCCGGTTCCGTCCCAGCTGCATCGGCTCTTCAGAAGGTAGCGGGGACAAGGCGGTCCTGCTGGTATCGGTAGACTCTCCCTCCGAAGGTTGGAAAGACAGTCTGGACGTGGTGGCTCCCCCAAACCCCACGTGGGAGCCCTGCACCCTCTCCCTACGCCTCTCTCTCAACCTATTATCCACCTTAATGGCTAGTGTTATCAGCTCCTGTAAGTCTGTGGTCTCAGCCCTACCAACAATACTATCCCCCGTGTTTACACTTCTTCGTTGGTGTTTAATGGCAGTCAGCGTTTACCCAGCTGTTTCCATGACGCGAGTTTCACGCCAGCGTATGAAAAAGTTTCACCGATTTTTTATAAATGCTTGTATTATCATGTCAACACTTGTCGACCTGATAATATAAGCATTCATGAAAAAAAATTAAGCGAAACCTTTTCATACTCTCGCGTGAAACTTGCGTCACGGAAACAGCCAGGTATACGCTGACTGCCATTAAACACCAACGAGGAAGAAGCTGTGTAAACACGGGGAATCTGCTAGCTCAGGTTTATTAGCCATCTTGCAGAAATTAAACTAACCTGAGTGACCTGACACACGTGTGCGGTCGGGGCGGGGATGAACCGAGGTTCGGGAAGATAGAATGAGTTTCTGAACCTAAGTCCTCTGAACCGAGGTTTTCCGTTTCGGTTCACAACCGTTACACCCCTAGGATCGATTGCTTCTCCCTGGTGACCCGGATGTTGATTCTGGTTCTTTTGACACAGAATTTTTTGACGTTGGATTTTTCGACGTTGAATTTTTCGACGTTGAATTTTTCGACGTTGAATTTTTCGACGTTGAATATTTTTATACTCAATTTTTTTACATTTAATTTTTTACACTGAATTTTTTTCAAATTCAGAGACAAAAAAAATTCAGTGCTAGAAATTTGATGGTTTTTAAAATTCAAAGTCTGATTTTGATACTAAAAAAATTAAATCTTAGAAATTCATATTCAAACTCTGATGGCACAGATTTACTTCCATACGACTATATATATTTCTCCGTCCATTCATCTTGAAAACAATGGTTTTCCACATCAAACTTCCTTCTCTTGGAGCACGCCATGCTGCCATCGCTGTCTTTCTCTTTTCTCGTTGTTCTCTCTGGTGCGCTGAGAGTAAACAAACGATTTGATTGGCTCAATTCAGTGACGTCATTGTCGTATTAACTGGAATAGCTGCGCCCACTGTAGCGTTGAAAAAAAGATAATGCTCTATGAAAATGATCTATTCTTGCGAATTCATCAAAGGTTGGTCATGGGTCCGGACAGAACCATCAATCAGTCCGCCATTTGGGGATGCCTGATGTAGGTGAGGATGATGGGACATATGTGACGATGTTGGGACAGGTGACAAAAACAAGATGTAGGTAACGTAAACAGGACGTAGGTGAGGACAACTGAATGTAAGTAATGTGAAGGAGACATATTTGATGATGACGACGTTTAAGTGACGGTGAAAGGAAGTAGCTGATCAGGACAAGATGTAGGCTAGGATCACGACAGACTACAGGATGTAGGGTTATCCATGTAGCATCATATTTTGAGCGTGCATCATTGCAACTTGTAACCAAAGCAAACTGGATATAATGTTTACCATGTATGAAAACATGAGCTTGGTTCATATTTTGAGGTGTGCTTGGTGCCTTTTTTCTTTGGTGTCCGTCTGTGTGTTCTGCTTTCCCCTACAGGATCTGGAAGCCACTAGTGGGCGTGGTCACTGGAACTCTTGCCTACACACCTGCAGTTCATCACACCTCTCAGCATAGCTGCTCCTCACCAATCATCAACTCACCCTACATAAGCCAGGCCAGCCTTCCATTCCCCGCGGGATTGCACTGACGCATGTTTGTTAGTCGTGCCAGGAGGATCAGGCCTGTCCTGAACCTCAACTTTCCAAACCCTAGATTCGCTCGTGGCACACCTCCTTGGAGGAAATGCCGGGCATCAGGTGGGCAGTCTGCCAGGGAAAGGTTCCATGTGGGGATCTTCCCACACCGAGCAGCAATACCTGACCCACCGAGTTGAATCCTTAAGGAAGAGTGGTCGGACTCCAGCTGGTGAAAAGTTTCTGAATAGTTTCTGTTCATTAAGAAACTGAGCAAAAAACACTGTAAATGATGTAATCTAAAGAACAAAGTACTCTGTGTTCTTTGCTGTCATTTTTGGCATTCTTTATCATGAGGCTAATTATATGAGATGTTAAACGTTTAATTAAACACAATAATGAGTAACCTATTATAAAATAGCATTCTAACAATAGAGGGTGTTATTACAGGTGTAGATGCATTACCTTTGCACTCTCAGATTTCAGTCATATTTTAATGTCACGCACTCTGATAAACTATATAAAGAGCTGCAATGTGAATGAGTGACAGACATCAGCCTTCTCTTCTTCTCTGTGTCCATCACAACCTCAGAAAAAGGTAATATTTCTCCTGTCAAATTCAATTCGTTGTCAGGACTTAATCTATTTATATTTTGTGTCATGCAGATTTTTTGAAAACATTTATTTACACAGGTAACAGCAACAGTTCTAGTTTTATATTTCAAGAAATCTGTGTATATGTAATATTTAGACCTTGGAAATATGAATATATAAAAACTGTTGACAAATTATTATCATATTGTATAAAATAGCAAGATATTTTAATTTAATAAATTGTTGAAGTCATAATTTGCAATTAAATCCATATCTTTTGGTCTCAAGGTGTACTTACTGAGTTCAATGTCTTTCCACAGATGGCATCGGGTTTACAGTTTGCTTTGTTGCTCAGCGGACTGCTGGCTGTAGCATCTGTAAGTAAACATGACAAAGATTCTGAAAAATGTATTTAAACATGTTGTCCACATTGATATTATGTAGCATTGTGCAGTGATTTCTAAAGTTGAAGGATGCTGAGAAAGTGATTAAATAATTGTATTCATTATAATTCAAGTCTATTGTTGGCCATGTGCACAAGGTGAACCATTAAACCAAATGATTAATTTTTTTTTTTAAATAATACCTAAACTATTGAGCCTTCAGTATGTGCTGCTGTATAGTACTGTTATTAAACTGCTGATTCAGACTTAGTCCAGAACGTCCTTTTGTGTTCACAGTGCTGTGAGGGAGGCGAGAAAACCGACTGCTTTGGTCAGTACAATATTTCTGACTCGTTGGATTTCTCTGATTGTACTTTGCTTCTTTAACGTCCTCTTCTTTCCATCATGGCGGTCGTGTTGTAGCTTCCTGCCCTCCTGGTTGGACCCAGTTCCACTGTCACTGTTACTTCTACCACGCCAGAGTAAAGAATTGGCCCGATGCAGAGGTACAGCAGTTCTGTTTAATTATTAATGATCTCTAGATATACAAAGCTGGTAGTGACATATACCCCGAAAGACTTGCAGGTGTAATTGCAGTGAAAATTGTTCTACAGAGTATTGACTAAGTGGGCGGAATATTTTTGCACGCCACATTTTCAGTTTTTTATTTGTAAAAAATGAATTGTACAATTTTCCTTCCACTCCAAACTTAAGTGTTGGTCTATCACATTCAATCCCAACAAAATACAATAATGTTAGTGGTTCTAACAAAATGTGGAAAAGTTAAAGGGGTATGAATATTTTGCAAGTATTCGACTACACAGCATAGATACGACAGTGTTTCAGGGCCACTGAAGAAAGAAAAGAAAAGTGGAGCCGAGAGAGGAGGGCAATATTCTGACAACAAAAGTAGCAAGAAAAAAGGCATGAGACTTACTAGAAAATTATTTCTAATGTCGCCTGTGTACATATAGCCAATGTAGACAAATCTCATGCTATACTAGACAATATATCACATAAATGGAGCAATATAGTATGAAATACACACAGGCATCCTACACAGCAAGTGAGTTATTATATTGTTGGAAATATAACAACACAGCAAGTGAGTTATTATATTGTTGGAAATATAACTTCATTAACTTGTAAAACTTTTTTCCCAAAAATGTACAAACTCATGAATCCATTCAATTTCCTTTAAACTGATTATTGTATTGCTGACTTTTACAAATGTTTCTACGCATATATGAAAGTCTAGTATTAAATTTCTTACTGTCTCCATCAGCGCCACTGCTTGTCTCTCGGTGGAAATCTGGCCCCGGTCCACAATGCTGAAGAACACACCTTTATCCGAAACTACATGTTCGGAGTGTCTGGTCGGTACAGTATTACCTGGATCGGAGGTCATGACGGAGTACAGGTGAGACTTCTGTCATCACACAGGATTTGATCCATCTTCTCTGGAGTTGTTGAGAAAATGAAATTTGATCAAACAAAAAAAAAATAGAAAAGGAAAGTTGTTCCAAATAAAACATTAAAAACTGTCACTCTGTCATGCACACTCAGTATATTTGCACTTAAATGTAAGAAAACGTTCTCACTTCACATTGACTTTAACCGTTCTCCTCCAGGAGGGCATGTGGATGTGGTCTGATGGGTCCGGCTTTGATTTCCAAGCCTGGTATAACAGGGAGCCTAACAACCTGCATAAAAAAGAGCACTGTCTGGAGATGAACTTCAGAGGTAAAACACATTTGAATCTTTCTGTTTTTTAATTATTATTATTAACAATTTAAAAAAAACCTCAAACTTATAGGTGGTCACATATTACAGTCTGTAAGATATAAAGTGAGGCATTAAATGTAAACTAATCAGTTACATTGGTTGGAAACTCTCTTTAAAGGAAACACCTGGAACGACAGGATCTGTACCGCAACACGTCCCTTCATATGTGCCCTAGACGCAAAGCACTCGCCATGTTGTCATGGCGATGGAGGTCATTCCGATGGAAAAAAGCATTAATCTCTATCACTGATTCACCTTCACTTTGATCAATCTGTTGACAGATGAGTCATTCTCACTTGTTCATTATCTGACGAGTTATGAATCCGTTCACATTATGTTTTTAATTAGACAGAAACTGACTCACTGGGTTTAGTTTAACTGGACAACTGATGATGGTGAAGTAAAATTAATCAATCATTGATATCTGCAATCACACATGACATAAAATGATTAGTAATTGGCCTTTTAATGTAGTAAATAATGCAGAATAATGATAAATAATGCAGAAAATCTCTTTAATACTAAAATATATTTTCTATTTTAGTTCACAAAATATTTTCTGTTGGTTAAAAGCTTCAGACATTCAGTTCCCACTAATCTGATGCTTTCCCTCTGAGGGTTAACTTTCAGATCGATACCATGCTCGAGTCTGTATGATTAATATGATGATATCACAAGTAAATGGCTAGCTTAGCTTAGCATAAAGACTGGAAAAGGAGAAACAATGAATTACCTACCAGATATGAGTGGTGACATCCAAGATGTCAAAGTATTCCTTTCCCCAGAATTATGGGAAATAAATAAAAAAAAATCGATATTACATCATAACTCTCTGTACAACAAGATGAGAATGCACATCTGTAGTAACACTTTACTTTTTCTTTGTCGTACTGCTTTGAGAACCTGAAAAATATTACTTTTTAATTTCCATAAATTACACTGGTTTAATGGTTAAATTAAGTGATTGCTTTTTCGTTCTCAAATGTCTAAATCCATTCAGCTGATTTCCTTCATTATATAATCAACAAAGCATTCAAAAATAAAAGACAGATATTGTCAGAAACACAGTGTCTGGTCCTGATTTATTGACTTTTGTGACACAAACAACTATTATTATGACATATTTTAGTCAGATTTCTTAAAAGTATAATTGGAAGCAGCAATCCAGGTCGGAACCCTTTCTTGGTTATAAAAGGAAGCTGCTCAATCACCAAAATCCAAACAAGCAACAATGAGCGGTTTGCTTGTTCTGTCAAAAGAAGGCGTGAGACCAAAACACAGTTTCATTATAACATTGTAGGCAGCATTTCAATAATAGCACTCTCAAAGTTCAGATGTTATCATAGTTAATATAAGTTGGTGCGTGTACACGTTCAGGACTTAGTGGAGGATATCTCCAGGGAGTTAATCAGTATTTCTCTAATGCAACTTGAGTTGAGGCCAAAAATATTTGAGGCCTCTTCTGTTCAGTATCTACATGTTTCCACTGGCTCAGAACATGAAAAACAACAAAAATGTTTACCATAACTATGCAGACGATACACAAGTTTACATAACAATATCACCAGGGGTCTATAGTCCAATACCAATACTAATAAGATGCATTAAGCAAATCAATAATTGGATGAAGTAGAATTTTCTCCAATTAAACAAAGAGAAAAATGAAATCATTGTTTTTGGAGCAAAGGAAGAACGGTCAAAAGTTAGCACCCAGCTTCAAGCGGTAATGCTAAAAACCACAAACCAAGCCAGAAACATAGGTGTAGTCATGGACTCAGACCTGAACTTCCAACAGCCACATTAAATAATTTACGAAGTCAGCCTACTATCTCCCAAAGAATATATCAATGAGTAAAGGATTTGGAAAAACTTGTCCACAAATTTATTTTCAGCAGGCTCGACTACTGTGATGGTGTCTTTACAGGTCTCTCTGAAAAGTCGTTCAGACAGTGTAAAATGATTGAGGGTCGTCTTGATCTGTTTATATCTACTTTAATGACTAATGACTTTTAAGGCTATTAGACTTCTAAATAACCGGCATAAGAAAAGTGTCTTCCGTAACCAAGGCAACAACACATTTACTGCTCTACGTTACAATGTTACAGTTGCTGTGGCAACATTAGTTCCGTTATATAGACTATATATGACATCTCCCCTTTTTGAGTTATTGTCAATAACATACAATAACAATAGCAATTTGAACTATAAGAACACAAACAGTAGGGTTGGGCATCGAGATCGGGTTCCAAATAGGAACCGGTTCCTAACCTCCGGTTCCGCAACCGTTAAGAAGCTGTTGGAATTGCGATCCTTTTTTTTCGGTTCTTAAAAGTCCGCACTTGTTTGTTTTATTCCGCTCGCACTAGTTTGTTTTTATTACACTGCCCGGCGTGCGGAGACTCCGCGCCAGTTTGTTTGTTACTCCGCTCGTTCTACTTTGTTTGTATTACTCCGCCCGGCGTGCGGAGACTCTGCGGTAGAACGAAGAACGTCAACTCACTCAACATGGATGGCAGAAGAAGATGCCGCTCGAAAGTCTGGCTTCATTTTAATTTGAACAAAGATGGATTAGCACAGTGCAACATATGTGGAAAATTACGCGCTACTTAGTAATGCGTTACTGTAGTCGGACTACTTTTTTCAGTAACGAGTAGTCTAAAGGCAGGAACACACCGGCCCAACCGTTGGACGTCTGAAGCGTTTGGAGAGGCTCGGACGAGGTCGGGAACACATATGTTTGGTGTGTACAGCTGCGTCGGAAGCTTTCGGAGCCGCGCGGACGTTGTCTGATCAGACTGAGCATACGAAGTCTGAGGAGGTGGGCCGTTGGACGTCTGAGCCATTGGATACTCTGATTGGCAGTGAGCTAGCGAATCAGAGTATCCAATGGCGGTGTGTGGGCGGGGCGGAATCGACGATGGTTTCTCCATAGTACTCGTTCCCTACTGAGACGAGGTCTTCGTAAAATAATGAGCCCGAGAGCACACAACGCGAGTGTCACCCTAGCCAGAGTCATCTTTCCAGAAATGCCAAGTATTTAGTCCACAAAGGTCTTCTCGAGTCGAACGAATACTGAACCAAGACTGCTAGCGAATCAGAGTATCCAATGGCGGTGTGTGGGCGGGGCGGAAGTGACGATGGTAAACAACAAACCACATAAACAGAAATGGCGCAGAGTACAGATTTTACTTTGTCGTTGCATCGCACTTTTGGTTATTTCTGCCCATTTATCGAAGCAATTGCTAAGTGGAGCGAAGAGACGGAAGAGCAGAACCAAGACAAGACAAGTGTGTGCATTGTTTTTAGCTGCACTCCGTTCCGTCATTTCCTGTTTTCCTGTTTTGGAGTACTGGCACGAGACTAGCGCCACACGCTGTTAAGGAGGCTTATTGTATCTCGCGCAAGCGCAGAACGTACACGCTGCTGTGTTGTCGGAAGCACGTCGAAGTGGTGTGTACAAGTTGTACAGTTGGACGTCTGGGCAGTGTGTGGGGGCCTTTGTCAGTAAAAAAAAAAGACTTGTTTTCTTCGTGCGTCTCTGTGGGGTGACGTATGTTAGCCGTTCACAGACGGTCGCGTGTAGTCGGCTATACCGGCAGAAACGTAAACAATGGAGGGGGAGAGATACGCATTTTCCAGCTGGAAATACAAACATTATTTTGACTTCATCTCAGCAAAGTAACTGTGGCAACACTGGACCTGTTGACCTGCACCTCAAAGAATCAGAATCGAGAATCGTTTAGAAAAGGAGTCAGAAGATCGGGATCGGAATCGGTAAAATCCAAACGATGCCCAACCCTACTTGTGACTTCCTTCGGACTAGAAGAAACAGTCTCTAGAGTGATAACAGTTACTGGCTGGGAAATCACTCCTGTACTCTCAACTGATGAAAGTAGGGTGTCTTGGGCAGGTTGTGAAGACAGATCTGCCCGGAGGTGACGGCGGTTGCACCGCAACACTGCTCCTAGTGGTGTGTTGATGATGAACACTGCTCAAAAAAATTAAGGGAACACTAAAACAACATAATGTAACTGCAAGTCAATCATATTTCTGAGATATCAGCCTGTCCAATTAGGAAGCAGCACTGATTGGGAATCAATTTCACCTGCTGTTGTGCAAATGGAACAGACCACAGGTGGAAACGAGTGACAATTAGCAAGACATCCCTATAAAGGAATGGTTCTGCAGGTGGTGACCACAGACCATTTCTCTGTTCTCAGCCTTTCTAGCAAATTTTTTTCTTTTTTGAATTTGGCAGTGTTTGCACCACTAGAGGTAGCATGAGGCGGTTTCTCCAACCCACAGAAGTTGCCCAGTTAGTAAAACTCATCCAGGATGGCACATCAAAGCGCACTGTGGCAAGAAGGTCTGCTGTGTCCCCCGGCACAGTGTCAAGAGCATGGAGGAGATTCCAGGAGACCGGCCAGTACACCAGGAGACGTGGAGGGGGCCGAAGAAGGACAACAACCCAACAGCAGGACCGATATCTGCTCCTTTGTGCACGGAGGAACAGAAAGAGCACTGCCAGAGCCCTACAAAGTGACCTCCAGCAGGCCACTGATGTTCAAGTTTCAACTCAAACGGTCCGAAATTGACTCCATGAGGGTGGTTTGAGGGCCCGACGTCCACAAATAGGGCCTGTGCTTACAACCCAAGACCGTGCAATGCGATTGGCATTTGGTAGAGATCACAGAGATTGGCAGATTTGCCATTGGCGCCCTGTGTTCTTCACGGATGAGAGCAGGTTCACCCTGAGCACATGTGACCGACGTGACAGGGTCTGGTGAGTTTACTGCTGTTCTGGTCCAGGTCTGGGAGGAGAACCCTCAGGAGACCATCCGTCGTCTCATCAGGAGCATGCCCAGGCATTGTAGGGAGTGCATACAGGCACGTGGAGGCCACACACACTACTGAGCATCATTTTGACATGTCTTGTAAAATCCCCTCAAAAGTTGGATCAGCCTGCGATCTGATTTTCCACTTTGATTTTCGATATGATTATGAAACGAGACCTCCATAAGATGAGGATTTTGATTTCATTAATCATCCTTATGTTGTTTTTTTGTCAACGCATTGCACTTTGTAATGAATAAAGATTTCCAACTGGACTATGTTGTTAATTGAGAACTAGCATGTGGTGTTTAGGTGTTCCCTATAATTTTTGAGCAGTTTATATGACCTTGGAGTCACAAACTCTTTTGAAACAACTGCTGGTGTCACCCAGGCCTTCTCCTGATCCAACTTGGTGAGGACTGTATCTCCAGGTCATCCAGCATCATGTCTGTGATTATAGTAGAAAGCTTGTTTTGCCTTCTCACCAGCATCTTTCTGTTTAACAATCTTTCTGTTGGGCCATTTAGGTCGAAGATTCTTCTCTTATGTGGAGCATGTTGTTTTGATCTCTCTCCCCATTAATAGTTCTGCTGGACTGACTCCTGTGGTGGCACAGGGAGTTGATCTGTACTGCTCTCTCAACATGACCATTTCCTTGAGAATGGTAAGGACTAGACGTGATGTGCTTGAAGTCTAGCTGACTTGCCAGCTCCTGGAATTCTGCACTGAAGAATTGAGGACCATTGTCACTCACCACCTCATCCGGGATCCCAAACCTTGCAAAGGTTGCTTTAGGTCTCTGACTGACTTGAGCGCTTGTAATGGGTGATAGGTGCAGCATCTCGAGGAGCCGTGAGTAATAATCTGATATAGGTAGTTGTTTTTGTTTTGCTCACAAAGGTCAAGAGCTATTCTTTTCCATGAATGGTAAGGTAGAGGTGTAGAGATGAGTGGCTCTTTTTGTTGGCCCGCTTTTTCTCTTGCCATGACTGGCATGACATCACTGTGTTCTTGAGTTCTGCAGAGAGTTGTTAGCCCCTGATGTCCATCATGTAATTTCTGTAGGATGCCCGCTCTCTGTGACAGTGGATTGACCCTGCTTCCATGTACGAGCAAACCATCAGCCCCTGATAGCTCATTTTTCACCTTGTATGTATATATGCTCTGAGGTTTGGTGGTACATTTCAACTGTATTCTGGCCATCTGCTTCTTATGAATTTGATGACAGACTGCAGCTCGCTGTCAGCTGCAGTGGCCATTTTGATGCTTTCCATCCTGCTTGGAGATGCTGGGATGCCTTGTACCACGGAAGCTACATAACATTACACCTCGCTATGTGTGTCTCTTCTTTTGTTTAAGTTTGTGGGCTTCGGGACAAGGCATCAGCGATGAGGAGAGTTTTTCCTGGCACATATAAAGCAACTGGTTTGTACCTCATAAGCCACATTAGGAGACGCTGACATCTCAAGGGAACATTATCGAGGCTCTGGCTGTTGTTACTTGACAAACTTTTCACAAGCCCACACACCAGCCAGACACTCCTCCTCTATCTGGGCATAGCGTGTTTCAGCTTCTGAAAGACGTCTGGAGCAGTAGGCTACTGGCTTCCACTCTTCTCCGTGGAGCTGAAGCAGCATAGCTCGTAGTCCCTAGCTACTGGCTTCTGCGGATACAGCTGTAGGCCTTGTGACGTCATAAAAGGAGAGAACAGGTGCTTTAGTCAGCATTCTTTTAATGTCCTCAAAAGCTGACTGCTGCAATATCTCCCAGTCCAGATGTTCTTGCTCTTTAGCAGCTCATACAACGGCTGTCCCACTGCTGTAAGGGCTGGGACGAACCTCCCCAGGTAATTCACCACGCTCCACGGACTCTTTTTAGCTCCTGCACATTTTCAGGTGGTGGCAGCTGGTGTATGGCCTCCACTATGTCAGGGTACGGTCTGAACCATGAGCTGGCTCTGCCTATAATGGAGCAAATCTCCTTGTTAAGTTTCAACCCTGCCAACTCAACATGCTGCAGCACCTTCTCGAGTCGGGCATCACGTTGCTCCATCGAGGTCCCATAGATTAAGATGTGTAGAAGAAATTGTGTTACCTTACAATTCTTATTTGGTTTTGGTATAATGTTCCTTTCTCTCTAAACATCAAATGTCCTGCTGAGCTGTTTTCCATTGTGTTAACCCTTGCCGTCTTGATGAAAAGACTCTTTGATCTTTCCCTCTTCCTGAATGGTCTCTGTCTCAAATACATTGATCAAGGCCCGATGAGTGACCCCTGTAGTGACATTGTCAAGCTCTCCCGAGAACGGTCACACCTTGTAGATATCAACAGATGTCTCTTCCTCTGCAGAGAGACATGTGCTGATTCAATGCAAATCCACTCATGACACCTTCCCTTTTGTTCTCTCAAACTGTTCTGTATAAATCCAACTCAGCCAGGCCATTCCACAGACTGGATCTTCATAGACACACTGTGAATTTCTTTTCTCCACTGTCAGTGATTAAACCTCATTTGAACCAGCTACAGAATTGGACCTGAAGAGTTTTCTTCCACAGATGTCATCCATGAAGACTGCCACGCTTTCCAGTCCTTATTATGCCAAAAGTTAATCATTTGAAACAGTATTTTTTATTTATTTATTTGTTTATTTGTCAGGGACAATGCAGCGCACATTATTACATACATAGTTATCGCAGTCAATGCCACAACAATGTGTGCAGATGTTTTGCATAAAAGGTTTCTAGCCAGTTGGCTAATTTGCAACCCCAGTTCCTGGCCAGGCCTTTCTAAAATATAATCCAAATTTAGTCTAGTTATTCACATTTAAATACAAACTACATAGTGTGAGTTACACAGTCATGCAGCAGATGTCAAAATCACATTTTACAGATTCAGGTCACATGAGCAGTGCACTGTATGCATGTGTGCATATACATAAAGACATAAACAACATCACAAAACAGCACATCACATAACAACACAACCCCCAAACACCCAGCCGCTCGCACATGCTCACCTATGCCCATCCCAACAGTGAGGGGCCTGGGCCGCTATGTATTTAGGTCCCATACCCAGGCCCCGCCCCACGGGGGTGATCACTGGCAGCCATGCGCGAGCAGCCAGGCATCTAGCACAGACAATACATTATGAACAACAGAGTGTGTACATGTGTGTGTGTGTGTGTACGTGCATCTGCTCCTGTATCTATGGTTCTGACTCAGTGGTGACATTTTTGGCTTTCTTTCAGCCAGTATTTCACCGTACTATTAAATATTGGATCACCATCAAGCAAAAGTAACACAGCAATGATGGACAGCTAGTGGAAACGGTGACAAATCTAAAATCATCCTCTTGCTGCCTTGATGCTTTACCTACCAACTTTTTTAAGAATGTTTTTGACTGCCTATCAACAGACGTATTGCAAATAGTTAATAACTCTATTCAATCAGGCAATTTCCCAAAGGCCTTCAAAACTGCAGTCATTAAACCTCTTCTAAAAAAGCAGAGCCTAGATGCCTCTATTATCAACAACTACAGACAAATTTCAAATCTACCCTTCATCAGTAAAATAATTGAGAAAGTTTTCCTCCAACAACTAAATCACTTCCTGGCCTTAACGGGCTGCCACAACAACTTCCAGTCAGGATTTCAACCTTTTCATAGCACCGAGACGGGCCTTATTAAAGTTGTAAATGACATCCGTCTTAACATAAACTTCAATATTAATGCTATTCGACCTCAGTGCTGCATTTGACACTGTCGACCACTCAATACTTTTGGACAGGTTGGAAAACTGGGTGGGGCTCTCAGGCACAGTCTTAAACTGGTTCAAGTCATATCTACAAGATAGGAACTATTTTTTTTCCGTTGGCAACTTTGTATCAGAACCTACCAATCTAATGTATGGAGTCCCCCAAGGTTCAATCCTGGGGCCGACATTATTCAACATCTACATGCTCCCACTATGACAAATCATGAAAAATAATAACATTGACCACCATTGCTATGCCGATGACACCCAAGTCTATGTAGCACTATCACCAAACGACTATCGCCCCATAGATATTCTGTGCCAGTGCATTGAGCAAGTCAAAGACTGGATGTGCCAAAACTTCCTACCAGGACAAAACTGAGATAATTGTTTTTGGTGCTAAAAAAGAAAGGTTTAAAGTAATTGAAATTAATTGATTAATTGAACACCTTCACTCTCTGTCCCTCAAATAAAGCCAGAAATCTGGGGTTGTTATGGATTCTGATTTACATTTTGACAGTCACATCAAAATCAGTAACAAAATCGGCCTAATATCACCTTGAAAATGTAGCAAGACTTAGAGGGCTAATGTCAGCACAAGACTTAGAAGAACTTGTACATGCCTTTATTACTAGTAGGCTAGACTACTGTAATGGTCTCCTTGCAGGTCTTCCGAAAAAAACTGTCAGCTACAGCTTGTTCAGAACGCTGCTGCTAGAGTTCTTACAAAGATCAAAAAATGTGAGCACATTACACCAATTCTTAAATCCTTACATTGGCTCCCTGTATGACAGAGACTTGATTTCAAAATCCTCCTTCTCACATATAAATCACTACATGGTCTAGGGCCGAAGTATATCACTGATATGCTCCCACTACATAAGGCTTCTAGACCACTAAGATCTTCTGAGACCAATCTGTTAGTGATTCCGAGTAAACAACAATCACAGGAGAGCATCATTTAGTCACTATGCAACAAATGGCTGGAATAAACTTCCTGAAGATGTTAGACTTGCCCCAACTCTGATGGCTTTTAAAACTAGACTGAAAATGTTTATGTTCACCATAGCTTTCTGCTAAATGTTTTAATGTCTGCACTGTTTTTAATTATTGCAAAAATGTTTTTATTCTCCTTGTCTTTCTATAATGCATTTTAATTGTGCCTTTATTTTTTTTTTATTCTATTTTTTCACTTTATTGTATGACATGTTATAATGTGAAGCACTTTGAATCTGCCTTGTGTATGAAATGTGCTATACAAATAAAGTTGCCCTGCCTTGCCTAAATATTTTCAGTTCAGTTTGTGTTTTTATTTCCATTGGTATCTGCCAGATAGTGTTATGAATGTTATCAGCTTGCAGCTGTCTGGATGCAGAGGGATCTGCCAGAATCCACTGGCAGCATCAAGGGAATAAAACACAGTTGCACTGCTCAGCTTGGCTGTTATCTCATCAGAGGTGGGTAGGATGTAGCGTTCCCTTTTGACTGACTTCAGGACTGGTACCATGGGAGCGCACCATTCAGTAGGTTGTGACACCTGCTCGATGACACCATCCTTCTCCATCCTCTGTATTTCCACTTTCACCTTCTATAACATGGGAAAGGGTACACGACGTGCAGTGTGCACAGCATATGGTACAGCATCATCTCTTAACTGGATTTTGACTGGTTCAGTTTTTAGAGTACCATGCTCACTGTGGGTTAGATGGCTGGTGATGTATTTTAGCTCATCTACTCGCCTCACCAGTTTGATCCTTACCGACAAGGCCCGGCTAAGGAGATTGCTGACTCTACGTCCACGTACTACGTAGGCTGTGAATGGATGATCTTTTTGTTTGTGACTAGCTGTAGCATTAGAGCGGCCCAGACACAGCAGCTCCCCTCCGGGGCGGTCCAGAGGAATGTCAGGTGGGTCCAGTGTTCTCTCAGGGTGAGTGTGTGAAAGGTGTCCTCACTTAAGTTATGACAGTGACATCAGCTCCCTTATCTTAAATTCTACTGAAGAGGAATCAACTTGTAGTTGCTCAGTCCACTGTTCACTTTTCTCATTAGCATCACACACTGAACCCAGGAACTAAGAGGTCTGCTCAGCTCTCTCAGTCTCTGTGACCTCATTCACTGACCTGCTGCGACAAACTCTGGCACAGTGTCCCATTCTGTGACAGAATGGCAGGTAGCTCTTTCTTCAGGGCACTTTTCATCTCTATTACGCTGTGTTTTCTTCTCATTTTCCCCCCATTTTCTGTCCTTTGACTTGCCTTATTGTCACTGTTGTGGTTTCCAGTTCGTTCTTTTTATGTTTAAACTGCACCTCCTGTACTGATCCCGCAGTGTCTCCTTGCAGACTCACTTTTGCAGCGACCTCCTCTGACGGTCTGTATTGTATGTGTCAGTGTCAGGTCCGCCATCAGCTGCAGCCTGTGGGAGAGCTCTTTATCCATCATCACAATGACGATGCAGTCACGGATATTTTCCTCTCAAGTTTCTCCAAACTCACATTTCTCTGAGAGATCATACAGGGCTCTGATGAAAAATTCCGCCTTCTCATCAGGCCGTTGGACCCTAAGTCATTGCGGTCCTCCCTCTTGAGCAAACGTGAATGACTTGAAAATGTTTTCTGCCTCGTTGCTCACGGCATAAATCAGACAGCTTGCTTGTACTTGTCCCTCGTCCTTATGAAGTTTTGTTGCGATTCTGTATGGCTCGAACGGTTTCCACTTGGGCCACTCCGTCGGCTTGTCAAGTGTAAAGTTTTCCGGAGGGTTAAACTTAGCCATTTCTTTTCTTCTTGCTGTCTGTCTTCTTAATTTATCTCTTGGTCGTTCTCTGAACTACTGCTGACACCATTAAAATTATCGTGGGTTGGCTTGACCCGTTTATATTTACTTTCATGACAGCGCAAACATCAACCGGCATAAAAAAAGTGTCTTCCGTAACCAAGGCAACAACACATTAACTGCTCTGCCTTACAATGTTACAGTTGCTGTGGCAACATTAGTTCTGTTATATAAACTATATATGACAGACAGCTGCAGTTAATTCAGAAAACTGCTGCTCGAGTCCTCATTAAGACCAAAAAAGTGGATCAGATTTTTACACTGGCTTCCTGTCTGTCAAAGAATTGACTTTAAAATACTACTGCTGGTTTACAAAGCACTGAATGGTTGAGGGCCAAAATACATTTCTGATCTTCTGCTTAGCTACGAACCACCTCTCGGATGGTCTGGGACAGGTCTGCTTTGTGTCCCCAGAGTCAGAACAAAACATGGAGAGGCAGCCTTCAGTTTTTACACACCACATATCTGGAACAAACTTCCAGAAAGCTGCAGGTCGGCTGCAAATCTCAGCACTTTTAAATCAAGACTGAAGACTTTTCTGTTTGCTGCTGCCTTTCAGTAAATACTATCTATGAACTTCTTATGCTGCACAGTAATTTCTATTCCTTGATATTCTTGTTTTTATTTTATTTTATTTATTTTTTATGTTTATTTTATTTTATTGGCTTGTTTTAATGTTTTTTCTCCAATGCTTTTAATGTTTTATGTAAAGCATTTTGAATTGTCCTGTTGTTGAAAGGTGCTATACAAAGAAAAATGCCTTGCCTTGCCATAAACTTGCCACTTTGGTATGAGGACATGGTCTGGTGCCAACCTGTCACTTAAAGTTTATAATTAAACATTGTCTTTAAAAGTTCTTGAGACACACCCAAATACAGTCCGTACAACTAGGAGAGTTTCAATAACATGAATCATAAGATCAAGTTTCAAGGAATAGTCTAGGAAATATTTGGTAAGTTCTCCCCGTGTAAGCACGGGTTCTCTCCGGGTTCTCAGTCTTCCTCCCACAGTCCAAAGACATGCAGGATGGGGATACGTTCATTGCCCATAGGTGTAAATGTGAGCAGGAATGGTTGTTTGTCTCTACATGCTGGCCCTGTGATAGACTGGCGACCTGTCCAGGGTGTACCCTGCCTTCGCCCAATGTCAGCTGGGATAAGCGGTGGATGCATATTTGCTAAGTGAGGGACAATGCCGGATGAGGTGTCTATTATCAGCAATTAATGGACACTCTGCAGCCAATCAGAATAGTGTATTCACGCAGACCCCAGTATGACATGCTTTCTTGCTGAGAGTATTATAAGAAGTTTGATACAACTCTGATATCAGTTTGTTCAACATGACAATGGGCGTCCTGAGTCAATCCCACTGTTAAAGTGTAATATGTCTTTCTGTACTTCAGCTTTTCTACAGATTAAACAAACAACGTGTCATTTTAATTGGTGAGCTGTACAGGTCCTGGGAGTTGGATTTAGGTATATCCAGGCAGAGCCAGGTGAGCTACTGACAATTTTAACCCAACTTAACTGGTGTGGTTCTTCCCCCTGATCCCGTCAAGACCAAACAGCCAAACCTTAGTGATCTCAGTTTGTATCAAACTGAACAATAGTGAATAGTTTTTTTGGCCTCAGACTTTCGAAGTCCTGGAAGGCTGTTTTCAGACAAAATAACACTTGATGATATCTGCGAGAAAAAAATTAACTTCGGTGTTGTGGCCTCTCTTAACAATAAAAATGCTCAGGTGGTGACAGAAACATATAATACACACCATTTGGACTCATTTGTACCAAAAAATTAAAAAGGGATTTTATTAAAGTGATGGTTCGGAGTAAAATGCACCCTAGGGTAATTTCCACCATGGCATCCAGTCAAATATCCCCTCAGAAGCATTTTTAGCGATGGTCAACATTGGTCATGATAGGGCTATCAGCCGAATGGCTTAGTACTGGCACGAAGGTACATCTTCTATATCTCGTAAATTACCCCACTAATAATGCATGGAATGTTACCAAACACATAATGGGGCATTTGAAAGTTTCTAAGTACACCAGGAGTTTATTTAAAAGAACACTTGCCTGATAGCTTCTATCCTCTGCTGCTAATGCTACCGCTGCGTCAACGCCACTTCTGTGTTTACCCAGCTGTTTCCGTCACATGAGTTTCACGTGAGAGTATGAAAAAGTTTCGCTGAATTTTTATAAATGCTTGTATTATCAGGTCAACACTTGTCAACACTTGTTGACCTGATAATACAAGCATTTATAAAAATGCTTGTCATAAAAAAGAAAATAAAAACACAAGCTGATGCCAGGTAACAATGAGGTGATGTGATTTTGTAACAGGTACAAGTGAGGTATTTTGTCTTTACAGGTAGTGAAATTATAATAATACAGAATAATATTAAAAAATCAGGTGTAGTAGTCTTGAGCGCGGTAAAGCACGTCTCCATGGGCGGACTCCAGCTTGGATAGAAAAGCTCGGAACTGCCTGTGTTTTAGTCAGTTTGAAGATTACGCAAGACACATTCATGACAGATTCCCACTTCGGAACTTTGCAGCACATTGCTTGCTGGTGAATCAGGCAGTGGACATGTAGTAGGGGGGTGAGATCTCGTTCCTCCATTCCTCTTTTTATGAGCCCCACTAGCCCCTGCGACGTACCAACCATATTTGGAGCTTCATCAGTTGTGATGCTAGCCAGCTTAGACCAGTCTAAATCCAACTCTTCCATCGTTTGGCCTACTTTACAAAAAATATCCTCTCCTGTCGTAGTATGCGTGAGACTTTGTAGAGCTGCTAGCTCCTCGGACACTTCAAAAGTTGAATTAACTCCCTGCATAAAAATCAGAAGTTGTGCTGTGTCCTCCACATCATTGCTCTCATCCATTGCCAATGCAAAACACTCTCTTTAGCTTTTTCTTCAGTTGGACATGTACATTATGCCCCATTTCTTCAATCCGCCTGGTAACTGTAGATGCGGACAGACTCAGTGCGTTCAGCGCATTTTTCTTTTCCCTGTCTTTTCACACCTCCTCCGCGACAGCGTTCAAACACTTCTTGACAAACTCCCCATCACTGAACGACTTTCCACAGCTTGCAATCAGTTTAGCTGCCTTGAAGTTGGCCCGGACGGATGACGGGTTCACCTGTGTTTGGCGTAGCATTGTACTCTGCTGGGCAGCAAATCCACCTTTAGCCTAGCCACCTTGTCTCTCCTCACTTGGCCCAGCAACCTAGCATACTGCCCTCCATGGCGGGTTTCATAGTGGTGGCGGATGTTAAATTCTTTAAACACCGCCACTGTCTCCTTGCAGATTAGACAAACTGCCTTTCCCTTGCACTGGACAAAAAAATATTAATCGGTCCACTGCTGTTTAAAAACTCTGCACTCCGAATCTATTTTCCATTTCCCCAACAGTTTTAACATTTCGTTGTCTGGCTATCTTCCGTTCTCCTCGCCCGCGCACCAGAGATGGGGGACTCGAGTCTAGTGACTTGACTCGAGTCAGACTTAAGTCGCCAGATTGAGGACTTGTGACTTGCTTGATCAACAGTGAGAAAAGACTTGACTTGGACTTGCTATCCATGACTTAAGACTTGACTTAGACAAGTTTGGTGAATAATAATAAAAAAAAAATATTTTTGATTTGATGTTTCCTGTTGCATGTGGGCAAACCCGGCAACCAGTAATCTATCTACTACGTGATGCGCCCGCCCATCTAACAGTAGAGCAGCTGGGGTTTGAAGCATGGAAGGAGGGCGGTGCTACCAGTTCTGCTGCTATCACAGCAGGCGCGCCGGGAGCACCGGTGACACTTTTCACAGGAATCCGGCCCGCAAAGGAATATTTATTTTAGGAGAAAACATTAAAACATGCTGGCCGTATAGTGGCCGTTATGAGCTGCCCTCTCTCATCTCCGCGCAGCAGTGTAGATTTGCTCCGCAACAATCCTCACCGCGCGCCCCCGCTACGTTCTTCTTCGTGTACTTTACGCGCTTGATGTTGTTCTGTACCTCGTTGAACCACCACAATGTCGCTTTCTACTTTGAAACGTTGACACTCATGGTGTGAGCCGAACCAGGCCGGTACCGGACCGGTAAATGCGGCTGTGTGTCTCCGTCCAAAATCCGCTGCACTTGTGCTCCCATGCACTGATGCAGGTCGAGTGTTTAGTATAAATATATATGCAGAGACGGCGCTCCTTCAAAACAACATCAAATAAGGATTGTTTTTGATAAGTTGTGGAACTCTGAGTTAACCTATTTCTACCTGAATTTCTATGAACTATAAAGCTGTTGAGTAAACCTTTAATTTATATTTTACTTGATAAAATAAGACAATATATGCACTCATATGTCGTAGTGTTTTACAGTATCTGTAGCTATTAATGTGATGCTCATCATTTTCCAGCCATATTTTTCATTTTCATTTCCTTCAACCGGCCCTCATTCAAAACTAATTGAATAGCCCTGCTATGGGCCATCTTATCTTATCTAGTTAGGCTATCAGGTGTGAGGTTTTTTTTTTTTTTTTTGCACCCCACTTTCAAGTTCCGTCGCAGCCAGTGTTCCCAAAATTATAACATTTGGATTTAAAGATATTCAACTCAACAAAAGAAACGATTTGCCGTGTGCAGCGCAAAAATATCCGCCACATACAGCATCATCAAATTTCATCCGCCATTTCCCATTACACAAAGAAAATTAAGAAATGTCTCTAGCTAACTTCACCATTCTTTTTAATCTAACGTTTGTTGTAAATAAAAGGAAGTGGTTTGCTGCCCTTCCCAGGATAAACTACTGTGTTGACTCTGTCTGGTAATTATTGTTTGGTACACCTGGCCCTGTACTCGTTCCTAATAATACTGATCCTGCTGGTCCTAGTGAGTATAATTATTCTTTAGCGTTATATCCCCTTCCGCTATTTGTTAGCCCTTTTGTGCAAAGGAGGGATACATAAAACTTAGGCTGCGGTCTCCTAAAGTTTTAAGATGGTTGCCTTCCAGCCTATTATATTTATATGACTTGCCTTGTGACTTGCTTGACCTAAGCCATGACTTGACTTGACTCGACTCTCACAAAAATGACTTGGGAATTGCTTGAGACTTGCATATGTGTGACTTACTCCCATCTCTGCCGCGCACACTCAGACTGTATAAAGCACGCACTTGATGCTTGCTCGCCCAACACTGTTCGTCAGCCTGAAGGACTGCATCTTCGTCACGGTGGTCTGCAGCACCGGAGCATCACAGGGGACTGTGCTCTCTCCTGTCCTATTGACTCTGTACACATCTGACTTCAGCTACAACAGTCTTGCCACATGCAGAAGTTTTTGGACAATACTGCAAATGTGGGGTGTATCAGGGAGGGGCAGGAGGGAGAGTACAGGAGCCTGGTGGAGGACTTTGTTCAATGGTGCACACACAACCACCTGCAACTCAACACTGCTAAGACCAAGGAGATGGTGGTGGATTTCCGTAGGTCTAAACCCACTCCACTGCCAGTCTCCATTGAGGGGGTCAATGTGGAGGTGGTAGACACAAACAAGTATCTTGGGGTACTTCTGGACAATAAACTGGACTGGTCTGCCAACACTGATGCAATTTACAAGAAGGGACAGAGTCAGCAATACTTCCTGAGGAGGCTGCGGTCATTCACTGTCTGTAGAAAACTCCTTGAGATGTTTTAGCAGTCTGTGGTCGCCAGCACCCTCTTCTATGCGGTGGTGTGCTGGGGAGGAAGCACAGAGAAAAGCTGGCTCTCAGGTAGGTGCTGAACTGGAGTGCATCACTTCGGTAGCCGACAAAAGGACCCTGGCCAAACTGCTCACCATCATGGACAATGAGAGCCCTCCACTCCACAGCACCATCACCAGAATAAACAGAAGAGCCTGATCAGCCGGAGACTACGCTCACTGCCATGCAGAGTTGAAAGACTGAGTAAATCATTCATCCCCAGGGCCATACAACTGTACAATCTGTCACTAAAAGGAACTGGGATAGACTTATCTGCATAGTCTCCACCACCCTCTCAAACAATGTTCTTACCCCACTTTTTCATCTTAATTAATACAATGTTTACTGTCAACCCTTATGCCCAGCCCCTCTCTACCCACCCCAGCCTGGACTATTTAGTTTCACTTTAACCTTAGTATTCACTGTTTATGTTTGTGCTCCTGCCAATGTTTACATTACTCATGATAATGCCCATATTTATTTATTATTGCTGCTGTTTACATAACTCAATTTAATGACCATATTTATTATTGCTGCTATTTTTCTATCAGGTCTACATATTTAATGACTTAGCCATATTTTTTATTCATTACTTGTCTCTTGACTATAACAACACTGTATTGTTGTAACATGTTGCACCAACGTCACTCTCAAAGTGCATTTTACATACGTACTTGCACTTTACTGATCATGTGGATCGCTCTTCTCAACATCCTTTTTTAAAGTGTGTATTTTAATACTTGTTTCCTTAATAGAGTGTATGTGTATGCTATGTGTGATGTCTATGTCTTGAGCTACTTGGACCCCGAATTTCCCCTAGGGGATCAATAAATCCATCCATCCATCCATCCATCCATCCATCCATCCAATGTATTCCCTCCTTGACCTTTCAGTCTGGCTACAGTCAAAGTCACGAGCCAAGTGCATATCGGAGAGAGCTGTTGAGCTTCACAAACAGGAAAGAGAGAGAGAGAGCTGTTGAGCACCATAAATGGGAAAGACCACGAACTGGAAAGGAACGCCAACCCTCCAGACAAGTCTCCTCTGTCTACCTGTCGATGGCATCTGAGATGGACGGCAAACCACAAACCTAAACCAAAGAAAAGGTAAATGCGGAATACACAAATACACAAAATGGAAATGCACCTTAAAGAGGCCATGTAACGTATGTAAGGAGCTTCACCTGACATTTCTCCATGATATCAATGAAAAAAACATCTGCCACAGTGATGTTTACATCCTCTCCTTCTGAGCTCCTTTACATGGACAAACCCAACCACTCCCATAAAGTCATGCTGAAAGTTGTCAATTTATGTCTTCACATTGGGGAATGGACTCTCAACAACTCATGCAGTCCTTGATGATGGTGCGGACGGATGTATCTTGCTTCCTCAAGCTGTCCAGTGTTTGGACCTTGCAACTCAACCTGAAACCATCTCACTGCACACTGTGAGACAAGACATAGTGCAACTAAATGGAGCATCTGTATCCTTTAAAATGTCCCCTATCGGCCAGCCCACCAAAAGACACATCATCAATGGAGCATTTACTGCAGAGAACCTTGGACTGTCAGAGCACACAAATCTCGCGTGAAACTCGCGTCACGGAAACAACTAGATACACACGGAGGTGGCATCTACGTTGCGGTAGCGTTAGCAGCTTAGAATAGAAGCTATCAGGCAAGTGTTCTTTTAAATAAACTCCTGATGTACCTACAAACTTTAAAATGCCTCGTTTTGTGAGTACAGACCCTATGTGTACCACTGCAGAAGTTTGGTAACATTCCATGCATTATTAGTGGGGAAATTTACAAGATATACAAGATGTACGCTCACGCCAGTACTAAGCCATTCGGCTGATAGCCCTATCTTGACCAATGCTGACCGTTGCTAAAACTGCTTCCGAGGGGGTATTTGGCTGGATGTCATGGTGGAAATGAACTAGGGTGCATTTTACTCCGAACCATCACTTTAACTCTAGTCTGAATGTTGCCTATTATAAGAATATCTAGTCAAGTCAAGTCATCTTTATTTATATAGCACGTTTCATACATATAAAAATGCAGCCCAAAGTGCTTCACATTAAAATAAAACAAAATAAAACAAACCCTTTTAACATCCCTACTCCCCGCACCCTCATTCATGTAACACACACATACACACATATACACACATGCTACACAGGTACATACCCCCCCGCAAGATAAAATGGAATATGGCTGAGCACTGATAGACCAAATGAGGAAACACCATCCTAAGGGAGCCCTCCACACACGACTACAGGGGACGCCGCCACAGAGACCACCCTGACGGTGATGGATAGCCAACTTAAATCATTGCAAAAGCCACAATGGCTTAACTATGGATACAGCGATATGCCCGGCCATATGCATCACTTATTAGTGTTCTCTGGATAGAGTGTCTGTGCTGTTCTGGGTTCCTGATTGGCAGAGCTTTGTCTAAATGCTGCACATTTGACATCAAATTGATTGTGTTGTCAATTTGTGAAGATGTTTCTTTATTTGCTTGTGTGAGGTTTGCCTCTTTACGTGTTACCTTAATTTGCGGTGTTTAGCCATTTTGGCATGTTCTCTTGTGCCTGTCACTCAAAGTTTATTTTACTCAAACTATAAATAAATAAACTGGTCTGACTGGTGAATGAATAGTTGGGTAGATAAATAGTTGGGTGCGTCTTGGAAACTTTCAAACCACAGTGGTTTGGTGTCGGTCTGTGTGTTCTGCTTTCCCCCCACAGGAAGCCACTGGTGGGCGTGGTCACTGGAACTCCTGCACACACCTGCAGTTCATCACACCACTCAGCAGCTGCTCCTCATCAATCATCAACTCACCCTACATAAGCCAGGCCAACCTTCCAGACCCCGCCCGATCGTTGAATCACCTTATATAAGAGCAAGCCAACAAACCCGAACCTGTTGCTAACCTGTTTTTTTCCCTGTCTCACCTCAGACCACCTTGCTCTGAGCCTGCACTGGAATCGGACCTCATACGCACTCTGAGTCAGCTCAATCGCTGGCCTCCCACAATCACATTCTGTTTTTTCACATCATTAAAATCACTCTGTTTAAACTTAACCTCTGGTCTGCGCCTGAGTTCTGGTCACCGGTCCTGACACTGGTAGGTTGCAGATTCATGACACAGTGACGCATGTTTGTCAGTCATGCCAGGAGGATCAGGCCTGTCCTGAACCTCACCTTTCCAAAGCGCCCTAGATTGTGTCGTGGCACACCTTCTTGGAGGAAATGCCGGGCATCAGCTGGGCAGTCTGCCAGGGAAAGGTCCCATGTGGGGATCTTCCCACACCGAGCAGCAATACCTGACCCACCGAGTTGAATCCCTTAGGAAGACTGATCAGACTCCAGCTGGTGAAAAGTTTCTGAATAGTTTCTGTTCATTAAGAAACTGAGCCAAATACACTGTAAATGATGTAATCTAAAGAACAAAGTACTCTGTGTTCTTTGCTGTCATTTTGGAATTCTTTATCACGAGGCTAATTATATGAGATGCTTAGTCATCAAAAGGTTTAATTACAAACAAAATAATCAGTAACCTATTATAAAATACCATTATAACAATAGAGGCTGTTATTAAAGGTGTAGATGCATTACCTTTGAATTCTCAGATTTCAGTCATATTTTAATGTCACGCACTCTGATAAACTATATAAAGAGCTGCAATGTGAATGAGTGACAGACATCAGCCTGCTCTTCTTCTCTGTGTCCATCACAACCTCGGAAAAAGGTAATATTTCACCTGTCAAATTCAATTTGTTGTCAGGACTTCATCTATTTATATTTTGTGTCATGCAGATTTTTTTAAAACATTTATTTGCACTGGTAACAGCAACAGTTTTAGTTTTATATTAAAAGAAATCTGTGTATATGTAATATTTAGACCTTGGAAACATGAGTAAAAAACTGTTGACAAATTATTATCATATGTATTTATTACAATATAATGTTATAATCACACAATATTATTCCACAGTTGAAATTTTATTTGATGTAATGTTATTGTACTAGAGATTGTTTGCTTAATTAACGTAATTTACAGGAGGGCAGGACTAATACAATAAGTTGAGATTTAACATCCATCTGCTTCTTCAGCAACATCGGCAACAGCCTGGATTTGGCAATAAACACACAGTTAGGAGAATCATGGTTGGGGCCATGGGCCTCATATAACCTAAAAGGCTGTAAATAGCAAGATATTTTAATTTCATAAATTGTTGAGTCGTAATTTGCAATTATTCTTTTGGTCTCAAGGTGTACTTACTGAGTTCAGTATGTCTTTCCACAGATGGCATCGGGTTTACAGTTTGCTTTGTTGCTCAGCGGACTGCTGGCTGTAGCATCTGTAAGTAAAAGATTTCATTAATTTACTTTATGAAAATGTATTTAAACATTGTGTCCATGTTGATATTATGTAGCATTGTGCAGTGATTTCTAAAGCTGGAGGATGTTGAGAAAGTGATTAAATAATTGTATTCATTATAATTCAAGTCTATTGTTGGCCATGTGCACAAGGTGAACCATTAAACCAAATCATATTTTTTTTAAATAATACCTAAACTATTGAGCCTTTAGTATGTGCTGCTGTATAGTACTGTTATGTTGCTGATTCAGACTTCGACAAACGTCCTTTTGTGTTCACAGTGCTGTGAGGGAGGCGAGAAAACCGACTGCTTTGGTCAGTACAATATTTCTGACTCATTGGATTTCTCTGATTGTACTTTGCTTCTTTAACGTCCTATTCTTTCCATCATGGCGGTTGTGCTGTAGCTTCCTGCCCTCCTGGTTGGACCCAGTTCCACTGTCACTGTTACTTCTACCACGCCAAAGCAAAGAATTGGCCCGATGCAGAGGTACAGCAGTTCTGTTTAATTATTAATGATTGTTGCACAGAATGCCAGCGGTGCAGGAAGTATTCAGATACTGAAGTGAAAGTACTAATACCACACTGTGAAAAAACTTTGTCACAAGCAAAGGTCCTGCACTATTTTTTTTCTTTCTAGAAAAGGAGGAGAAATAACTTTGATTTGAAGTGTTAACTAATTATCATGATCTTCATTAATCATTTGTATGGATTATAAAAATAGTCGAAAAAGTCAGAAACAGTGTCATTAGAAGAAAATGATTTTAATTGAGTAAATGTACATACTGTATATTGTAGTTTTATCCTGTCATAACCACAAATGCAAATGTGTTTTATATGAATTTTATGTGATGGACAAACACAAAAAATATATATATTTGGTTTTCACATTTTATTCAAATAAAAACTTTTCAGCCCCCTTTACTCGGACAACCCTAAATCAAATCCAGTGCAATCAATTGCCTTTAGAGGTCACCTAATTCGGACATAGAGTTCACCTGTGTGTAATCTATTCTCAGTATGAATACAGTTGTTCTGTGAAGGCTTCAGAGGTTTGTTAGAAAGCATTAATGAACAAACATGAAGCCCAAGGAACACACCAGACAGGTCAGGGCAAGTTTTTAAGCAGGGTTGCGTTATACCAAAATATCCCAAGCTTTGAACATCTCACAGAACACTGTTCAATCCATCATCCGAAAATGGAAAGAGTTTGGCACAACTGCAAACCTACCAAGACATGGCCATCAACCTAAACTGAAGGCCGGCAAGGAGAGCATTTATCACAGAAGCAGCCAAGGGGCACAGTTCAGGTGGGAGAATCTGTCCACAGGAAAACTTTAGTCCACAAAGCGGGCCTTTATGGAAGAATGGCAAGAAGGAAGCCATTGCTGAAAAAAACCATAAGAAGTCCCGTTTGCAGTTTGCCACAAGCTATGTGTGGGCCATGGCAAACATGTGGAGGAAGGTGCTCTGGTAGGAAATTGAAAATTGAAATGTTTGGCCTAAATGCAAAACGCTATGTGTGGTGGAAAACTAACACTGCACATCACCCTGAACACACCATCCCCACCGTGAAACATGGTGGAGGCACCATGCTGTGGCGATGCTGTTCTTCAGCAGGGCGTTCTTCAGCTGCTCAGAGTTGATGGGAGGATGGATGGAGACAAATACAGGGCAATCTTGAGACTGGGGTGGAGGTTCACCTTCCAGCAGGACAATGACCCTAAACATGCAGCCAGAGCTCTAATGGAATGGTTTAGATCAAAGCATATTCATGTTAGAATGCCCCAGTCAAAGTCCAGACCTAAATCCAATTGAGAATCTCTGGCAAGACTTGAAAATTGCTGTTAACAGATGCACTCCATCCAATCTGACTCAGCTTGAGCTATTTTGCAAAGAAGAATGGGCAACAATTCCATATCTAGATATACAAAGCGGGTAGTGCCATATAACCTGAAAGACTTGCAGGTGTAATTGCAGTGAAAATGGTTCTACAGTATTTACTTAGGGGGGCTGAATACTTTTGCACTCCACATTTTTCAATTTTTTATTTTTAATAAAATGTAAAACCATGTATAATTTACCTTCCACTCCAAACTTATGTGTTTGTCTTTTACATTCAATCCCAATAAAATACAATTACGTTTGTGGCTCTAACAAAATGTGGAAAAGTTAAATGGATATGAATACTTTTGCAAGTATACGACTATGACAGCATAGATACGACGGTGTATAAGGGCCATTGAAGGAAAAAAAAGAAAAGTGGAGCAGAGAAAGGAGGGCAATATTCTGACAAAAAAGTAGCAAATTAACTAATGACGCATGTGTAACATATAGCCGATGTAAACAAGTCTCATTCTATACTAGACTATATATCATGTAAATGGGGCAATATAGTATAAAATACACACAGGCATCCTACACAGCAAGTGAGTTATTTTGTTGGACTTTATTAACTCAAAAATATGCAACTTTATAATCTCATGAATCCATTCAATTTCCATAAACTGATTATTTTATTGCTGACTTTTACAAATGTTTCTACACATATCTGAAAGTCTCATATTAAGTTTCTTATTGTCTCCATCAGCGCCACTGCTTGTCTCTCGGTGGAAATCTGGCCCCGGTCCACAATGCTGAAGAACACACCTTTATCCGAAACTACATGTTCGGAGTGACTGGTCGGTACAGTATTACCTGGATCGGAGGTCATGACGGAGTACAGGTGAGACTTCTATCATCACACAGGATTTGATCATTCTTCTCTGGAGTTGTTGAGAAAATCAAATTTGATCAAACAAAAAAAACAGAAGGAAAGTTATTCCAAATAAAACATTAGAAAATAACGAAGATTTTCTTCGCACACAAAAGGTGACAGGGTTCTTACAGGGTTCTCCAAATGGATGTTCGACCCTTTCATTACCACCTAGAATGAGATTAAATACCTTTATCATAAACCTATGGGATTATAGGGCCAACAATAATTTATGAAGTAATTGGATGCATTGACATTTATATGTATTTATAATATAATTAATAAATGAATATACCTTTGCCCATCAGTGTCCTGTCAGCAGTGAAGTACAAAAACAAACCAAAAACGTGTATGTTCCAGGAGACATGTGGTCAAGTTTAGCATACAAGCATCAATTTGTGATGAATGTTTTGAAATTGATAAAAACAACAACAGATATTTCAATGGAGAGAATGAGTGTCCATCCATCCATTCAAATCTATCCATCCATCTTTCATTCTGTTATGCACACTCAGTATATTTGCACTTCAATGTAAGAAAACATTTCTCACTTCACATTGACTTTAACCGTTCTCCTCCAGGAGGGCATGTGGATGTGGTCTGATGGGTCCGGCTTTGATTTCCAAGCCTGGTATAACAGGGAGCCTAACAACCTGCATAGAAAAGAGCACTGTCTGGAGATGAACTTCAGAGGTAAAACACATTTGAATTTTTCTGTTTTCTAATTATTATTATTAATAATTCTAAAAAAAAAACCTCAAACTTATAGGTGGTCACATATTACAGTCTGAAAGATATAAAGTGAGGCATTAAATGTAAACTAATCAGTTACATTGGTTGGAAACTTTTTACAGGAGCCACCTGGAACGACAGGGTCTGTACCGCAACACGTCCCTTCATATGTGCCCAAGACGCAAAGCACTCGCCATGTTGTCATGGCGATGGAGGTCATTCCGATGGAAAAAAGCATTAATCACTATCACTGATTCACCTCCACTTTGATCAATCTGTTGACAGATGAGTCATTCTCACTTGTTCATTATCTGACGAGTTATGAAGCCGTTCACATTATGTTTTTAATTAATCAGAAACTGACTCACTGGGTTTAGTTTAACTGATGGTGAAGTTAAATTAATCAATCATTGATGTCTGGAATCACACAAAACATTAAATGATTAGTAATTGGCCTTTTTATGTAGTTAATAATGCAGAAAATCTATGAATATTAAAAATTAAAATTAAAATCAATATTACATCATAACTCTCTGTACAACGAGATGAGAATGAACATCTGTATTAACACTTTACTTTTTCTTTGTCGTACTGCTTTGAGAACCTGAAGAATATTTCTTTTAATTTCCATAAATTACACTGGTTTAATGGTTAAATGAAGTGATTGCTTTTTCGTTCTCAAATGTCTAAATCCATTCAGCTGATTTCCTTCATTATATAATCAACAAAGCATTCAAAAATAAAAGACAGATATTGTCAGAAACACAGTGTCTGGTCCTGATTTATTGACTTTTGTGACACAAACAACTATTATTATGACATATTTTAGTCAGATTTCTTAAAAGTATAATTGGAAGCAGCAATCCAGGTCGGAACCCTTTCTTGGTTATAAAAGGAAGCTGCTCAATCACCAAAATCCAAACAAGCAACAATGAGCGGTTTGCTTGTTCTGTCAAAAGAAGGCGTGAGACCAAAACACAGTTTCATTATAACATTGTAGGCAGCATTTCAATAATAGCACACTCAAAGTTCAGATGTTATCATAGTTAATATAAGTTGTTGCGTACGTTCAGGACTTAGTGGAGGATATCTCCAGGGAGTTAATCAGTATTTCTCTAATGCAACTATAGTTAAGGCCAAAAATATTATTTGCTTTTGAGTCCTCTTCTGTTCAGTATCTACATGTTTCCACTGGCTCAGAACATGAAAAACAACAAAAATGTTCACCATAACTATGCGGACGATACACAAGTTTACATAACAATATCACCAGGGGTCTATAGTCCAATACCAATACTGATGAGATGCATTAAGCAAATCAATAATTGGATGAAGTAGAATTTTCTCCAATTAAACAAAGAGAAAAATGAAATCATTGTTTTTGGAGCAAAGGAAGAACGGTCAAAAGTTAGCACCCAGCTTCAAGCGGTAATGCTAAAAACCACAAACCAAGCCAGAAACATAGGTGTAGTCATGGACTCAGACCTGAACTTCCAACAGCCACATTAAATAATTTACGAAGTCAGCCTACTATCTCCTAAAGAATATATCAAGGAGTAAAGGATTTGGAAAAACTTGTCCACAAATTTATCTTCAGCAGGCTCGACTACTGTAATGGTGTCTTTACAGGTCTCTCTGAAAAGTTGTTCAGACAGTGTAAAATGATCGAGGGTCGGCTTGATCTGTTTATATTTACTTTAATGACAGTGCTAACATCTAAACAACCGGCATAAGAAAAGTGTCTTCCGTAACCAAGGCAACAACACATTAACTGCTCTACGTTACAATGCTGTGGCAACATTAGTTCCGTTATATAGACTATATATGACATCTCCCCCTTTTGAGTTATTATCAATAACATACAATAACAATAGCTATTTGAACTATAAGAACACAAACAGTAACAGCCAAACATTTTTCATATTGAAACATAACATGTATCCTTAGTGTTAAAAGAATTTTTCTGTAAACTAATAAATTCACCCAAGGAGGAGATCGGAGACATAAGTAAAGTCGACGTCTGACTTTAACCTTGTACAAGAGGAGCAGTTACAGTGCAACAACGTGTGAGGATGCTACAGAGAAAATGCTCAAATCACTGTTGTGACTTGAGTCTTTTAAAGGCACAGGGGATGATGCGTCACTGACAGTTAATCTTCATGCAGAACTAGACATCATGACTACCAGGCCTCTGATAACATTTAGGTCAGCAATGGGGATACTAAAGTAATAAGCAGTTCAACACATAAAGCTGTAACATGAACAAAGAAAACTTTAAGACATGAGGTTATACAAAATTCTTATAACATTTCCTCCTGTTTATGCTTATCTCAAGCATAATCATTAGTTACATTTTGTGGAGGGTGAGAGCGAAAACCCTGTCAGGCAGCTTCTTAGCAATTTCCAGTGACCATCTTTACATTCAGGCAGGAAAATTCTCTCACGGCCCCTCTGCCTAGAGGCGACCGCCTTGTGGCACTCTGGTGTAGCCTACAGTAACATCTTGTTCATGGCAACGTCAATCAGCCTCTGAACTAAGTCTCTCAGGAATGGAACACAACAACAACACAACGTAGTCATAATTATGGTCATTATATTTATGGTTATCAGAACTGATTGTATGAGCCCTGACCACCTCCCAAACATGTTCTCCATCCATGAAAAGTAAGGGTGATCGTCAATACCTGAGTTTTCTGCCAACTCCTCGGATAGCGATGTCAAACCTGCCAGCGCCCTAGTCCCACTGCCGTCAGGAGCGGTGTTATTGGGAATGAAAGTGCAACACATATCCCCAAAGATCTAACACACGCCTCCCTTCTCGGCCAGCAGCATGTCCAGCGCCAGCCGTTTCTGCCATGCCAAGAGACTAGCCCTATCTAATTGTGAAGACAACCCCTTGATGCTGTCTCTGGTATAATTGATGAACCTTTGTTGGTTATAATACAAATAGTTAATCCAATCAATTGTTAATGTTGGTCTAAGTGTCTTACCACCGCAGAACCACCAGATGTCCGCCCTGGTCACAAGTTGTCTTCTCACCCACGCATCCTGCACACCCCAGTCTCCTGCTGATAACTTCAGGGTTAGATTAAAGGGAGCCAAAGTTCCTACACTAACCGTACCTTCTTCTCTAGACAGACAGGTGTAGTTGCCGTCATATGGCTCAAACCAGGGTGGCCGCGTGTGAGTTGACACAGGGGGAAACAATTGGTGTACAGTGGTGCAGTTCCTGTCAGCGGGTAGAGACACAAAGTTATACAATTTGCGGTCCAATTTCTCTTTTAGCTCTTAATTTGGCTGGTGTTGAATTAGCTAGCGTTGTATTGGCTATTGTTGAATTTACAATCAGTGATTCAGCTGTGGGGCAATTGTTGTTGCCATTCAATTGTCGAGAGTGACGTTCGTGTACCCAGAGTATCGGAACTACCACTATCAATGCTACCAGACTGATTAGACAAAATGTTCCTCTCATGCCGCATCCCGTCCTTCGAAAAAGATGCTAGGTCTATCTGCCATGGTGTTGTGCTTTTACTTATCTGTCCCCTCCGGAGTGCTGTATGCTCTCTTACAGTGTGTCAGATGAACCCACGTTCCTCTCTCAGCGATGCGGACTGCTGTCGGTGTAGATGGCAGAACCTGATATGGACCTTCCCAGAGAGGAGATGACCAGTGATACCAATGATAACTGCAATGAAACTTTTAGTTCAATCCATCCATCCATCCATCCATTTTCTACCGCTTATCCTGTATTCAGGGTCGCGGGGGGCTGGAGCCGATCCCAGCTGTCATTGGGCGAAGGCAGGGTACACCCTGGACAGGACGCCAGTCTATCACAGGGCCGACATGTAGAGACAGACAACCATTCACGCTCACATTCACACCTACGGGCAATTTAGAGTCACTTTTAGTTGAATGTTAAACATTTCTGATAATTTAGCCATGACTTGGTTTCGGACCGTTATCACAGTAAGTTTTTTCTGGGAATCCGAATCTTACTGCAATAATCGTAGCAAAGATTTTTGCTACCAGTATAGCGTCGTTTGTTGCTGTTGGTGTGATTTCAACCCATTTTGAAAACATATCTACTATTACCAGACAGTATTTCTTCCCCTTTGATTTGTTTAGTTCGATGGAGTCCATGCATATTGTTTGGAAAGGATATTCAGCTTTTGGGAACGCTCCTCTTTTAGGTCTCATTCTTCCTTGTGAATTGTGCTTGGAGCAAATCAAACAGGATGCACAACAATTTTTAGAGTAATTTTGGAATCCATATGTTGTAAAACATTTACTTATCATTGTCACCATCCCTCCTGTTGAGACATGGGTAATCCCATGGCTCAAAATAGCCGCAAATCGATAGAGGGTTTTAGGAAGGATGGGCTTACCCTAAGGTCATCTCCAGATGTCGTCATCCGTTTGTTTTGCTCCTTTGTCTCGCCACAGTGATTTCTCAGTGTCTTGTGTTGTGGCTTGCATGTCCTTAAAGATATCTTGGTCAATGTGTTTCTGTGTCAGTATCAGTTACAAAAAATGTGATCTGAGTCCCGTCCCTCTGTTGCTGCACGTTTAGCTTCTTCATCTGCTTTGCGGTTTCCCCGTGAAACTGGATCAGTTCCGGTAGTATGTGCTGCGCATTTACAAACTACAACTGCTTTTGGTAGGAGAATAGCGTCCAATAAAGTTAGAATCAAATATTTGTGTTGAATAGCTTTGCCTGTAGATGTTACCATGCCTCTGTTTTTCCACTGTTGTGCAAAAACATGCAGTGTGGAGAATGCATACCATCAACAAACATTGTTATGTCGGGATGTGTGAGTGGTGTATCAGTCAGGTCTCCTCTCGGCAAAACAGTCTCCTCAGTTTTAGCTAAGCAGTCGTGTTTATCACCGTCCTGTTCGTGTGGCAAAAGTGTAGATGGATTCAATGTGTTGCAGCGTTCGATTGTCAAATGTGGCTGCGCCATTAGTATCGTCATACAATTGAGATGCCGTGCTGGCGACATGAAAGCTACTTTGTTTTGCATCAGAAGTACAGAAACTGCATGTAAACCCTTCAATGTCAATGGATGAAACGACACAAGTGGAGCTGAACTTTGTACAGCAATAGCTGCTGCCTGCACTGCCTGTAAGCATGGAGGCATAGCTCTTGCTATGGGATCAAGTTTAGAAGAGTAGTAAGCTATCGTAGTTTTTGTCCAATAGGCTGTGTTAAAACACTGGTCATGAATCCTTGTCTCGCGTCACATGTTTGGATGAAAGGTTTTTTTTTGTTGTCTGGGAGATGAACAGCCTTTATACCGTTTGTTACCGAATTTAGCTGCATGATATAAATCTCCAATTTGGGTAAAAAGCTAACTCCCCAATAAGTTAACTGCATGGGCATAGTTTTGAGATGGCCATCGATGTTTGTACTTAATTAGACTTTCAGCATCTTCCTCCCGCACAACTGATTTGCATGCACAGGTATCGCACAGGAATTTTATTTTGCAATTGTTTACTTTTAATAAACAGTTTCTCTCCTAAGCTTAACAAGACGTCTATTGTTACCACGGAAAGAACCTTATCTGCCTCTGTGTCTGCTCCCTGTGTGTGTGTGTGTGTGTGTGTGTGTGTGTGTGTCTGCGTCATTACGACCTGTCTGCTGAGATAGTCGTTGGTGATTCTCGGAGCCGGGGAGATGAGTCTCAATGCCGTCCGAGTACTCTGCCTCTTGCCCCTCCCCTCATCCTCCTCCGGACCTGCAGTCTCTCACCCAATGTCCAGTTTTAGCAAACATCGTTCTCTCGATCTGCTCCCCTCCGCGCCCCCTCCTCTCCCTCCTTCTCCTCCTACTCTCCGCCATCCACCCCGCTTTCTCGATTCACCCTCTCGGTAAAACACATTGCAATCACTCCTCCAATCATCATCAACATCAGCAAAACAAAGTAGCCACTTATCTCCTCCTTTCCCTTGTTTCTGTGTATGTGATGAAATAAGGGGATTGAATGTCTTACCGCTAAGGGTTTTACCCCCTTGTTCTGCGTCCCATGGGTGCCCTGGTATTTGCGGAGCGGAGGCTTCTGGCGGTTCGGAGGAGGCCGGAACATGTGCCGGCCTGGGTGGAGTGGAGGTGGTCACAGATGAGGCTTATCCGGGTAGGGGGAGGGACAGGCGTTGGACCCAGAGGGACTTCGTCATCATCTCTCCGTTGTTCTCGGCGAGAATAAAGAACAAGACAAAGATTAGAACTTGTCTGTCTGTGTGCTTCTTTTTATTTTCTCTCCTGCTCTAGTCTAATTTCCTTATCTTACTGCTCCCAATATCTTAGTTTCCTCCACATTTAGTCTTCCCCAAAACCCATATTTGGTTTTCCACAGCTTAAGATATTTGATGCTGTCTTTATCATTTTCCTGCATATACTTTGAATCTCCTGTATATTCAGCTTCCGTGTTCCGGCCGCAACACGAATGGCTGTTACCCATCTTATTTTATTTATATCTAGTTCACCCTATTCTATTTTATTTTAAATAGGTTGTATATATACTCACAAACAAATATAATAACAGTAATAATAATAATCAGAAAAACATACACAGTAGAAACTCACAAACAAATATAATACAAACGTGCTCAGCAAAAACTAATATTTGTCTTACCTGAGTGATAGCGCTTTTCCCGTCCAAAGACGTGTTACTGGCCTCAAGACCCAGTACTTTGAGGTAGGGATCAAAGTAGGTCTCGTCGTTCCAAAGACGTATCTTATACTGTTCTCAGGCCCAGTACTTCGAGGTGCTTGTTTGACCTCGGTTTTTTTACTGACTTAGCAAGACTCCCTCCTAATCAAAACTACCCGATAGGAGAATCCCTCCTCTCTTTTTTTTTTTTTTTTTTTTTTGTAACTGGTCGACTGTCGTCAACACAGTTCTCTGTGTCTTGCTAAATGAGTAGAAAACCTTTTTATCCGATCTGGTAAAACCCTTCTCGGCAAGTTGAGAATCCTGGATTGCTTCGTTGCTTCTTGGGCCTTAGCCCCCTGACTTTAAACCAAGCAATCCTAGACAGCTTCGCGGCGCTTTTCGGGTCTCCCACCCCCTTAACGCTTTTCGGACCTAAGCCCCCGGACTTTAAACCCCACGCTTTTCGGGCCGTCTATTACTGGCACCACACGCAGTCTTCGAGATCCTAGATCTCGGTCGTTTTACCAAATGGTGAAAAGCCTTTTTTACTCAGGAATTTTATGTTTGCGCCATTTTTTTTTGATGACTCAGATTCCTCCTACGTTCGGACCCCGTCACCGCTCTCCTCTCCAGCCGGGCCCGCCTTGCAAGGTGTTCAGGTCCGGTAGTTGGAGAAAAGAAACAGATATTGGGCCCCACGTTGGGCGCCAAATGTTAAAAGAATTTTTCCGTAAACGAATAAATTCACCCAAGGAGGAGATCGGAGACATAAGTAAAGTCGACGTCTGACTTTAATCTTGTACAAGAGGAGCAGTTACAATGCAACAACGTGTGAGGATGCTACAGAGAAAATGCTCAAATCACTGTTGTGACTTGAGTCTTTTAAAGGCACAGGAGATGATGCGTCACTGACAGTTAATCTTCATGCAGAACTAGACATCATGACTACCAGGCCTCTAATAACATTTAGGTCAGCAATGGGGATACTAAAGTAATAAGCAGTTCAACACATAAAGCTGTAACCTGAACAAAGAGAACTTTAAGACATGAGGTTATACAAAATTCTTATGACACTTAGCATGTTGTAAATTTTATTTCTATAATCAACACACACACACCCTGAAAACATTTCCCCTCTATCTAAGATAATCCACACAAGATGCCGTAAATCGTAATAATATTAATAATAATAACAGATATCAAACTCGCAATTTCCTTAACATTAAATTACTAAATAGAATATTATGACATTAAACTTAACCAAGGCACCTTCACAATCACAAGATGATTTTAGGTTAACATACATATTTCATTCTTTCTTTCTCTCTCTCGTTCTCGTTTTTCTTTTCTTTTTTTTAATTGAGTCCTTTTGTTTCCCCAATCCCCCCAATATGGTTCACACATCAGTGTCTGTCTACAGGACTAGCCTGTTGACTGGTCAGCACAGTCGTCTAGCTCTGGTTCGATACTGTCCTGATGTCTGTGCAGGGGTGTGTGTGAGGCTTGTGACTTCCTTCGGACTAGAAGAAACAGTCTCTAGAGTGATAACAGTTACTGGCTGGGAAATCACTCCTGTACTCTCAACTGATGAAAGTAGGGTGTCTTGGGCAGGTTGTGAAGACAGATCTGCCCGGAGGTGATGGCGGTTGCACCGCAACACTGCTCCTAGTGGTGTGTTGATGATGAACACTGCTCAAAAAAATTAAGGGAACACTAAAACAACATAATGTAACTGCAAGTCAATCATATTTCTGAGATATCAGCCTGTCCAATTAGGAAGCAGCACTGATTGGGAATCAATTTCACCTGCTGTTGTGCAAACGGAACAGACCACAGGTGGAAACGAGTGGCAATTAGCAAGACATCCCAATAAAGGAATGGTTCTGCAGGTGGTGACCACAGACCATTTCTCTGTTCTCTTGCAAATTTTTTTCTTTTGTGAATTTGGCAGTGTTTGCACCACTAGATGTAGCATGAGGCGGTTTCTCCAACCCACAGAAGTTGCCCAGTTAGTAAAACTCATCCAGGATGGCACATCAAAGCGCACTGTGGCAAGAAGGTCTGCTGTGTCCCCCGGCACAGTGTCAAGAGCATGGAGGAGATTCCAGGAGACCGGCCAGTACACCAGGAGACGTGGAGGGGGCCGAAGGAGGACAACAACCCAACAGCAGGACCGATATCTGCTCCTTTGTGCGCGGAGGAACAGAAGGAGCACTGCCAGAGCCCTACAAAGTGACCTCCAGCAGGCCACTGATGTTCAAGTTTCAACTCAAACGGTCCGAAATTGACTCCATGAGGGTGGTTTGAGGGCCCGACGTCCACAAATAGGGCCTGTGCTTACAACCCAAGACCGTGCAATGCGATTGGCATTTGGTAGAGATCACAGAGATTGGCAGATTCGCCATTGGCACCCTGTGTTCTTCACGGATGAGAGCAGGTTCACCCTGAGCACATGTGACCGATGTGACAGGGTCTGGTGAGTTGACTGCTGTTCTGGTCCAGGTCTGGGAGGAGAACCCTCAGGAGACCATCCGTCGTCTCATCAGGAGCATGCCCAGGCATTGTAGGGAGTGCATACAGGCACGTGGAGATCACACACACTACTGAGCATCATTTTGACATGTCTTGAAAAATCCCCTCAAAAGTTGGATCAGCCTGCGATCTGATTTTCCACTTTTAATTTTCGATATGATTATGAAACGAGACCTCCATAAGATGAGGATTTTGATTTCATTAATCATCCTTATGTTGTTTTTTTGTCAATGCATTGCACTTTGTAATGAATAAAGATTTCCAACTGGACTATGTTGTTAATTGAGAACTAGCATGTGGTGTTTAGGTGTTCCCTTTATTTTTTGAGCAGTTTATATGACCTTGGAGTCACACACTCTTTTGAAACGACTGCTGGTGTCACCCAGGCCTTCTCCTGATCCAACTTGGTGAGGACCGGGATCCCAAACCTTGCAAAGGTTGCTTTAAGTCTCTGACTGACTTGAGCGCTTGTAATGGGTGATAGGTGCAGCATCTCGAGGAGCCGTGAGTAATAATCTGATATTACTAGGTAGTTATTTTTGTTTTGCTCACAAAGGTCAAGAGCTATTATTTTCCATGAATGGTAAGGTAGAGGTGTAGAGATGAGTGGCTCTTTTTGTTGGCCCGCTTTTTCTCTTGCCATGACTGGCATGACATCACTGTGTTCTTGAGTTCTGCAGAGAGTTGTTAGCCCCTGATGTCCATCATGTAATTTCTGTAGGATGCCGGCTCTCTGTGACAGTGGATTGACCCTGCTTCCATGTACGAGCAAACCATCAGCCTCTGATAGCTCATTTTTCACCTTGTATGTATATATGCTCTGAGGTTTGGTGGTACATTTCAACTGTATTCTGGCCATCTGCTTCTTATGAATTTGATGACAGACTGCAGCTCGCTGTCAGCTGCAGTGGCCATTTTGATGCTTTCCATCCTGCTTGGAGATGCTGGGATGCCTTGTACCACGGAAGCTACATAACATTACACCTCGCTATGTGTGTCTCTTCTTTTGTGTAAGTTTGTGGGCTTCGGGACAAGGCATCAGCGATGAGGAGAGTTTTTCCTGGCACATATAAAGCAACTGGTTTGTACCTCATAAGCCACATTAGGAGACGCTGACATCTCAAGGGAACATTATCGAGGCTCTGGCTGTTGTTACTTGACAAACTTTTCACAAGCCCACACACCAGCCAGACACTCCTCTTCTATCTGGGCATAGCATGTTTCAGCTTCTGAAAGACGTTTGGAGTAGTAGGCTACTGGCTCCCACTCTTCTCCGTGGAGATGAAGCAGCACAGCTCCTAGTCCCTAGCTACTGGCTTCTGCGGATACAGCTGTAGGCCTTGTGACGTCATAAAAGGAGAGAACAGGTGCTTTAGTCAGCATTCTTTTAATGTCCTCAAAAGCTGACTGCTGCAATATCTCCCAGTCCAGATGTTCTTGCTCTTTAGCAGCTCATACAATGGCTGTCCCACTGCTGTAAGGGCTGGGACGAACCTCCCCAGGTAATTCACCACGCTCCACGGACTCTTTTTAGCTCCTGCACATTTTCAGGTGGTGGCAGCTGGTGTATGGCCTCCACTATGTCAGGGTACGGTCTGAACCATGAGCTGGCTCTGCCTATAATGGAGCAAATTTCCTTGTTAAGTTTCAACCCTGCCAACTCAACATGCTGCAGCACCTTCTCGAGTCGGGCATCACGTTGCTCCATCGAGGTCCCATAGATTAGGATGTCATCCATGAAGACTGCCAAGCTTTCCAGTCCTTCTAGAGTCTGGTACATTTGTTATGCCGAAAGTTAGTCATTTGAAACAGTATTTTTTATTTATTTTTTGTTTATTTGTCAGGGAAAATGCAGTGCACATTATTACATACATAGTTATCACAGTCAATGCCACAACAATGTGTGCAGATGTGTTGCATAAAAGGTTTCTAGCCAGTTGGCTAATTTGCAACCCCAGTCCCTCGCCAGGCCTTTCTAAAATATAATCCAAATTTAGTCTAGTTATTCACATTTAAATACAAACTACATAGTGTGAGTTACACAGTCATGCAGCAGATGTCAAAATCACATTTTACAGATTCAGATCACATGAGCAGTGCACTGTATGCATGTGTGCATATACATAAAGACATAAACAACATCACAAAACAGCACATCACATAACAATACAACCCCCAAACACCCAGCCGCTCGCACGTGCTCACCTATGCCCATCCCAAAAGTGAGGGGCCTGGGCCGCTACGTATTTAGGTCCCATACCCAGGCCCCGCCCCACGGGGTGATCACTGGCAGCCATGCGCGAGCAGCCAGGCATCTAGCACAGACAATACATTATGAACAACAGAGTGTGTACATGTGTGTGTGTGTGTTGTGTGTGTGTACGTGCATCTGCTCCTCTATCTATGGTTCTGACTCAGTGGTGACATTTTTGGCTTTTTTTCAGCCAGTATTTCACCGTACTATTAAATATTGGATCACCACCCTGTTCAGGCAAAATAACACAGCAATCATGGCAAGCTTTAATGCCATAGACTCTAAAACTCTAGTGGAAACGGTGACAAATCTAAAATCATCCACCTGCTGCCTTGATGTTTTACCTACCAACTTTTTTAAGAATGTTTTTGACTGCCTATCAATAGATGTATTGCAAATAGTTAATAACTCCATTCAATCAGGCAATTTCCCAAAGGCCTTCAGAACTGCAGTCATTAAACCTCTTCTAAAAAAGCGGAGCTTAGATGCCTCTATTATCAACAACTACAGACGGATTCCAATCTACCCTTCATCAGTAAAATAATTGAGAAAGTTGTCCTCCAACAACTAAATCACTTCCTGGCCTTAACGGGCTGCCACAACAACTTCCAGTCAGGATTTCAACCTTTTCATAACTATTTTGTTTCCATTGGCAACTTTGTATCAGAACCTACCAATGTAACGTGTGGAGTCCCCCAAGGTTCAATCCTGGGGCCGACATTATTCAACATCTACATGCTCCCACTAGGACAAATCATGCAAAATAATAACATTGACCACCATTGCTATGCCGATGACACCCAAATCTATGTAGCACTATCACCAAACGACTATCGCCCCATAGATCTTCTGTGCCAGTGCATTGAGCAAGTCAAAGACTGGATGTGCCAAAACTTCCTACCAGGACAAAACTGAGATAATTGTTTTTGGTGCTAAAAAAGAAAGGTTTAAAGTAATTGAAATGAATTGATTAATTGAACACCTTCACTCTCTGTCCCTCAAATAAAGCCAGAAATCTGGGGTTGTTATGGATTCTGATTTACATTTTGACAGTCACATCAAATCAGTAACAAAATCGGCCTACTATCACCTCAAAAATGTAGCAAGACTTAGAGGGCTAATGTCAGCACAAGACTTAGAAGAACTTGTACATGCCTTTATTACTAGTAGGCTAGACTACTGTAATGGTCTCCTTGCAGGTCTTCCGAAAAAAACTGTCAGCTACAGCTTGTTCAGAACACTGCTGCTAGAGTTCTTACAAAGACCAAAAAATGTGAGCACATTACACCAATTCTTAAATCCTTACATTGGCTCTCTGTATGACAGAGAATTGATTTCAAAATCCTCCTGCTCACATATAAATCACTGCATGGTCTAGGGCCGAAGTATACCACTGATATGCTCCCACTACATAAGCCTTCTAGACCACTAAGATCTTCTGAGATCAATCTGTTAGTGATTCCCAGAGTAAACAACAATCACGGGAGAGCATCATTTAGTCACTATGCAACAAATAGCTGGAATAAACTTCCTGAAGATGTAAGACTTGCCCCAACTCTGACCACTTTTAAAACTAGACTGAACATTTTTATGTTCACCATAGCTTTCTGCTAAATCTTTTAACATCTGCATCTGTTTTTAATTATTGCAAAAATGTTTTTATTCTCCTTGTTTTTCTGTAATGCATTTTAATTGTGCCTTTATTTTCTTTTAATTCATCTATTTTTTCACTTTATTGTATGAAATGTTATAATGTGAAGCACTTTGAATCTGCCTTGTGTATGAAATGTGCTATACAAATAAAGTTGCCTTGCCTTGCCTAACTATTTTCAGTTAAGTTTGTGTTTTTATTTCCATTGGTATCTGCCAGATAGTGTTATGAATGTTATCAGCTTGCAGCTGTCTGGATGCAGAGGGATCTGCCAGAATCCACTGGCAGCATCAAGGGAATAAAACACAGTTGCACTGCTCAGCTTGTCTGTTATCTCATCTGAGGTGGGTAGGATGTAGCGTTCCCTTTTGATTGACTTCAGGACTGGTACCATGGGAGCGCACCATTCAGTAGGTTGTGACACCTGCTCTATGACACCATCCTTCTCCATCCTCTGTATTTCCACTTTCACCTTCTGTAACATGGGAAAGGGTACACGACGTGCAGTGTGCACAGCATATGGTACAGCATCATCTCTTAACTGGATTTTGACTGGTTCAGTTTTTAGAGTACCATGCTCACTGTGGGTTAGATGGCTGGTGATGTATTTTAGCTCATCTACTCGCCTCACCAGTTTGATCCTTACTGACAAGGCCCGGCTAAGGAGATTGCTGACTCTACGTCCATGTACTACGTATGTCACGTTGGTGAGGTAATGTCTTGTCTTGGGTTTTTGTCTTGTCATTTCCTGTCTTATTTTGAAAATAACTCCCTTCTCGTTTCAGGTCACTTGCCCTTCCTCATGTGTTTCCCTGGTCTGATGTCATCCCTGATCCCTGATTGTTGCCACCTGTTTCTCGTTATCCCTCTGTGTATTTAAGTCTGCGTCTCCCCTTGTCTTGTGCAGTTCGTCCTGTCTCTCGTCACGTCATGACCCATGTCACGTTCCACGTCACCGCATGTTAAGTTAAGTCGGTATTTTTGTAGTTTTGCTTGTAGCCTCGTTTTGTTTCCTCCCGGTGGAGTGATTTTGTGTTTATACTTTTTATGTTAAGAATAAACGCTTTTTTTCACACTGCCCCTGCATTTGGGTCCTCCCTCCTTGCCTGGTACATGACAGAACGAACTGGCCACTAAAGGACCCAGCGGAGGCAGCAGCAGAAGCCAGCATGGACCCAGCCATCTTCCGGATGGAGTTCAATGAGGTTATGGACAGCCTCCAGTACCTCCAAATCTGATACGACTGTGCAGACACCAAGGGGGAGAGGAAGACTTTCCGCAAGGACGCAGGGGAACTGGTTTCCACCAGGCCATGGGCTCTCCATCAGGGGCTATCTGCCTGACTGGGTTACACACCTGGTTTCCGCCCCTGAACCCCGGCCATCCTCAGCTCCAGCCATGCTACCAGCCCATGCTGTAGCTCCAGCCATGCTACCAGCCCAGGCCTCAGTCAAAGCCAAGCATCCAGTCCAGGCCTCAGCCACAGCCAAGCATCCAGTCCAGGTCTCAGCCACAGCCAAGCATCCAGTCCAGGCCTCAGCCACAGCCAAGCATCCAGTTCAGGCCTCAGCCACAGCCAAGCATCCAGTCCAGGCCTCAGCCACAGCCAAGCATCCAGTCCAGGCCACAGCCAAGCGTCCAGTCCAGGCCTCAGCCACAGCCAAGCATCCAGTCCAGGCCTCAGCCACAGCCAAGCATCCAGTCCAGGCCACAGCCAAGCGTCCAGTCCAGGCCTCAGCCACAGCCAAGCATCCAGTCCAGGCCTCAGCCACAGCCAAGCATCCAGTCCAGGCCTCAGCCACAGCCAAGCATCCAGTCCAGGCCTCAGCCACAGCCAAGCATCCAGTCCGGGCCACAGCCAAGCATCCAGTCCAGGCCACAGCCAAGCATCCAGTCCAGGCCACAGCCAAGCGTCCAGTCCAGGTCTCAGCCACAGCAAAGCATCCAGTCCAGGCCACAGCTCCAGCCAAGCTACCAGCCCACGCCACCGTTCCAGCCAAGATACCAGCCCGGACCTTAGCCACTGCCAAGCTACCAGCCCACGCCACCGTTCCAGCCAAGATACCAGCCCGGACCTTAGCCACTGCCAAGCTACCAGCCCAGGCCTTAGCCACAGCCAAGCTACCAGCCCAGGCCTTAGCCACAGCCAAGCTACCAGCCCAGGCCTTAGCCACAGCCAAGCTACCAGCCAAGCTTCCAGCCCACGCCACCGTTCCAGCCAAGCAACCAGCCCACGCCACCGTTCCAGCCAAGCAACCAGCCCACACCACAGTCACAGCCGCGCCACTAGTCCATGTCTCGGCCAGTGGCCTTCAGTCGGGGGCCCGGTCGACACCTGCCAGTGGTCTTCAGTCGGCGGCCCGTCCGTCACCAGCCCAGACAGGGCACCGCCCCACACCCGCTCCTCGCAGCCTATTGGGGGTTCGCCTGTCACCCATTCCTGTTCCGACAGGGGGCCGTCCTACGCCTGCTCCACGCAGCCTTCGGGAGGTCCGCTCATCACCCGTTCCTGTCCAGATGGGGGGCTGTCCGACGCCTGCTCCACACAGCCTTCGGGAGGTCCGCTCGTCACCCGTTCCTGTCCAGATGGGGGTCCGTCCGACGCCTGCTCCACGCAGCCTTCGGGAGGTCCGCTCGTCACCCGTTCCTGTCCAGATGGGGGTCCGTCCGACGCCTGCTCCACGCAGCCTTCGGGAGGTCCGCTCATCACCCGTTCCTGTTCCGACGGGGGTCCGTCCGACGCCTGCTCCACGCAGCCTTCACGTTCCACGTCACCGCATGTTAAGTTAAGTCGGTATTTTTGTAGTTTTGCTTGTAGCCTCGTTTTGTTTCCTCCCGATGGAGTGATTTTGTGTTTATACTTTTTATGTTAAGAATAAAAGCCTTTTTTCACACTGCCCCTGCATTTGGGTCCTCCCTCCTTGCCTGGTACATGACAACGTAGGCTGTGAATGGATGATCTTTTCGTTTGTGACTGGCGGTTGCATTAAAGTGGCCCAGACACAGCAGCTCACCTCCAGGGCTGTCCAGAGGAATGTCAGGCGGGTCCAGTGTTCTCTCAGGGTGAGTGTGTGAAAGATGTCCTCACTTAAGTTATGACAGTGACATCAGCTCCCTTATCTTAAATTCTACTGAAGAGGAATCAACTTGTAGTTGCTCTGGCCACTGTTCACTTTTCTCATTAGCATCACACACCGAACCCAGGAACTAAGAGGTCTGCTCAGCTCTCTCAATCTCTGTGACCTCATTCACTGACCTGCTGTGACAAACTCTGGCAGTTTCCCATTCTGTGACAGAATGGCAGGTAGCTCTTTCTGCAGGGCACTTTTCATCTCTATTACGCTGTGTTTTCTCACATTTGCCACATTTCTTCTAATTTTCCCCCCATTTTCTGTCCTTTGACTTGCCTTATTGTCGCTGTTGTGGTTTCCAGTTTGTGCTTTTATGTTTAAACTGCACCTACTGTACTGAACCCGCAGTGTTTCCTTGCAGACTCACTTGTGCAGCGACCTCCTCTGACTGTCTGACGGTCTGTATTGTGTGTGTCAATGTCAGGTCCGCCATCAGCTGCAGCCTGTGGGAGAGCTCTTTATCCATCATCACGATGACGATGCAGTCATGACTTGAAAATGTTTTCTGCCTCGTTGCTCATGGCATTAATCAGACAGCTTGCTTGTACTTGTCCCTCGTCCTTATGAAGTTTTGTTGCGATTCTGTATGGCTCGAACGGTTTCCACTTGGGCTTGTCAAGTGTAAAGTTTTCCGGAGGGTTAAACTTAGCCATTTCTTTTCTTCTTACTGTCTGTCTTCTTAATTTATCTCTTGGTCGTTCTCTGAACTACTGCTGACACCATTAAAATGATCGTGGGTTGGCTTGACCCGTTTATATTTACTTTCATGACAGCACAAACATCAACCGGCATAAGAAAAGTGTCTTCCGTAACCAAGGCAACAACACATTAACTGCTCTGCCTTACAATGTTAGAGTTTCTGTGGCAACATTAGTTCTGTTATATAAACTATATATGACAGACAGCTGCAGTTAATTCAGAAAACTGCTGCTCGAGTCCTCATTAAGACCAAAAAAGTGGATCAGATTTTTACACTGGCTTCCTGTCTGTCAAAGAATTGACTTTAAAATACTACTGCTGGTTTACAAAGCACTGAATGGTTGAGGGCCAAAATACATTTCTGATCTTCTGCTTAGCTACGAACCATCCAGACCTCTCAGATGGTCTGGGACAGGTCTGCATTGTATCCCCAGAGTCAGAACAAAACATGGAGAGGCAGCCTTCAGTTTTTACACACCACATATCTGGAACAAACTTCCAGAAAGCTGCAGGTCGGCTACAAATCTCAGCTCTTTTAAATCAAGACTGAAGACTTTTCTGTTTGCTGCTGCCTTTCAGTAAATACTATCTATGAACTTCTTATGCTGCACAGTAATTTCTATTCCTTGATATTCTTGTTTTTATTTTATTTTATTTATTTTTTATGTTTATTTTATTTTATTGGCTTGTTTTAATGTTTTTTCTCCAATGCTTTAAATGTTTTATGTAAAGCATTTTGAATTGTGCTGTTGTTGAAAGGTGCTATACAAAGAAAAATGCCTTGCCTTGCCATAAACTTGCCACTTTGGTATGAGGACATGGTCTGGTGCCAACCTGTCACTTAAAGTTTATAATTAAACATTGTCTTTAAAAGTTCTGGAGACACACCCAAATACAGTCCATACAACTAGGAGAGTTTCAATAACATGAATCATAAGATCAAGTTTCAAGGAATAGTCTAGGAAATATTTGGTAAGTTCCCCGTGTAAGCACGGGTTCTCTCCGGGTTCTCCGTCTTCCTCCCACAGTCCAAAGACATGCAGGATGGGGATACGTTCATTGCCCATAGGTGTAAATGTGAGCAGGAATGGTTGTTTGTCTCTACATGCTGGCCCTGTGATAGACTGGCAACCTGTCCAGGGTGTACCCTGCCTTCGCCCAATGTCAGCTGGGATAAGCGGTGGATGGATATTTGCTAAGTGAGGGACAATGCCGGATGAGGTGTCTATTATCAGGAATTAATGGACACTCTGCAGCCAATCAGAATAGTGTATTCACGCAGACCCCAGTATGACATGCTTTCTTGCTGAGAGTATTATAAGAAGTTTGATACAACTCTGATATCAGTTTGTTCAACATGACGATGGGCGTCCTGAGTCAATCCCACTGTTAAAGTGTAATATATCTTTCTGTACTTCAGCTTTTCTACAGATTAAACAAACAACGTGTCATTTTAATTGGTGAGCTGTACAGGTCCTGGGAGTTGGATTTAGGTATATCCAGGCAGAGCCAGGTGAGCTACTGACAATTTTAACCCAACTTAACTGGTGTGGTTCTTCCCCCTGATCCCGTCAAGACCAAACAGCCAAACCTTAGTGATCTCAGTTTGTATCAAACTGAACAATAGTGAATAGTTTTTTTGGCTTCAGACTTTCGAAGTCCTGGAAGGCTGTTTTCAGACAAAATAACACTTGATGATATCTGCGAGAAAAAAATTAACGTCGGTGTTGTGGCCTCTCTTAACAATAAAAATGCTCAGGTGGTGACAGAAACATATAATGCACACCATTTGGACTCATTTGTACCAAAAAATTAACAAGGGATTTTATTAAAGTGATGGTTCGGAGTAAAATGCACCCTAGGGTAATTTCCACCATGGCATCCAGTCAAATATCCCCTCAGAAGCATTTTTAGCGATGGTCAACATTGGTCATGATAGGGCTATCAGCCGAATGGCTTAGTATTGGCACGAAGGTACATCTTCTATATCTCGTACATTACCCCACTAATAATGCATGGAATGTTACCAAACACATAACAGGGCATTTGAAAGTTTCTGAGTACACCAGGAGTTTATTTAAAAGAACACTTGCCTGATAGCTTCTATCCTCTGCTGCTAACGCTACCGCTGCGTCAACGCCACTTCCGTGTTTACCCAGCTGTTTCCGTCACACGAGTTTCACGCGAGAGAATGAAAAAGTTTCACTGAATTTTTATAAATGCTTGTATTATCAGGTCAACACTTGTCAACACTTGTTGACCTGATAATACAAGCATTTATAAAAATGCTTGTCATAAAAAAGAAAATAAAAACACAAGCTGATGCCAGGTAACAATGAGGTGATGTGATTTTGTAACAGGTACAGGTGAGGTATTTTGTCTTTACAGGTAGTGAAATTATAATAATACAGAATCCATCCATCCATCCATTTTCTACCGCTTATCCTGTATTCGGGGTCGCGGGGGGGCTGGAGCCGATCCCAGCTGTCATTGGGCGAAGGCAGGATACACCCTGGACAGGACGCCAGTCCATCGCAGGGCCGACATGTAGAGACAGACAACCATTCACGCTCACATTCACACCTACGGGCAATTTAGAGTCACCAATTAACCTATCCCCATCCTGCATGTCTTTGGACTGTGGGAGGAAGCCGGAGAACCCGGAGAGAACCCACGCTTACACGGGGAGAACATGCAAACTCCACACAGAAGGAACCCGGGCCGACCCGGGAATCGAACCCAGGACCCTCTTGCTGTGAGGCGAGAGTGCTACCCACTACACCACCGTGTAGCCCAATAATACAGAATAATATTAAAAAATCAGGTGTAGTAGTCTTGAGCGCGGTAAAGCACGTCTCCATGGGCGGACTCCAGCTTGGATAGAAAAGCTCGGAACTGCCTGTGTTTTAGTCAGTTTGAAGATTACGCAAGACACATTCATGACAGATTCCCACTTCGGAACTTTGCAGCACATTGCTTGCTGGTGAATCAGGCAGTGGACATGTAGTAGGGGGGTGAGATCTCGTTCCTCCATTTCTCTTTTTATGAGCCCCACTAGCCCCTGCGACGTACCAACCATATTTGGAGCTCCATCAGTTGTGATGCTAGCCAGCTTAGACCAGTCTAAATCCAACTCTTCCATCGTTTGGCCTACTTTACAAAAAATATCCTCTCCTGTCGTAGTATGCGTGAGACTTTGTAGAGCTGCTAGCTCCTCGGACACTTCAAAAGTTGAATTAACTCCCTGCATAAAAATCAGAAGTTGTGCTGTGTCCTCCACATCATTGCTCTCATCCATTGCCAATGCAAAACACTCTCTTTAGCTTTCTCTTCAGTTGGACATGTACATTATGCCCCATTTCTTCAATCCGCCTGGTAACTGTAGATGCGGACAGACTCAGTGCGTTCAGCGCATTTTTCTTTTCCCTGTCTTTTCACACCTCCTCCGCGACAGCGTTCAAACACTTCTTGACAAACTCCCCATCACTGAACGACTTTCCACAGCTTGCAATCAGTTTAGCTGCCTTGAAGTTGGCCCGGACGGATGACGGGTTCACCTGTGTTCGGTGTAGCATTGTACTCTGCTGGGCAGCAAATCCACCTTTAGCCTAGCCACCTTGTCTCTCCTCACTTGGCCCAGCAACCTAGCATACTGCCCTCCATGGCAGGTTTCATAGTGGTGGCGGATGTTAAATTCTTTAAACACCGCCACTGTCTCCTTGCAGATTAGACAAACTGCCTTTCCCTTGCACTGGACAAAAAAATATTAATCGGTCCACTGCTGTTTAAAAACTCTGCACTCCGAATCTATTTTCCATTTCCCCAACAGTTTTAACATTTCGTTGTCTGGCTATCTTCCGTTCTCCTCGCCCGCGCACCAGAGATGGGGGACTCGAGTCTAGTGACTTGACTCGAGTCAGACTTAAGTCGCCAGATTGAGGACTTGTGACTTGCTTGATCAACAGTGAGAAAAGACTTGACTTGGACTTGCTATCCATGACTTAAGACTTGACTTAGACAAGTTGGTTATTTGGTGAATAATAATAAAAACAATATTTTCGATTTGATGTTTCCTGTTGCATGTGGGCAAACCTGGCAACCAGTAATCTATCTACTACGTGATGCGCCCGCCCATCTAACAGTAGAGCAGCTGGGGTTTGAAGCATGGAAGGAGGGCGGTGCTACCAGTTCTGCTGCTATCACAGCAGGCGCGCCGGGAGCACCGGTGACACTTTTCACAGGAATCCGGCCCGCAAAGGAATATTTATTTTAGGAGAAAACATTAAAACATGCTGGCCGTATAGTGGCCGTTATGAGCTGCCCTCTCTCATCTCCGCGCAGCAGTGTAGATTTGCTCCGCAACAATCCTCACCGCGCGCCCCCGCTACGTTCTTCTTCGTGTACTTTACGCGCTTGATGTTGTTCTGTACATCGTTGAACCACCACAATGTCGCTTTCTACTTTGAAACGTTGACACTCATGGTGTGAGCCGAACCAGGCCGGTACCGGACCGGTAAATGCGGCTGTGTGTCTCCGTCCAAAATCCGCTGCACTTGTGCTCCCATGCACTGATGCAGGTCGAGTGTTTAGTATAAATATATATGCAGAGACGGCGCTCCTTCAAAACAACATCAAATAAGGATTGTTTTTGATAAGCTGTGGAACTCTGAGTTAACCTATTTCTACCTGAATTTCTATGAACTATAAAGCTGTTGAGTAAACCTTTAACTTATATTTTACTTGATAAAATAAGACAATATATGCACTCATATGTCGTAGTGTTTTACAGTATCTGTAGCTATTAATGTGATGCTCATCATTTTCCAGCCATATTTTTCATTTTCATTTCCTTCAACCGGCCCTCATTCAAAACTAATTGAATAGCCCTGCTATGGGCCATCTTATCTTATCTAGTTAGGCTATCAGGTGTGAGGTTTTTTTTTTTTTTTTTTGCACCCCACTTTCAAGTTCCATCGCAGCCAGTGTTCCCAAAATTATAAAATGTGGATTTAAAGATATTCAACTCAACAAAAGAAACGATTTGCCGTGTGCAGCGCAAAAATCTCCGACACATACAGCATCATCAAATTTCATCCGCCATTTCCCATTACACAAAGAAAATTAAGAAATGTCTCTAGCTAACTTCACCATTCTTTTTAATCTAACGTTTGTTGTAAATAAAAGGAAGTGGTTTGCTGCCCTTCCCAGGATAAACTACTGTGTTGACTCTGTCTGGTAATTATTGTTTGGTACACCTGGCCCTGTACTCGTTCCTAATAATTCTGATCCTGCTGGTCCTAGTGAGTATAATTATTCTTTAGCGTTATATCCCCTTCCTCTATTTGTTAGCCCTTTTGTGCAAAGGAGGGATACATAAAACTTAGGCTGCGGTCTTTTAAAGTTTTAAGATGGTTGCCTTCCAGCCTATTATATTTATATGACTTGCCTTGTGACTTGCTTGACCTAAGCCATGACTTGACTTGACTCGACTCTCACAAAAATGACTTGGGAATTGCTTGAGACTTGCATATGTGTGACTTACTCCCATCTCTGCCGCGCACACTCAGACTGTATAAAGCACGCACTTGATGCTTGCTGGCCCAACACGGTTCGTCAGACTGAAGGACTGCATCTTTGTCACGGTGGTCTGCAGCACCGGAGCACCACAGGGGACTGTGCTCTCTCCTGTCCTGTTGACTCTGTACACATCTGACTTCAGCTACAACAGTCTTGCCACATGCAGAAGTTTTTGGACAATACTGCGAATGTGGGGTGTATCACGGAGGGGCAGGAGGGAGAGTACAGGAGCCTGGTGGAGGACTTTGTTCAATGGTGCACACACAACCACCTGCAACTCAACACTGCTAAGACCAAGGAGATGGTGGTGGATTTCCGTAGGTCTAAACCCACTCCACTGCCAGTCTCATTGAGGGGGTCAATGTGGAGGTGGTAGACACAAACAAGTATCTTGGGGTACTTCTGGACAATAAACTGGACTGGTCTGCCAACACTGATGCAATTTACAAGAAGGGACAGAGTCAGCAATACTTCCTGAGGAGGCTGCGGTCATTCACTGTCTGTAGAAAACTCCTTGAGATGTTTTAGCAGTCTGTGGTCGCCAGCACCCTCTTCTATGCGGTGGTGTGCTGGGGAGGAAGCACAGAGAAAAGCTGGCTCTCAGGTAGGTGCTGAACTGGAGTGCATCACTTCGGTAGCCGACAAAAGGACCCTGGCCAAACTGCTCACCATCATGGACAATGAGAGCCCTCCACTCCACAGCACCATCACCAGAATAAACAGAAGAGCCTGATCAGCCGGAGACTACGCTCACTGCCATGCAGAGTTGAAAGACTGAGTAAATCATTCATCCCCAGGGCCATACAACTGTACAATCTGTCACTAAAAGGAACTGGGATAGACTTATCTGCATAGTCTCCACCACCCTCTCAAACAATGTTCTTACCCCACTTTTTCATCTTAATTAATACAATGTTTACTGTCAACCCTTATGCCCAGCCCCTCTCTACCCACCCCAGCCTGGACTATTTAGTTTCACTTTAACCTTAGTATTCACTGTTTATTTTTGTGCTCCTGCCAATGTTTACATTACTCATGATAATGCCCATATTTATTTATTATTGCTGCTGTTTACATAACTCACTTTAATGGCCATATTTATTATTGCTGCTATTTTTCTATCAGGTCTACATATTTAATGACTTAGCCATATTTTTTATTCATTACTTGTCTCTTGACTATAACAACACTGTATTGTTGTAACATGTTGCACCAACGTCACTCTCAAAGTGCATTTTACATACGTACTTGCACTTTACTGATCATGTGGATCGCTCTTCTCAACAATCCTTTTTAAAGTGTGTATTTTAATACTTGTTTCCTTAATAGAGTGTATGTGTATGCTATGTGTGATGTCTATGTCTTGAGCTACTTGGACCCCGAATTTCCCCTAGGGGATCAATAAATCCATCCATCCATCCATCCATCCATCCATCCATCCATCCAATGTATTCCCTCCTTGACCTTTCAGTCTGGCTACAGTCAAAGTCACGAGCCAAGTGCATATCGGAGAGAGCTGTTGAGCTTCACAAACAGGAAAGAGAGAGAGAGAGCTGTTGAGCACCATAAACGGGAAAGACCACAAACTGGAAAGGAACGCCAACCCTCCAGACAAGTCTCCTCTGTCTACCTGTCGATGGCATCTGAGATGGACGGCAAACCACAAACCTAAACCAAAGAAAAGGTAAATGCGGAATACACAAATACACAAAATGGAAATGCACCTTAAAGAGGCCATGTAACGTATGTAAGGAGCTTCACCTGACATTTCTCCATGATATCAATGAAAAAAACATCTGCCACAGTGATGTTTACATCCTCTCCTTCTGAGCTCCTTTACATGGACAAACCCAACCACTCCCATAAAGTCATGCTGAAAGTTGTCAATTTATGTCTTCACATTGGGGAATGGACTCTCAACAACTCATGCAGTCCTTGATGATGGTGCGGACGGATCTATCTTGCTTCCTCAAGCTGTCCAGTGTTTGGACCTTGCAACTCAACCTGAAACCATCTCACTGCACACTGTGAGACAAGACATAGTGCAACTAAATGGAGCATCTGTATCCTTTAAAATGTCCCCTATCGGCCAGCCCACCAAAAGACACATCATCAATGGAGCATTTACTGCAGAGAACCTTGGACTGTCAGAGCACACAAATCTCGCGTGAAACTCGCGTCACGGAAACAACTAGATACACACGGAGGTGGCATCTACGTTGCGGTAGCGTTAGCAGCTTAGAATAGAAGCTATCAGGCAAGTGTTCTTTTAAATAAACTCCTGATGTACTTACAAACTTTAAAATGCCTCGTTTTGAGTACAGACCCTATGTGTACTACTGCAGAAGTTTGGTAACATTCCATGCATTATTAGTGGGGAAATTTACAAGATATACAAGATGTACGCTCACGCCACTACTAAGCCATTCGGCTGATAGCCCTATCTTGACCAATGCTGACCGTTGCTAAAACTGCTTCCGAGGGGGTATTTGGCTGGATGTCATGGTGGAAATGACCTAGGGTGCATTTTACTCCGAACCATCACTTTAACTCTAGTCTGAATGTTGCCTATTATAAGAATATCTAGTCAAGTCAAGTCATCTTTATTTATATAGCACGTTTCATACATATAAAATGCAGCCCAAAGTGCTTCACATTAAAATAAAACAAAATAAAACAAACCCTTTTAACATCCCTACTCCCCGCACCCTCATTCATGTAACACACACATACACACATATACACACATGCTACACCGGTAAATACCCCCCCCGCAAGATAAAATGGAATATGGCTGAGCACTGATAGACCAAATGAGGAAACACCATCCTAAGGGAGCCCTCCACACACGACTACAGGGGACGCCGCCACAGAGACCACCCTGACGGTGATGGATAGCCAACTTAAATCATTTCAAAAGCCACAATGGCTTAACTATGGATACAGCGATATGCCCAGCCATATGCATCACTTATTAGTGTTCTCTGGATAGAGTGTCTGTGCTGTTCTGGGTTCCTGATTGGCAGAGCTTTGTCTAAATGCTGCACATTTGACATCAAATTGATTGTGTTGTCAATTTGTGAAGATGTTTCTTTATTTGCTTGTGTGAGGTTTGCCTCTTTACGTGTTTCCTTAATTTGCGGTGTTCAGCCATTTTGGCATGTTCTCTTGTGCCTGTCACTCAAAGTTTATTTTACTCAAACTATAAATAAATAAACTGGTCTGACTGGTGAATGAATAGTTGGGTAGATAAATAGTTGGGTGCGTCTTGAAAACTTTCAAACCACAGTGGTTTGGTGTCCGTCTGTGTGTTCTGCTTTCCCCCCACAGGAAGCCACTGGTGGGCGTGGTCACTGGAACTCCTGCACACACCTGCAGTTCATCACACCACTCAGCAGCTGCTCCTCATCAATCATCAACTCACCCTACATAAGCCAGGCCAACCTTCCAGACCCCGCCCGATCATTGAATCACCTTATATGAGAGCAAGCCAGCAAACCCGAACCTGTTGCTAACCTGTTTTTTTCCCTCTCTCACCTCAGACCACCTTACTCTGAGCCTGCACTGGAACCGGACCTCATACGCACTCTGAGTCAGCTCAATTGCTGGCCTCCCACAATCACATTCTGTTTTTTCACATCATTAAAATCACTCTGTTTAAACTTAACCTCTGGTCTGCGCCTGAGTTCTGGTCACCGGTCCTGACACTGGTAGGTTGCAGATACATGACACAGTGACGCATGTTTGTCAGTCATGCCAGGAGGATCAGGCCTGTCCTGAACCTCACCTTTCCAAAGCGCCCTAGATTCGGTCGTGGCACACCTCCTTGGAGGAAATGCCGGGCATCAGCTGGGCAGTCTGCCAGGGAAAGGTTCCATGTGTGGATCTTCCCACACCGAGCAGCAATACCTGACCCACCGAGTTGAATCCCTTAGGAAGACTGATCAGACTCCAGCTGGTGAAAAGTTTCTAAATAGTTTCTGTTAGTTAAAAAACTGAGCCAAATACACTGTAAATGATGATCTAAAGAACAAAGTACTCTGTGTTCTTTGCTGTCATTTTGGAATTCTTTATCATGAGGCTAATTATATGAGATGCTTAGTCATCAAAAGGTTTAATTACAAACAAAATAATCAGTAACCTATTATAAAATACCATTATAACAATAGAGGGTGTTATTAAAGGTGTAGATGCATCACCTTTGAATTCTCAGATTTCAGTCATATTTTAATGTCACGCACTCTGATAAACTATATAAAGAGAATGAGTGACAGACATCAGCCTGCTCTTCTTCTCTGTGTCCATCACAACCTCGGAAAAAGGTAATATTTCACCTGTCAAATTAAATTTGTTGTCAGGACTTCATTTATTTATATTTTGTGTCATGCTGATTTTTTAAAAACATTTATTTGCACTGGTAACAGCAACAGTTTTAGTTTTATATTAAAAGAAATCTGTGTATATGTAATATTTAGACCTTGGAAACATGAGTAAAAAACTGTTGACAAATTATTATCATATGTATTTATTACAATATAATGTTATAATCACACAATATTATTCTACAGTTGAAATTTCATTTGATGTAATGTTATTGTACTAGAGATTGTTTGCTAAATTAACGTAATTTACAGGAGGGCAGGACTAATACAATAAGTTGAGATTTAATATCCATCTGCTTCTTCAGCAACATCGGCAACAGCCTGGATTTGGCAATAAACACACAGTTAGGAGAATCATGGTTGGGGCCATGGGCCTCATATAACCTAAAAGGCTGTAAATAGCAAGATATTTTAATTTCATAAATTGTTGAGTCGTAATTTGCAATTATTCTTTTGGTCTCAAGGTGTACTTACTGAGTTCAGTATGTCTTTCCACAGATGGCATCGTGTTTACAGTTTGCTTTGTTGCTCAGCGGACTGCTGGCTGTAGCATCTGTAAGTAAAAGATTTCATTAATTTACTTTATGAAAATGTATTTAAACATTGTGTCCATGTTGATATTATGTAGCATTGTGCAGTGATTTCTAAAGCTGGAGGATGTTGAGAAAGTGATTAAATAATTGTATTCATTATAATTCAAGTCTATTGTTGGCCATGTGCACAAGGTGAACCATTAAACCAAATCATATTTTTTTTAAATAATACCTAAACTATTGAGCCTTTAGTATGTGCTGCTGTATAGTACTGTTATGTTGCTGATTCAGACTTCGACAAACGTCCTTTTGTGTTCACAGTGCTGTGAGGGAGGCGAGAAAACCGACTGCTTTGGTCAGTACAATATTTCTGACTCGTTGGATTTCTCTGATTGTACTTTGCTTCTTTAACGTCCTATTCTTTCCATCATGGCGGTTGTGCTGTAGCTTCCTGCCCTCCTGGTTGGACCCAGTTCCACTGTCACTGTTACTTCTACCACGCCAAAGCAAAGAATTGGCCCGATGCAGAGGTACAGCAGTTCTGTTTAATTATTAATGATTGTTGCACAGAATGCCAGCGGTGCAGGAAGTATTCAGATACTGAAGTGAAAGTACTAATACCACACTGTGAAAAAACTTTGTCACAAGCAAAGGTCCTGCACTATTTTTTTTTCTTTCTAGAAAAGGAGGAGAAATAACTTTGATTTGAAGTGTTAACTAATTATCATGATCTTCATTAATCATTTGTATGGATTATAAAAATAGTCGAAAAAGTCAGAAACAGTGTCATTAGAAGAAAATGATTTTAATTGAGTAAATGTACATACTGTATATTGTAGTTTTATCCTGTCATAACCACAAATGCAAATGTGTTTTATATGAATTTTATGTGATGGACAAACACAAAAAAAATATATATTTGGTTTTCACATTTTATTCAAATAAAAACTTTTCAGCCCCCTTTACTCGGACAACCCTAAATCAAATCCAGTGCAATCAATTGCCTTTAGAGGTCACCTAATTCGGACATAGAGTTCACCTGTGTGTAATCTATTCTCAGTATGAATACAGTTGTTCTGTGAAGGCTTCAGAGGTTTGTTAGAAAGCATTAATGAACAAACATGAAGCCCAAGGAACACACCAGACAGGTCAGGGCAAGTTTTTAAGCAGGGTTGTGTTATACCAAAATATCCCAAGCTTTGAACATCTCACAGAACACTGTTCAATCCATCATCCGAAAATGGAAAGAGTTTGGCACAACTGCAAACCTACCAAGACATGGCCATCAACCTAAACTGAAGGCCGGCAAGGAGAGCATTTATCACAGAAGCAGCCAAGGGGCACAGTTCAGGTGGGAGAATCTGTCCACAGGAAAACTATAGTCCACAAAGCGGGCCTTTATGGAAGAATGGCAAGAAGGAAGCCATTGCTGAAAAAAACCATAAGAAGTCCCGTTTGCAGTTTGCCACAAGCTATGTGTGGGCCATGGCAAACATGTGGAGGAAGGTGCTCTGGTAGGAAATTGAAAATTGAAGTGTTTGGCCTAAATGCAAAACGCTATGTGTGGTGGAAAACTAACACTGCACATCACCCTGAACACACCATCCCCACCGTGAAACATGGTGGAGGCCCCATGCTGTGGCGATGCTGTTCTTCAGCAGGGCGTTCTTCAGCTGCTCAGAGTTGATGGGAGGATGGATGGAGACAAATACAGGGCAATCTTGAGACTGGGGTGGAGGTTCACCTTCCAGCAGGACAATGACCCTAAACATGCAGCCAGAGCTCTAATGGAATGGTTTAGATCAAAGCATATTCATGTTAGAATGCCCCAGTCAAAGTCCAGACCTAAATCCAATTGAGAATCTCTGGCAAGACTTGAAAATTGCTGTTAACAGATGCACTCCATCCAATCTGACTCAGCTTGAGCTATTTTGCAAAGAAGAATGGGCAACAATTCCATATCTAGATATACAAAGCGGGTAGTGCCATATAACCTGAAAGACTTGCAGGTGTAATTGCAGTGAAAATGGTTCTACAGTATTTACTTAGGGGGGCTGAATACTTTTGCACTCCACATTTTTCAGTTTTTTATTTTTAATAAAATGTAAAACCATGTATAATTTTCCTTCCACTCCAAACTTATGTGTTTGTCTTTTACATTCAATCCCAATAAAATACAATTACGTTTGTGGCTCTAACAAAATGTGGAAAAGTTAAATGGATATGAATACTTTTGCAAGTATACGACTATGACAGCATAGATACGACGGTGTATAAGGGCCATTGAAGGAAAAAAAAGAAAAGTGGAGCAGAGAAAGGAGGGCAATATTCTGACAAAAAAGTAGCAAATTAACTAATGACGCATGTGTAACATATAGCCGATGTAAACAAGTCTCATTCTATACTAGACTATATATCATGTAAATGGGGCAATATAGTATAAAATACACACAGGCATCCTACACAGCAAGTGAGTTATTTTGTTGGACTTTATTAACTCAAAAATATGCAACTTTATAATCTCATGAATCCATTCAATTTCCATAAACTGATTATTTTATTGCTGACTTTTACAAATGTTTCTACACATATCTGAAAGTCTCATATTAAGTTTCTTATTGTCTCCATCAGCGCCACTGCTTGTCTCTCGGTGGAAATCTGGCCCCGGTCCACAATGCTGAAGAACACACCTTTATCCGAAACTACATGTTCGGAGTGACTGGTCGGTACAGTATTACCTGGATCGGAGGTCATGACGGAGTACAGGTGAGACTTCTATCATCACACAGGATTTGATCATTCTTCTCTGGAGTTGTTGAGAAAATCAAATTTGATCAAACAAAAAAAACAGAAGGAAAGTTATTCCAAATAAAACATTAGAAAATAACGAAGATTTTCTTCGCACACAAAAGGTGACAGGGTTCTTACAGGGTTCTCCAAATGGATGTTCGACCCTTTCATTACCACCTAAAATGAGATTAAATACCTTTATCATAAAACTATGGGATTATAGGGCCAACAATAATTTATGAAGTAATTGGATGCATTGACATTTATATGTATTTATAATATAATTAATAAATTAATATACCTTTGCCCGTCAGTGTCCTGTCAGCAGTGAAGTACAAAAACAAAACAAAAACGTGTGTTCCAGGAGACATGTGGTCAAGTTTAGCATACAAGCATCAATTTGTGATGAATGTTTTGAAATTGATAAAAACAACAACAGATATTTCAATGGAGAGAATGAGTGTCCATCCATCCATTCAAATCTATCCATCCATCTTTCATTCTGTTATGCACACTCAGTATATTTGCACTTCAATGTAAGAAAACTTTCTCACTTCACATTGACTTTAACCGTTCTCCTCCAGGAGGGCATGTGGATGTGGTCAGATGGGTCCGTCTTTGATTTCCAAGCCTGGTATAACAGGGAGCCTAACAACCTGCATAAAAAAGAGCACTGTCTGGAGATGAACTTCAGAGGTAAAACACATTTGAATCTTTCTGTTTTCTAATTATTATTATTAATAATTCTAAAAAAAAAAAACCTCAAACTTATAGGTGGTCACATATTACAGTCTGAAAGATATAAAGTGAGGCATTAAATGTAAACTAATCAGTTACATTGGTTGGAAACTTTTTACAGGAGCCACCTGGAACGACAGGGTCTGTACCGCAACACATCCCTTCATATGTGCCCAAGACGCAAAGCACTCGCCATGTTGTCATGGCGATGGAGGTCATTCCGATGGAAAAAAGCATTAATCACTATCACTGATTCACCTCCACTTTGATCAATCTGTTGACAGATGAGTCATTCTCACTTGTTCATTATCTGACGAGTTATGAAGCCGTTCACATTATGTTTTTAATTAGACAGAAACTGACTCACTGGGTTTAGTTTAACTGGACAACTGATGATGGTGAAGTTAAATTAATCAATCATTGATGTCTGCAATCACACAAGACATTAAATGATTAGTAATTGGCCTTTTTATGTAGTTAATAATGCAGAAAATCTATGAATACTAAAATATGTTTTTCATTTTAGTTCACAAAATATGTTTGTGTTAGTTAAAAATTTCAGACATTCAGTTCCCACTGATCTGATAGAAATACCAACATTATATTTGCTTATTTGCTTTCCCTCTGAGGGTTAACTTTCAGATCGATACCATGATTGAGTCTGTATGATTAATATGATGATACCACAAGTAAATGGCTAGCTTAGCTTAGTATAAAGACTGGAAAGGGAGAAACACTGAGCTACCTACCAGATATGAGTGGTGACATCCAAGATGTCAAAGTAAGAATTAAGGGAAATTAAAATAAAAATCAATATTACATCATAACTCTCTGTACAACGAGATGAGAATGAACATCTGTAATAACACTTTACTTTTTCTTTGTCGTACTGCTTTGAGAACCTGAAGAATATTTCTTTTAATTTCCATAAATTACAGTGGTTTAATGGTTAAATTAAATAATTGCTTTTTCGTTCTCAAATGTCTAAATCCATTCAGCTGATTTCCTTCATTATATAATCAACAAAGCATTCAAAAATAAAAGACAGATATTGTCTGAGACACAGTGTCTGGTCCTGATTTATTGACTTTTGTGACACAAACAACTATTATTATGACATATTTTAGTCAGATTTCTTAAAAGTATAATTGGAAGCAGCAATCCAGGTCGGAACCCTTTCTTGGTTATAAAAGGAAGCTGCTCAATCACCAAAATCCAAACAAGCAACAATGAGCGGTTTGCTTGTTCTGTCAAAAGAAGGCGTGAGACCAAAACACAGTTTCATTATAACATTTTAGGCAGCATTTCAATAATAGCACACTCAAAGTTCAGATGTTATCATAGTTAATATAAGTTGGTCCAGGGAGTTAATCAGTATTTCTCTAATGCAACTTGAGTTAAGGTCTTTCCCCTTCACCAACTTCCCAACACAAAAACACATCAACTTGATGGTGCACCAGCAGCATTTCAAAAAAAGAAACACAACAGAAACTGTTTCCATGGTGCAATGTTTCTTTATTTGAATGTGTTGTGTCTCTTGTTGTGTGTTTTCTTAATTTGCAGTGTGTGAAACTCCATGTTACCAATCAGTACTTCCGGCTTTCTTACAGTGCAGACACTTTTCCTCTTTGCTCTCACCTCTGCTTGCGATTTTCTGCTGATATTTTTGCTTTTCTTTTGTGATAAATTACGAGCAGCAGCTCCTGGACACTTATACATCACTGGGATTATATAGTTTATTTAGATAGGCTATTGCAGAGGTGACAATTAACAAAGTACAAATACTTAGTTACTGTACTTAAGTAGATTTTTCAGGTATACTTTACTTGAGTATTTATTTTGGAGTTTTTACTTTTACTCTTACATTTATACACGCGGGCAGGTTACCGCGGGAAGAAGTCGAATGAGTGAGGGGACAGTAGAGTCGGTAGAGAACTTGCACTGTAGCAGTGACATGGAGGAAGGAAGCGAAGCGGGGTCCGGGAGTATTGCTGACGGTGATACTTCAGAAGATTCAGAGAATCTCATGACGTATGCACTGTGTCCTGTGTCAACCGATAAACCACGAGCTGCTGGCGTGATTATTCTTGATTATTCTGTCTGAACTTTTTCCATTTAACAAAATTATCAAAAGATGTATTGTGTTTCATTAACGGCAAAAATTTAATGTTTTACTTTTTACTTTTACTTTGAAAGTACATTTCAGAGCCTGTACTTTCTTACTTTTACTTGAGTAAAGGAGTTGAATCAGTATTTTTTTACACATGTATCGGTACTTCTACTTAAGTACAGAATATGAGTACTTTTGCCACCTCTGGGCTATTGCCATAATTTAACATTTTTACAAACTTCTTAGTACTGCGCAAGCTTGGCCTACCGATAGCACAAGCCTGCACTGAGAAGTGGGGAGATATGACACAGAGTTAAAGCTAATTAGTAGCAAGATGCCTCCCTTCTCAGCAGATGACTAGAGACTAAGATTGCAGGGCTTGAAACTAAAATGCACAAGTTAGAACTGAATGTGGAAGTAAAAAACAATGTGGGAACGACACAACTTTACCATGTATCAAAAACAAGATTTTGCTAACACACTGCTAGTTAGCACTACAGAGAAACAGGAGGACCGTGTGCAAGGTAATAAATCTACAAGTTATCTCTGGAACTCTCTTAGTGCTAAGCCTAAAAGTAAATCTCCTCCCAGAGAAATGCAAGGGTGATTAACAGGCAGAGCCCAGCACAGTGAGATTTGTGATGCAACTGACTGGCCTGCTTTGCCATCCCAGTATAGCACCTCCTCAGCCCCTGCTCCTAGCCCTGGACCGCTGCTAAAGGGAGGAACGTCCTAAACAACCATGTGTGCAACTGGAGAACAGATTTTCTCCCCTGCTGCAGGATCCTGGATCCCCGTCCAACAACCTGGATACTTTTTCATCTACTCAAAACGGGGTAAGAGCTGAAAGAAACTCAGCGAGTAAAAGGCTACAGGGAGAGCTAATGACTGGGCGCAAGACTCTGACTGTGGGTGACTCTGCTGTTAAAGATATGAGAAGCTTTTGCAGTAAAAACTCCAAAGTATTATGCTTCCCCAAGGACATGGTGTCTGACATGAGAGAAAAAAACATGGATATGGTGACTGAGCACCCAATGGTGAAATACATCATGCAGCACATAATGTCAAATTATATTGTGAAACAGCAGTCTGAAGTACTGAATCAGATGTCAGCTGTCTGAATATGGAAGTGTCCATCAGTGGGCCTCTGCCACCAGTTGGAAAAGGAGTTGAGAAATTCTTGAGACTTTTGCATCTCAACACATGGCTCTCAACTCCGTTCGGTTCATTTTATGGACAATTTCAACTTTTTCTGGGATTGCCGATGTCTCTTTAAAGCAGATGGACTGTGCCTAAATAGGCTGGGAATAAATCTTTTCATCTCTAACCAATTTTATCTCCTGCATCACCCATCTGTTCCCTCTGCCAAGGACATGAGACAGGAGGAATCTAAATCTAATCATTTAGAAGCCAAAACAAAACATGGCACAAGCCCTGAACAAGCATGTTCTGCCCCCGCCTGAAGAGAGCTTCGACCATGTCAGACATCAGTGCTGAGAGGAAGTGTCCCCACCTCCCACCTCACCAACAAATCCACCTTCCTCCCCTCCCCAGACCCCATCCAGGTCCCCTTTCTCTACAGCCACCCTTTCCCCCTTCTCCTCTCTCTTGGAGTTCATTGACCAAATGAAAGAGCTGGTCACTGCTGGGACCAGATTCACACCCCGCCCTACTCCCAGGTTCTATCCCTCAAATGCCCCACTGCATTCTCCCCCACCTCCTCTTTCACCACTGGCTCTAAGTCCTCATCCAGTTCTAGCAAAATCACCAAAGGCATGACCTGCACCACCCCCACCTCTACAAGGATGGCAGAATTATCTTCTGTCTCCACAGCCTGATAACAGTACAGCATGTCCATTTACTTGTGTGCAAAATACATCAAGCTCTAACTGTAATATGCTGGGCTCAGGCTACAGGAGGGATCACACTCATGACTTTTTCCAGAACAAGTCGAAGGCCCTATACACTGGTAGCTTCCTCAGTTCCAGCCTTGATAAGAAATCGACGAAGGCTAAGCAAGAAGTACCCAACCTATTCTGTATCATGTATCAAATCTAGCATCGCTCCTCATCAACCACAGCCAGTCCCAAACCATTGGGCAGATAATGATTTTAACACACTAAAGCTATCTTTATTAAATCTCAGGTCTTTGGCAGGAAAAACAGTTGTAATCAAAGATTTTATTATCAAGCACAATCATGATTATTTGTTCTTAAACCTTGATATATTCTTTAGGAGATAGTGTGCTGACTTCATAACTGCTTTAATGTGGCTGTTGAAGTTCAGGTCTGAGTCCATGACTACGTTTCTGGCTTGGTTTGTGGTTTTTAGCATTACCGCTTGAAGCTGGATGCTAACTTTTGACCATTCTTCCTTTGCTCCAAAAACAATGATTTCAGTTTTGTCTTTGTTTAATTGGAGAAAATTCTACTTCATCCAATTATTGATTTGCTTAATGCATCTAATCAGTACTGGTATTGGACTACAGTCCCCTGGTGATATTGTTATGAAAACCTGTGTATCGTCTGCATAGTTATGGTAGCATATGTTGTTGTTTTTAATGATCAGAGCCAGTGGAAGCATGTAGATATTGAACAGATATTGAACATTTTAATACTGTGCCAGAAAGTCCCACCCAGTTTTCCAGGCGGTCTAGGAGTCTGTTGTGATCGACTGTGTTGAATGCAGCACTTAGATCCAGTAATATCAAGACTGAAATTTTGCCATTGACTGTGTTTAAGTGGATGTCATTGAAGACCTTAACAAGAGCCATCTCGGTGCTGTGGTGTGGTCTAAATCCTGACTGGAAAACATCCAAACAGTTGTTCATTACCATGCAGTTGTTCAGCTGCTTAAAAATGGCTTTTTATGTGATTTTATTCAGAAATTGGAGATTTGATATTGGTCTATATATTTTTTTCTTTTTTAAAGGAGGCTTGATAAGTTCTCAAGCCTAATATTCAAAGGATGCAAAGTTCCCATAAGATATCTGCTTGCATTAGAGGGAATCATTAAACAAAACAGACACTCCCCCTCCTTTCTATGCACTCTAGCTTCACTCATAAAACTTAAGTTGGGAGGAGCTGATTCAAAGAACAGCAGCACTGTTATTTTGATCTAACCAAGTTTAGTTAATATTACATAGAATAAATTCTAACTCTAGTACAACAAAGTATGATTAACATAGTAAATTGTAGTATGATATTGATACTACAATGATTATACTATGATTTTAAAATTCACACAGTTGACTCAACATATAAAACTGAAACTGTAAAAACACTATAAAATAATTTTAAGTTATCTATATGACACAAAATAGAAATAGATTAAGTTGTGACAACAAATTGAATTTGACAGGTGAAATATTCCCTTTTTCTGAGGTGGTGACCCACACATGGATGAAGAGCAGGCTTATGTCGGTCATTGATAAACATTTCGGTTCTTTATATAGTTTATCAGAGTGCTTGACATCTGAAGTAAACCTGAGCATGATAAGATACTGCAGCTACACCTTTAATAGCAGCCCCTATTGTTATAATGCTATTTAATAATAGGCTACACGTTATTTGGTGTGTGATTAAACTTATCGTCTCACTTTATAATTGACATAATAAACATTGGAGAACACAGAATACCTTGTTCATTAGATAACATTATTTACAATGTTTTTCATAATGAACCGAAAATAGGATTCCTTCATAATTTTTCAATTTGTATCCTATTCATATTTTGGTGATGTATGCAATTTGCAGTTCTATCATTTTGAACAAGGGGGATGGATCTGGTTTGCTGAGATAGAATTCACAGGAGGGCAGGACTAAGAGAAAAGGTTGTAATTTAATATCCATCTGCTACTTCAGCATCATGGACAGTGCCATACTACAGACATACAGACATATTCATTTGGCATACACCTTCGGCAAAACCAAATTTATGTCAATCCCGAAGAAGTGTGGAAGTGGTTCCCAAACTTTTTCTGCAGGGCCCCGCTTTGTCAATAAGTTTTAATTTTCCACATTCCGTTTCGCCCAATTTCTGCATTGACATATACATAATTGTTTTAGAATTGAAGAGATTTCAAATGGTGTCTAATCATGTGGTTGATAAATCATAATTCAATAAATGTATACAAATGTAGTGTAATGTGCAATCATTACATGATGTCTTTCTGAAACTTAACCTAAAAACCTAAAGTGGTCTTGTTGCCAAAAACTAAGTTTCAGTTTGTAGCGTAATGTCATCTGATAGAAAAAGAAAAAAAAACTACAAACATTACTTCCAATTGAAATATGTTAGTTGTAAAATTGTGCTGAATGACATGAAAAAATGGAAAATCTGTGTCAATGTACAAAAATCACTAATTTATGAAACTCAATGATTTGCCTGTAGCCTACTGAGATGAAACATGAATTCTGGGGTTAATATTTATATTTCTTATCATATACAAATCAGCATTTCATGGTCATCTGTTGTCTTAAGTCAGGCCTTATCAACCATTCGGGCCTCATCGTGAAATAAAATAGCGCCCTCTCAACCTCAACACCTCTCCCCACATCATCTGTCTCCATTACTTTTTCAGTGACAACTGTTTTGCATCTACAATCACAGCACAAGCCTGTTCATGACTGATTATCTAAGGATATACATGTGCTTATGCCCTTACTAGCCAATGTTCGCTTGCTACTTCCACCATGTTTTCATACCAGCTTTACACTGGTTACTTGCTCACTTAGCTTGCTAATTCCACCATGTTTGTATGTTAACAGAACAGCAATAATATAATGACAATAATTCATCAAGACATCAAGACAAAACCATTAAATTAAATGTGAACACATCAGTTTATTTCAGTTCAAAGGTAAAATAATCTCTTTATGAAATAGTTATTTTTTTATTCGCTAGGTGAAAGAATACAAACATCAAAAATAGTCCATATTTTATCATGGCAGAAAGAAAAACAGGCAGACAGACATATAAAACACAGTTAAAACCCTTCAAACACAAGAGACAGGCGAACATAATTCAGATCATTCTGTTCAGTCACTTCCGGAAGGTTTGATTTGATTTCAGTCACTTTTATTTTTCTTTTAAGGCTCCAATTGTATTCAGACATTTCCAAACATTTTGTATAATTCAGCTGATTCTATTCAAACTACTGAAAGAGAGAAAAGGCCACTCACTTTTGTGAATATTGTGAAGTGACTGAGTAAACTGATTTCAGTCCTGCTTAACCCTGGTGAACAATTGAAAAGCATTTTACAAGTTTAAACACTTTCCACACCTTGGAAACATCTCTATAAAAAGCACAGTGCAGTGTGCAATGCCAAAAACTTTTTAGCAAGCCAAAATGTTTAAAAAAAAAATGCAGAAATGCTGAGATCAAAGTCACATCGCTTCACTTTTGCAGGTTGGATCAACCTCATCACAGGCGCTACCTTTAAACTGTGTTGTAAGGTGAGCCACGAGAGTGAAAAATATATTATCGTATTAAAATTCATGGTTCAAAAGAATGAAGAAAGAACACAAAGGAAAAGGTGCATCTTTCAGGACCTTCGCCTTTAGACTCATGTTACTGCAGTGTTTAACGGTGGCGTCTGTGGTGTGATGAGGTTGATCAAACCTTGCAAAGTGAAGCGATATGCTTTCTAAAAAACCCACAGAGAATTATTTTTTTTCTTACAAATGTATTACATTTTAAACACAGGATTGCATCGAAAAAAGGTGATTCCAAAGAAAATGTGAAACATTTTTTAAAGAAAGGAAACGTTTTGGAGGTGAGCATAGGTGAGCATAGTCATAAAAATTCAGGTTACCAAAATGTGTTCGGACAGCAAAACGACATTTGAAGAAGTTATTTATTCAGCTAGTTTTTATTTTACTTTGATTGTTGCTAATTTAGTCACAAATATCTAAATGAAGCAGCTACTAGCTGACGTGACGTTAACAAATTAAGTCAAATACGTCACTCTACAATTATTTAGTTGCTTTATACAAAGGAAAACTCCTATGATTCTCATTTTCATGACTAATCCAGTATCAGTTTCATGTTTTACTGTGTGGGAGGAGCCTCTCCACAGCAGATCATTTCTCCATCTATACTTGGTGGTCTTGGAAAGAGTTAAATGTTAATCGTGGATCCAACTGTGAGCTCAACAGCACCCATTGCCTTGGCCTTGATGCTTCCTTTGTACCCGCTTCACCCTCTTCCGACGCGACAGACTGCGGCAGACTGTCCAGAGTGGGAGGGGCCTACTCTCCCACACTGTCCAGAGTGGGAGGGGCCTACACTCCCACTATGGACAGAGTGGGAGGGGCCTACACGATGGACAGAGAGGGAGGAGACGATGTAAAATTAAGGGTGTAAAGTCCCGTTTTCTACCATATCATAATATATATTGCTGATATTGTAATGCCACTTGTGTTCCATTATCATGCAGTCCTAGTACAGACATGAGAGGGGTATCAATCTCAACACCTGACTCTTAGTCTCAATCAAGGGATTCAGTATCTAAACATGTTTACACCGTGTAACATGAAGAGAAGATCAAAGTCAATTTTCCTCATCAGAAACATCCATGACAAATTAAAAAGAGCATGTGAACACTGATCCAGGGTGTTGTATCTCGACTAATTCTCAGATATTAATGTCCACAAGTAGTAGAGTACATCCCTCACTTTCCCCTTACTGTGGAATTATCTCATTGTGATTGTTAATTGGATTAATATATTTAAAAAATAATTAACCATAGACATTAATTCATGATGCAAACCCAATATGGGTAAATTCATGACAATGTTTTTTTCTTCTTTTTAAACGTATTCACAAACACTCACACACACTCATACCAACACGAAACTACAACCTGCTTTACACATCTTTTTTCATCTCAGCAAAGCTGCCAGTCACGACGAATAAGACTGTTTTAAAAATGATCACAAGTGGGAGAACAAAGAAGTCTCAGTGCAAGGTGGGAAAGTTTCGAATGTAGCTATCTGACCGTTCGTTAAGCCCCGCCCTCCTTAGTGACTGTTGCTACAGCTGTCAATCCTTCTGTTCTCGTACCTGCCACACTTACAATGTATGGTGGTAATGACACACATTTACCAAGTTTTAAGTCATTTTAAAAAGAAATGTCCAACTTCTTAAGGTGGACTGAGCCTAAAAAGGCATGAAACCAGCAAAGAGACCAAAAATATTAAAAAACACCTTCCCTGAAATCTGATTTGAAATTTGTTAAAACCATACTTATTTTCATAATTTCTACCCAGCCAAGTAGCAGTGCCAAGAAGTGAGCTGCCATTTTGGAGTGACGTCATTGCATACATGTCAGGGTTGTTTGCTTCCAGCGGTGGACAGTCAGACATCAACACTTGGGTTGATATTGATATACAAGATATTGTAAAAATAAATGACTCTGCTTGAGGTTGGTTTGTGATGGTTCCCACTTTTATAATCGAACACAGTCTCACGGTAGTTTGTGAAATAGTCACAACAATGAAATCTACTGGTTTGTGTACATGGACACAGATTTCCCATTAGTTCATGTCGTTCAGCACACTTTTACAACTAATGTATTTTAATTGGAAGTATTGTTCGTACCTACAGTTTTTTTTCTTTTTCTGTCAGTCGGGATGACGTTACGCTACAAACTGAAACTTAGGTTTAGGCAAAAAGACCACTTTAGGTTTTTGGCTTAAGATTCAGAAAGACATCATGGTTGGGCTCAAAATAACTAAATACTGTGAGGTTTAGGTAACAAAATGAACAGTTAGGTTCAGATTGGGACAAGTGGTATCCAACACCCATCTCATGGTTGAAAGTATTGACTGTCCATTACCATTGGACTTATGCTGAGTGATAAGGACAATATTGACTATATGCGTCCTGGTATACTAAAAGTCCACACACAGAAGGATAAATGGTGGACGGGAAAGCAGATTATGTGGGGTCAAGAGTGGACTCGCCTACTGGGGCTCCGTGATGCTGATAGTAACCCACGGGTCAATTGTTTGGAGGCAAAATCTAATGGGGTCCAGCACATCTCTTTGCCTTGAAGGTAGTGCTACTGGAATTCTTCTGTAGGTGGTAAGTTAGTTTGCTGGACATGCCAACACCTGAACTTTAAGTTTGAGCACTTACACTTTTTTTTACACTATTTTTAAATGCTTCTGGTACACTGCTGAAAAAGTCAATCAACCTCATCAGCGCCATTAAACGCGTGTGGTAACATGGGCCATCAAGTGAAAAATATATGAATAATATTCATATTTATGTTCATAGAAGAGCAGACAGATCATATGGCGGCTGGTGTCACCACGGTTTTGCATACGGCACCTCACAGTATTTAACGGGGTATGATGAGGTTGAGCTAATGTTGCAAAGTGAAGTGATGGGTTTGCTTGACAAACAAAATAAACAACAACAAAAAACAAATCATTTCTGAACATGCCAACGACAGCAGTTTAAGTTTGAGCACTAACTTTGGCTTTTTTAAATGGTCTCTGTCCACCACTGAGACATCCCAACATTGGCTGACCTGTTGTGCCTTGCTGTGATTGGACATTACTACTCAGGGGGCGGGGTTTAACATATGTTCAATTTTCATTTACAAACTCACTTGCATTTATTTTCCACCCAAACATAACTTTCTAAAAAAAAAAAAACAAGACCTTGCATAGTCTACATTTTGTTGAAATGAGCTGGACTCACTAATGTAATCATCATGTTGTTTTTAAATACAGAAAGTAAAACTGAAAACAGCAGTAATCCCACCCCCCCCCCCACCCACCCACACACAAACTAAACAGAATATCAGGGTAAATATATTAATGTAATACTCCTTATCCTCACATATCGTAGCAAACTAAACCATCTTTATCCAAACAAACAGACTGCAGCTGATCAGTTAATTCCCATTTCATGTATTGCTGACTGATCGAATTCCATATTGTTACTCATAGATATAGCAAAAAAAACAGTCACGTCATTGCAACAAGGGTGTCATTTCAGAATATTTTCAGAATTTAATCCTCAATTTTTCTTGGTGTTATGATTTAAAGTTGCACGGCCATTTGCTAAATAAGTTAATTTGTTTTTCTTCGAATGTTCAATGTACGTTGAGTTAATATCTTGAGTTAACATCTTACTGAAGTTAAAATCATTAATACGACAGATTTCCTGACTTTAGAAGTTAGTTAAGATGGCTCCATAGTGGCTGAACAGATTTTCACCCTTCAAACTGCATTGAAACGTGCATCTCATTTTGTTCTTTTGCAGTTTGAACTGCAAGGAGAGCCCTTAGCAAGCTCTTCCAATGTTTGAACACGGAACCCTGGAAACATCAGCATGATCACAGACTGGCTAGTCCTTTGGAAGCCAATGCAGTTACCTACATGTCTCACCTTGGAGGATATCTGATATCAGGCTGCAGAGTCCAGATCCTGATCTTTACAAACCCACATACGTTACACTACATGAGCAACCATTCAAATAATTTTAGAAAACAATGTTGTTGATCAGGGCAGGTTGAAAAAATGACTTCATCAGCAGTTCTGGTCTTTCTGGGCAACAAGCAACTACTTTGGGTTTGGACAAAAATCTGTGGTGCAGAAGAAAGCCACGAATCTCAACAAAAACTACTTTCATTTGCATGTTGGAAAAACAGCAAGTTTTGACCTAAGGAGCACTCAGAGATCTTGTACATTATTTTAAAAGGAGTACCATTTGGGATTTTTGTTGTTGTTAAAAGATATTTGTCTGCACGGTAAATATGAAGCTACAGCCAGCAGTTGTTTTGCAGTCTTTATGCAAAGCTAAGCTATCTATCTGATGGCTATACTGTAATTGCATATTTACTGTACAGATATGAGATTGGTAGAAAATACTGCCAAAAATGTTCCTTTAAGTTTAAATTAGAAATAATGAGCTTTGAGTGTGTCATCTGTAACCAGTGTAACTCAGGATGAGCTTCTCTTTTGGCACAAACACAACAAGATTAGTAATAAAAAAAACAAAACCCCTATAAAAACCAAAACCAGTACCGTTATCTGCCACTCAACAGTGAATACAGTGAAATTCTCTTCACGGACGTTTGACCCTGAATTTTTCTTTGCTGGACTTCGTTTGTGTAGAAACAGTTTGACCTCTAGGCATCAGTGTTGCCGTTCTCCTCCGGCTGCAGCTGCTCCTTCTCAGTGCAGTCCTCCTGCGGGGGGCGGACCCGCTTAAAGAAACCCAACTGAGGAGGAAGAGGAGAAAATGATAATTACATTCACATGTTTAGTACCAACGAACTGAGAGAGCGCTACAGGGATGATGCATTTTTGTAGGCCAACAGGTGGTTATCACCCTTGTTCCCTTCACAAACAGCAAATGGGATTCTTCCATTAGATTGTGGATTATTGCAGAAAATAATCTCTGTGACAAACAAACATCTATATTCTTACACATTTTGTTTAGCAATATAATCGTCACAAATCAAGACAACTTTTATGATTTTTGAAGCGTGAATGCAATCGTTAGAAGTAAAAAGCTAACGTTAGAACGCTATGAATGAACTACACCATGACTTCACATCACCACCACTAACCTTAAGGTGGACTAGTGGGTTACTGATGATGTTAGTGTATTAGTATAATTTAGGCACTTGTTAGAAACCGCCGTTTCAAACGCCTTCATACTACACTTCCGGCTTTGCTACAGTGCAGACGCTTTTCCTCTTTGCTCTCACCCCTGCCTGCGATTTTCTGCTATTTTTTGCTATCTGCTTCTCCTCAATAAGAAACAAAGAGCAACAGCTCCTGGATATTTACAAAACCAGTGGGATTATATTTTCTTTGAGATAAAACGGGCATTTTTCAATATTTTTACGACTTCCTCAACGCTACGGGAGGAGGCCTACCAAACAAGATAAGCCTGAGCCTGCTAAAGGTAATTAGCAGAAGATGCCTCCCTTCTCTACGGAAGATTACCATAAACTCCTACAGAAGATTTTACTGCTGGAAACAAAAATGAATCGGTTAGAAGTAAATGTAGAAGTGAATGGACTTTGTGGGAACAACACCACTCTAGCACTGACTCAAAACAGTGGACAGGAGCATGCTAGAACACAGCTAACTAGCTATAATGAAGCTATGAAGAAACGGGAGGATCCTGTACACGGTCATAAATCTACCAGCGATAATCCTCCCTGGAACACACTTGGTGTGAAGCCAAAGAGAAGACCATCTCCCTGTGACATGGGAGAACGGATATCTGGCAGGACCCAGCGCCCCGATATCTGTGATCTGACCGGCTGGCCTGCGTTACCATCTCCATCCAGGCACAGCGTCTCCTCAACCCCACTGCCTCGTAGGACACAGCAGCGGACAGCTGGGGAGAGGAGAGCTACCAAGAAACCTCCCCAGCAAACAACTGTTCAACTAAAGAACAGGTTTGCTCCACTGCTGCAGGACCATGGATCCCCCTCTGACTGCCTGGATAACCCCCCACCACCACGCAGTAGGGTAAGACCTGCTAACTTAAAGCCACAGAGAAAGCTAACGACAGGGCCTGAAAATCTGATTGTGGGTGACTTTTCTGTAAAAGATATGAAAAGCAGTAATAACATCAAAGTACTCTGCTTTCCGAAGGATACGGTGTCTGATTTGGAAAAAAGAATCCTGGAAATTGTGGCTGCACACCCAACTGTGAAAAATATCATTCTGCACATTGGATTTAATGACATTGAAAAACAACGATCAACAGAGTTGAGAGAGGACTTCAACAAACTCTTTGAAACAGTCAGCTCTGTGAATGCTGAGGTTTTCATCAGTGGCCCTCTGCCCCCGACCGGGAGAGGAGCGGAGACATTCAGTAGACTGTTTTGGCTCAACAAATGGCTCTCAACTGCATCTCTTGCCCGCCCAATGCATTTTATTGACAATTTCCGCCTTTTCTGGGACCGCAGGCATCTTTTTAAGACAAACGGACTTTGCCTAAATAAGCTGGGGGCAAAGCTATTCATCACCAACATGTCTTACTGCCTGCGTCATCCATCTGTCGCCAAGGACAAGAGACGAGAGGAACCAACAAAGAGGGAAGACGAAACACAGATTATCAGAAACGTCGAAGGAGGACTGAATGTGGATCCCTCCCCCACCCCCCCCAAATCTCCATCCAGGTCTTCATCATTCTCCCTCCCTCCAATAAACCTTTCTCTCCCCTCCTCCCCCTTGGAGTTCCAAGAGCTACCCCCACCTACCCCCCGCCCTTCTCAGATTATCAACAACGTCGAAGGAGGACTGAATGTGGATCCCACCCCTCCCAAATCCCAATCCAGGTCTTCGTCATTCTCCCTCCCTCCAATAAACCTTTCTCTCCCCTCCTCCCCCTTGGAATTCCAGGAGCTACCCCCACCTACCCCCTGCCCTACTCAGACCCCCCCTCCCAAGGCTGCAACTAAGTCACCAAAACTCAAGACCCCCTCTTCCAAAGCTGCAACGAAGTCACCAAAATCCAAGACCCCCTCTCTCAAAGCTGCAACTAAGTCACTAAAATCCAAGACCTCCAAGACTCTTCCCTTTTGGCCACCCCCTCCCCACCCTGACAGCAGCCCTGAATATTACTGAGACAGAAAAGGGTTCAGCAGTAGACCGCATTATCAGCTGGACCCAAGGTCGCCTACATCAAAACATGGCACCTTCTGCATTCCTGTTGTGACTACTAAGAGAGTAAACATTGGGAAACTTGAACACACAGCTAACCTAAACAATCTCATTCCTGTTCTCTCAAAATCAAAGTCAACCTCAAAGCCTGTCAATAACACCATCAGGATGGGTCTGCTAAATGTAAAGTCTCTTAATAACAAATCATTTTTAGTCAATGATTTTATTACTACTTCTAAACTTGATTTTATGTTTTTAACTGAAACATGGCTAGAACAAAATAATAGTGCAAGCATTCTGATCGAGACAGCACCCCCCAACTATAATTTTATAGATGTTTGTAGATCTGGGAAAAGAGGGGGAGGGGTTGCTGCTATATTTAAAAATACATTTCAGGGGAAACAGATGTCCCTTGGTGTTTTTCCATCATTCGAATATCTTTGTGCTGTGTTGAAATGCTCTCCCAGAGTTCTCCTGTTAATTATTTACAGGCCACCTAAATATTCGTCAAATTTTTTCGATGATTTTACTGAATTATTGTCTAGCATCTCCACTGATTTTGACTGCCTAGTTATAACTGGTGACTTTAATTTTCATATTGATGATTTGAATGACAAGGGTGCAAAAGAACTTTTTAATATTCTAGACACATTTGACCTTTCTCAACATGTGAAAGAGGCTACTCATTGTAAGGGACACACCCTGGACCTGATTATCACAAAAGGTCTCAATGTTTCTGATGTTTTTGTGACTGATCCTTCATTGTCTGATCACTTCTGTGTTTTCTTTAATATTTCTTTCATTCCTGACACACAAACAGAATCAAATAAGGTCAAAAAGCGGTACATCAATGAACATGCCAATGTACTCTTTAAAAATGCCATTTCCTCGTTACCACCTCTAAACCCATGTCATGCTGATGATCTTGTAAACATCTTTAATTCCAAAATTCTGAATGTCATAGATGTCATTGCACCTGCTACGGTTAAAACAATTTCTGGTAAGCAAAAGGCACCCTGGAGAAAAGCTGCTGTTGTGACAGCCCAGAGAAGAGAGTGCAGGAAGGCTGAACGAATCTGGCGGAGTACTAAACTTCATATTCACCATGACATCTATAAAGAGAGCCTCCGGGCCTACAATTTAGTCTTAAAAAGTGCGAGAGAAACATACTTCTCCAATATCATAAACAACAACACTAATAAGGCGAAAACCCTATTTGCAACTGTTGACAGACTGACCAACCCCCCAACACAAATACCAGCTAAACTACATTCCACGCAGAAATGCAATGAGTTTGCATTCTTTTATACTAATAAAATTGAAGGCATCAGACGCGCCATCAATATCTCAAACAAAAAAGTTGGATCACCACCCTGTTCAGGCAAAAGTAACACAGCAATGATGGCAAGCTTTAATGCCATAGACTCTAAAACTCTAGTGGAAACGGTGACAAATCTAAAATCATCCACCTGCTGCCTTGATGCTTTACCTACCAACTTTTTTAAGAATGTTTTTGACTGCCTATCAATAGACGTATTGCAAATAGTTAATAACTCCATTCAATCAGGCAATTTCCCAAAGGCCTTCAAAACTGCAGTCATTAAACCTCTTCTAAAAAAGCGGAGCCTAGATGCCTCTATTATCAACAACTACAGACCAATTTCAAATCTACCCTTCATAAGTAAAATAATTGAGAAAGTTGTCCTCCAACAACTAAATCACTTCCTGGCTTCAACTGGCTGCCACAACAACTTCCAGTCAGGATTTCGACCTTTTCATAGCACCGAGACGGCCCTTATTAAAGTTGTAAATGACATCCGTCTTAACACAGACTCTGGCAAAACTTCAATATTAATGCTACTAGACCTCAGTGCTGCATTTGACACTGTCGACCACTCAATACTCTTGGACAGGTTGGAAAACTGGGTGGGGCTCTCAGGCACAGTCTTAAACTGGTTCAAGTCATATCTACAAGATAGGAACTATTTTGTTTCCATTGGCGACTTTGTATCAGAACCTACCAATGTAACGTGTGGAGTCCCCCAAGGTTCAATCTTGGGGCCGACTTTATTCAACATCTACATGCTCCCACTAGGACAAATCATGCAAAATAATAACATTGACCACCATTGCTATGCCGATGACACACAAATCTATGTAGCACTATCACCAAACGACTATCGCCCCATAGATCTTCTGTGCCAGTGCATTGAGCAAGTCAAAGACTGGATGTGCCAAAACTTCCTACAACTAAATGAGGACAAAACTGAGATAATTGTTTTTGGTGCTAAAAAAGAAAGGTTTAAAGTAATTCAACACCTTCACTCTCTGTCCCTGAAAACCTCAACCAAAGCCAGAAATCTTGGGGTTATTATGGATTCTGATTTACATTTCGACAGTCACGTTAAATCAGTAACAAAATCAGCCTACTATCACCTAAAAAATGTAGCAAGACTTAGAGGGCTCATGTCAGCTCAAGACTTAGAAAAACTTGTACATGCCTTTATTACTAGTAGGCTAGACTACTGTAATGGTCTCCTTGCAGGTCTTCCGAAAAAAACTGTCAGGCAGCTACAGCTTGTTCAGAACGCTGCTGCTAGAGTTCTTACAAAGACCAAAAAATGTGAGCACATTACACCAATTCTTAAATCCTTACATTGGCTCCCTGTATGTCAGAGGATTGATTTCAAAATCCTCCTGCTCACATATAAATCACTACATGGTCTAGGACCGAAGTATATCACTGATATGCTCCCACTACATAAGCCCTCTAGACCACTAAGATCTTCTGAGACCAATCTGTTAGTGATTCCCAGAGTAAACAACAATCATGGGAGAGCATCATTTAGTCACTATGCAACAAATGGCTGGAATAAACTTCCTGAAGATGTAAGACTTGCCCCAACTCTGACCACTTTTAAAACTAGACTGAAAACTTTTATGTTCACCATAGCTTTCTGCTAAATCTTTTAATGTCTGCACTGTTTTTAATTATTGCAAATATGTTTTTATTCTATTTTCTTTCTGTAATGCATTTTTCAAATTTTTATTATTTTCTTTTAATTCTTCTATTTTTCTTTTCTTTTTTTTCTTCTCACTTTGTTTTATGATGTGAAGCACTTTGAGTCTGCCTTGTGTATGAAATGTGCTATACAAATAAAGTTGCCTTGCCTTGCCTTGCCTACTTTTCTAAAAACACATGCAGTAGTCCAACCAGTAGTCCCCCAGCTAAGAAGCCCTCACTGTGCTCATAGAACCGCTCACCTTGTACATGATAAAGATGAGCAGTGCCAGCAGCAGCAGTCCTGCCAGGACAGCCAGAGCCACCACCCAGGCCGGTACCGGTGGAGGTATTTCTGTCACCCACATCACCGACAAACTCACCTGAAAACACACACTCCTGTTTAAACACTAGCATCTGCATGACAAGACACAATCACTACGGACAATCACTTTGATTATTTATGACCTCTTTTTAAATATATGCTGATGACTTGTGTGTTTGTGTGTATTACAGTAGTGCTATTAGACGGGAGCTCCGACACCAGGTTCTTGTATGGCATCTCGATGACACTGAAGGAAGCTGTCGATCGAACAGAGTATGAACGATTCTGAATCTCAGACTGAAAAGAAAACATCAAGTAGAAATATGTAAGAGGACAGTTGCAGCCGCTGTATGTCAAAGATGGATATGTTAGTACCCCCCCTCAGATTTTTAGTTTCCATGTAGTCGGCTTGTTTCCATTAAAAGTGATCAGTGATCAGCTATTCTCCCCATGATTACCCTGAGGAAGTTGTTGACAGCCAATCTGGAGTTGATGAAGAGGATGGCGTTCTTCCTCCTCTCCAGACGACCGACCTGACATTTCAGCCGCAGACACTCAGCTGTGCTGCAGTCCTACACACACACACACACACACACACACACACACGCAAATATACAACATATATATAACATATGTCATTCATATGATTTTGGTAATTCTTTTACATTTTGTTTAATTTCATTAAATGCCCAGTGTTTTTTTTTTATTTTTATCTGAGATGCTTTGGTTGCACCTGGTTGCTATGATACAGAATATCCACAAGTGTCGTGAAGCACGTTGGGAGAGAGGACAAACCCGTTTGTGACTAATGACATTTTGTGAGTGAGGTTCAGATTGTATCATTATGCTTAACGTTACGATTTAAGATGCAGGGATGTAAAGAACAGTTATTTTGTTAGGGTGAACATTAGTGTTTGATATTTTTGTAACATCATATTACTTTTTATTATAAATGATAATAACTACTAATAAAATATTATTATTTTGATTAGCACATTACTGCACTTATATAGTATTTGAATATGCTATGCTGTCTTACTAAATGATATAAAATAATTAAGTTTTATCTGATATTATCGTATATATATATATGATTGTGTGTGTGTGTGTGTGTGTGTACCAGTGTTTGCAGATCAGTCTGTGTGTCTCTTGACTCCAGGTCTCTCTTCTTGCGGATCTGGTTTCGGTTCAGTCCCTCAGTATCTCTGGGTGGAACCCCGCTGGTGTTCTTCCCCGAGAACAATGGGTTCTGAAACACACACACACACACACACACACACACACACACACACACACATAATATTTATTCATTTAAATGTTGTAATATTTATCTTGAACCTGTACTTATTTGTATGTTTCTTAAAAGTTCAATAAAAATTTAAATGACAAAAAAAAAATTATTATATATTATTATATATATATTATTATTATTATATTATGAATCTAATCTAATCTAAATGAATATTGATTTCAAGCATAGACATGCAGATCATTTATCATAAAATGGTTTCTGCCTATATGTTTCAGGTTATGTGGCAGCAGAATAACAAATCCATGAGGTGGAGAAAACAAGTTGCTGAGCTCTTATTGTTTGAACAAGGCCTAGTTGGACCAGATGAGTGTATGAGCCTCTGTACAGTTTTCACTGTCGTCAGATGAACAACTACAGAGAAGCAGTCGTTAGATCTCAGGCTGCCTCCAACAACACTCATTGTTAAAAGACAATCACACAGGTTTAATTTCATTAACATAAATGTCTTCTTAAGCATCATGTTTTAGGCACATTTTGATAATTATGAGTACAATATTGTGAATCGCAATTATGTTGTCCAGGATCCTAATGACATGACGTTTTCATCGCCCCTGCCTTTAAGTCAACAATTATTTTATTAGACTAAAATTTAGTTTCAAAAATATAAATTTTCAGAAAACACTAATCGAAAACTTCCAATATCTGATGACTAAACAAGACTAGTATAGTTCCGGTTTCCTACTGAAATGAGACTGAAAAGCATGGGAATAGGTTCATTGATTACAATGAAAACTAAAAAAGGACATTTGGCACAGGTGTCTGCTCTATTCACATTTTAGAGAATGTATCGTAACTAATATTATCTTCATTAATGATGTATTATTTCAACCAATCACTATCCACTAATAATCTGAATTTGATAACTAATATCTCAGTTCATCTCTCATGCACAAGTTGAAGGCACTTATGCTGGAGTTTTCATGTGACAGACAAATTGATTGACCTGCAGCTGTGACGCACCTGCCACAGCTGATTGTAGCCACTCATAAAGTATTTAAATATATCTGTAGTGATACCTTTATTTGTATGTATCGGCTTGATATCAGTAGAATGCAATTGAATTCCTTCCTGTTCATTATATTTTCTGGGAACCGGGAAATAGTTTGGATGTGTATTCCCAGGATTAAACTGTAGTTTGTGTGTTTCTCACCGACACGTTGAGTGGGTTGATCTCCATGTCCGTGGTACAGTTAATTGGTCCATCGGTATCGAAGCTGGTGATGTAGAGTAGCGAGCCGTTCTTGTACCGGTATGGCCATTCCACCTCCAGCGACGCCTTACTGATAGTACTGGGCCCGCTGTTCAGGAGCTGAGAGAACAATCCCATTACTGATTATTGGTTCAAATGATCAAGTGCTGAATTGCTATTACTTCTTCCTGCTAATAAAGGTAACTGCTGCACAAAGAAAGCTGTATATAGATGTAGATATGTATGTAGAGTGCATACCTCGTAGATGTGTACTATCTGAGGTCCAATGTCGTCTGCGACCACAGGAGGCTCTTTAGGTTTCCAGTTGGCTATGGGAAGCAGCACCTGACCGGGAGACGACGTCCTGGGAACACACACGAACACACATATATATAAATATAAAACAATAAATCATTCCTCCCTGATGTGCGGCCTTGTGTTTCCTCCTTCATGTTCGGGTCCTCTAGAGGCCTGGGAGCCTGAGGGTTCTTCAGTATCTTAGCTGTATCTAGGAATGTGCTCTTCTGGACAGAGATCTTGGATGTTGATCCTGGACTCTGCTGGGGCCCCGGTCCTGTTTGGGGTTTGAGGCAGGAACACACCGGCCCAACCGTTGGACGTCTGAAGCATTTGGAGAGGCTCGGACGAGGTCGGGAACACATATGTTTGGTGTGTACAGCTGCGTCGGAAGCTTTCGCAGCCGCGCGGACGTTGTCTGATCAGACTTCGCATGCGAAGTCTGAGGAGGTGGGCCGTTGGACGTCTGAGCCATTGGATACTCTGATTGGCGGTGTGCTAGCGAATCAGAGTATCCAATGGCGGTGTGTGGGCGGGGCGGAAGTGACGATGGTTTCTCCGTATTACTCGTTCCCTACTGAAACGACGTCTTCGTAAAATAATGAGCCCGAGAGCACACAATGCGAGTGTCACCCTAGCCAGAGTCATCTTTCCAGAAATGCCAAGTATTTAGTCCACAAAGGTCTTCTCGAGTCGAACGAATACTGAACCAAGACTGTGTGTGCATTGCATGAGACTAGCGCCACCCGCTGTTAAGGAGGCTTATTGCATATCGCGCAAGCGCAGAACGTACACGCTGCTGTGTTGTCGGAAGCACGTCGAAGCGGTGTGTACAACGCAACTTTTCTGCCGAACGGGTCAGACGAGAGGCAACAGAGTGGGCGGAGAGTGGTCGGATAAGGCAGTTGGACGTCTGGGCGGTGTGTGGGGGCCTATACAGCCCCGAGTTCTCAGATTACCACCAGTACCACTGATGACTTTACTCTCCACATCTTCTCTAGCTCTTCTTTCAGCCCTTAGTATTTTTTCGAGCTTGTCATGTTCTTCTTGATGTTGATGTTCCTTGGGATAGCTGCATCTATTCTGCTGTCCTCTGTTGTTGGTCCACCACCCTGATGACCGGCAGTGTGTGAGTGTTTATGGCTCTGATCTTGTTCTTTCCATTCAGCTGACTTTTCAGGACATTTCTTGTGGGCTCTTCATGGTTTCCATTTGCTGGCGGGACTCCAAGGTATTAGTAGCTGTCTGCTATGTTGCCTTCTGGAACTTCATCCCCTTCAGTGGTGATCATCTTGCCTCTCTTTGATACCGTCCGACCACACTTATCTAGCCCGAATGACATCCCAATGTGAGTCGATGTCACACTCATTCCTAGCAGCTTGATGTCATCCTTGTAGGAGTTGGCTGAAGGTTACTCCACTTCTGAACCAGTATCCGTAGCCACTCTGAGTGATGAACTGTCTGAAGGGGTTCAGGCCTGTGTAGAACAGCAGGGACAGAGATCTCCTTGGTAAATGCCACACTTGATGGTAACTTTGTGTGCAATTACCTTTGATCTGGCCCCATTGAGTTCTGGATGAAGGCTGTTAGTGTCCTGTTGATGTTGTACTGTTCCAGCATTCCAGTGTCCATGTGTGACATCAGGCCATAGGTTTTCTTGTGATCAATCCAGGCCCTGCACAGGTTGGTCTGTCTGGTCTTACAGGCTCCAGTGACTGATTTGTCAACCAGTAGCTGGTTTTTGGCTCCTCTGGTGTTACTACTAACTCCTTTCTTGGCCCTGCTAATGTATTGATCCACGTGCCTACTCATCTTAGCTGCAATGATGCCTGACAGCAGCTTCCATGTTGTGCAAAGTCAGGTTATATATATGCTTATTTTAAATGTGTGTGTGTGTGTGTGTGTGTGTGTGTGTGTGTGTATACCCTCTGATGGAGACTTTAGCGAGGACAGCCAGCTGGGTGATGCTGGAGACTCTGAGGACTTGTGTTGTCAAACTGATTAGAGCTGAAACACAGAGGAGACATCATTAATCATCTCCTCCTGATTACAATAAAAGAACATTCAAATATGTTTCAACAGAAAGTTTGAATGGGGTTGTGAGGGTCTGTTGCTGTAGTAACACAAGCAGCCACATAGTGGTGCTGCTGCTGCCTTTCACCTGAGAAAGTTATGGAGCTTCATGACTTCTATTCAGAGATCACTTTGAATAAAATGTAGAAATATTTCACATCATGTGTGACTTTGATGTAAAGATGTTTGAAACCTTTAGACTGTTTTTAATAATCCTAAAACAGCTGTGAACAGATACACATTTTGTGTAATACACAAAAATACTCAAACAGATGAGGACAGGCAGATTATTTTGGGTTCAAATCAACAGAGCAGTCATTAGGCAGAATAAAATGTGACTGTCGTCATGTCGTCATGCTAACTTCAGCCGAATGAACGATTGACTTAGCTGACTCAAAGACATTTGGGTAAAAAAAACACAAAGATCTTGAAACATTAATAAATCTTCTTTCATTACATTGCTGGCATCGTGATAATCTCTGTTGTTTATTTGCACTCTGCACACTTTGTACTGCAACTGTTGCCCCCAAAAATCCCTCAGTATAAATACAGTTGTATTCTATATTAGCTATATAACTACTACTGTATGTTTCACACACATTACATTGATCTAGCCGGGGCTAAATCAATCAGTCGATCAACAGAAGATGGATCAGAAACAATTTAGAATGTATCATTTACATGTTTTAAGCAGAAATGCAACTTGATTCTCTGTTTGAAACTATAAATAAAACATACATAATATAAATAAAAAATGAATAAATAGTGAATAATAAAGTTTAAGCACTGGTTCGATAAAAAAAACTTGTTCTTCCTGAAAACAAAGTTTAAGAGCTGCAGAAGAGTACTGTCAGACTGTAACCACACTGAAACCTGTCATTAACATGCCTCCATCCGCCACAGAAACACGAACACACATTGAGACAGAAGGACGTGAACACCGGTGTCGTCTCTGAGCTCTCCAAAGCAGCTCTGCTTTAATGAATGCTGATTGAATCTTTTACAGGCTGTTCACACACACAGACTCTAAGCAGCAGCTCATCAGCACACAAGAAAGTAGATCATTTCCACACATGCTTAGCCTCATTCACCAAACGTTACACAAAAATTACAGTACAACATATAAATATCTATCTCATTACTTACCTATATAATAAATACACAAATGTCAATTAGGTGGTAATCTGCATGATAAATAAAGAAGACGTATTACGGTAATTCTTTTGACCCTGATAAACATGATTACTTGGAGTCCTGTGCTCGGCCCTCTTTTGACTGTAGTTTGGCCGTTTCAGTTTCTGCGTGGGCAAACGGCTCTGCAGTCTCCTTTTATGTGGAATTGCAGGGGGGTTTCTATGCTAAGAAGGATGAACAGTTAAAAGACATATTAAAGATAAAAAAGATAAAAGACTCAGAGGATCAGCTTGCCACTTAAAGGGAAATATGTATATATATATATATATATATATATATATATACACACATCTACATATATTAGGGCTGTCAAAAGATTGATTTTTTCAATCGCGATTAATCGCATTTTGTCCATAGTTAACTCGCGATTAATCGCAAATTAATCGCATTTTTTGGCACATTTTTTTTCTTCTAAATGTACCTTTATATATATATTTTTTCATATTCTTAATACTTTTAACAACATAAGGGCAAATATACTTGATTTATGAAAATGTTTATTTAACACTTCAAATATCCCCTTACCAAAACATGGGATCAAAACAGGGTTATAAGAATATATCACAAACAATTAAAGTGAACATGTCACAGGAGATAGTGTAACAGGAGATAAGTACAGTTAGGATATAAGTGCATTGGCTTGCAAGTGATATCTCAGACTGGACGTACTTCTATGGTAGCTCATTTCATACCCACAGTACGCGCACCTTCAAGGTACGTGTCCACAGGGGCGATTTTAAAGCGTGTGGACGCGCCGCTCCCAGTATTGCACGCTTGGTGGGCTGCCACTAGAGGATGATTGACAGGCGCTCTCCTTCAAACAACACATTTTTGCGAGCGTTCCCGAGGCGGCGAGTCGAGCCCGGCGCCTCTGATTAGCATAAAGTAGATTCGACTTATACTTTAGGCAAATGAGGAGCGGCCAACTCGCGCGCCGTCTCTCGACATTCACCGCAACGCTACCAGAATGCATTGCACGGCTTTTCACATAGACAATGAATGGGACGCGAGGAAACACCACTGCCTGTGGACACGCACCTTCCCTCTGGATCAAGACTACAGGTGCCACCGACGGCCATAAATCATACAATGCGCGTTTTTTTATTTAAAATACCGAGCGTTAATCGCGCGTTAAAAAAATTAACGGCGTTAAGAGGATGTTGCGTTAACGCGTTAACTTTGACAGCCCTAATATATATATATATATATATATATATATATATATATATAGAGAGAGAGAGAGAGAGAGATAAATAAAGAATATAACCTCGACGTGGTTACCATGTTGATGAGACACACTGACCATCAAATAATGTGCTGATAGGGTTAAAACCAAATATAACAATTACATTAGTGCCACACATGCTTTTTCTTATTACTATTTGAGACTATGCTTTAAGTTTTGTAATCACAGTTCCTATGATGCTTTGGGGTTAAAAGCAGGTAAAAGTATAATGTAGCATTAGGAGATATATTTGTTTTTAGTCAATATTAGTTTCCACATAGTCAGAGAAAACAAACAATGGATTACTGCGATACTGAAGAAAACCTCAATGGACGTCTATTCTGGATGGACAACACACAACGATGTCCTCTGGTAGTGTTTCACATCTGTGTGTTGGCATCTGTGTAACAGTTATGTTGACTCTGATTTTGAAAGATGGCTGTTCCATGAGGTACTGATGGGATCTACTGCGACAACAATGAAAAGTGTGGAATGGACAAAGGCAACAGGACTGTACCTGACTATCTGCAGGTCAAACTTCACTGACGTGTCTTCCTCCGGCAGCTGTTGCACAGTGAACCGCAACTCTGCCAACACCTGGCCAATCACAGCACAGGAAGAGAGGGCAAAGGACCAATCAGAGAGAAGGAGCAGGCAATACAGTTGATAATCATTTTAGGGTCCAACATTTGAGAGGTCAAAGACAAAAGTATATTATTTGAAATATTTCAACTATTTGCATTAACAAGTTTGTTAGCCTTTAATGTGATAACACCATTAGTTTTATATGTTTATAAATGAGGACCATTTTATACTAAGAAAATGTTGTTCAGAGTTCACCTGGACTCTGCTTAGCCTCCCCCCTCTACTTCTCCTCCGCAAAAAATAAATCAATAAAATAAACCTAGTACTCATTGCTTGTTTGTATTGTAGTGGCACTTTACTTTAGTATTTTTAGCTCTCTGTATCGTAGCACTAATCTCTGTTGTATACCAACTACAGGTTAACTTAGCAAGTGGGCATGCTTGAAACTTGAAACCATTACTGTACTGATAGCGATATACTGTTGCACTTTCTTCCAACAAATGTACTTATTATAAGTCGCTTTGGATCAAAGCGTCTGCTAAATACCCTAAATGTAAATGTAAATAATAAAGAAAGAATATAGGAAATAAATTAAGTAAGAAGCAAATAAAGAATAACAAAAGAAAGCATTAGAAAAGAACAATTATTAATAAAGAAAGAAAATTAAATATATGAAACCAAAGAAAAAAAATAATTAAGAAAATAAATAAAGTATAAGTATAGAAAGAAAATAAGAAAAATAAATAATGAAACAAAATAAGGAAAACAACAAGGAAATAACATCAGAGATGCCAAATCCAAATAAATGTGTTGTTTCTGTTCACATTTGTTGACAAAATGTCAAAAATATTAGTTGAAATATTTCACACCATGAGTATTTCTTATTCATGCTCAACATTCAGTCCTTCGTCCTGCAGGTAAAAAGTAAAAAAAAAAAAAAACTCCTGTAAAAATCTCAGTTTAGTTTTTCCTTTCTGTTCAAACACTGTAAAAATGTTATTTTTAATTTAAGGACTTATTACATTACAGTAGTAAGTTAAGTTCCGTGTATTTTCAGAGTAAATACAGTCAACTTTGTTATTTAAAACTCAGAATCCACAAGAGTCAGATTATCTCTGAAAATATACTGAACGCAGCATGAGATTTAGTTCCTACAATCATGCTACTGAAGGGATCACTGACCTTGGTTCCCCCCTTCATGGGGTTTCCCAGGTCACACACCACCATCTTGGTCTGATTCTCCTTTTTGGTAGCACAGGACAGCCTGCTGAGAGTCTGTAAAACAACAAGAACGCAGCACTCATCACCCCAGTTTTATCTCTTAGAACACCTGAGAAAAGAACTGGACTGTGTTTATTCTATATCTAAATATGAATTTATTGCATTAAAAACAGCACACACACACACACACACACACACACACACACACACACACACGCACAGCTCTGGAAAAAAATAAGATCCTGCTCTCTTACTTATATGATTTCTTACTTATATCAGCATTTCTACATGTATGGCAGATATTCCATTCCAGTTTCTGTTGAATTCCAACACAGGCACACTACATTCTAGTTAATGAGGTACTGATAAGGTGATCATCAGAACCAAATCTTATTTAACAAGGAAAAGTATAAAAACCACAAGGACAAGTGACCTACAAAAGAATGGAAAGTGGTCTTTGTATTGGCGTTAGTACTGAAGGACGTTGACTGAAGCTGACGTTACCTCAATGCGGGCAACCTCCACGAAGTCGGCCTGTTGTGGAGGGTAGACATGGAGCTCAGCCTCGTAGGCTCCCTCTCCCTGATTCTCAGCACTGACCTCCAAAGTCAGAGCGTTTTCATCGCCAATGTAGATCTGCTGACGGTCACTAGGGCAAAAAACAACAAAGGTTTCATTTCCAATTTACCTTCCTGCAGTTTTGATATGAGAAAAACATATTTTGTGTTATTCCAACACACACACACACAAACAATAATAAATATGCCCAAAGACACAGGCAATGAAAGCAGACAGCACAAACTTGATGAACATGCAACTGATTGCACCGCTACATTTTGATTGGCTGTTTGCAGAACACTGTTGTCATTATCTCATAGCTGTCAGAAGTAATTATTTTAAATAAGAAAGTAACTGTGGTCACCATGAATGGTGTTGATCATCTTCCAAGTCATTACTTAGAGAAAGAAAAGATTAAACATCTTTGATATTCTTAGAAACAAAACATCTGGTAATAACACACAGGTTTAACGTGGAGTGGTTCAACAGGAAAAAATGGTCAACCGCTAGTTATTCAGAGAAGTTTTGCTTTGTTTGTCAAATTGAAAAAACTGCTTGATGATGTGGTGAAACACTTGATTGAGCAGCAATGTCGCCCTGGTTTAAGTGTATTATTGAGTTTCCTACCTCTTCACTGACAACCTCAGGTCAGGTTTACAGATGTTGTCATCACCACAATCCAAAAGGATGTGAGCCTGAGGGAAGGAAGAAAGGAAGGAATAAACATAAAGGAGGAAGAAAACCACAGTGAAAAAGAGAACACAGGAAAAAAAGCAGATCGGTGATAGTGAAAAAGTTGAGGCAGTTAAGCAGCTCAAACACAGGTGTGTTACCTGCTTGGTGACGTTGGACGGCGTAGACTTGTCGAGGATGGGCAGCAGCCCAGATTGGTCTGCAGCCCGCTGGTAGTCCAGACTATACTCCATCACCACAGAGATCGGAGTGATCTTATCCCGAAACTCACGATCGTCCTAGCATAAAGAATGAATGCATCAACTCTAATTCTGTAGACGTGAAACTGCAGCCAAGTGCTAGTGAAGTATGCACATGGCTGCTAGTATTTGCTTCTCTCACCAGCCCCCCAAAAACAATGGTAATCTATTGAGTGGATTTAAAGAAAAATGTATGCATTTATATATTTCCATCACTGGTCTGCACTAATGTAATTTAAAACAAGACATCATCCAAATAAATGCAGCAGAACCAGAGACATCCTCATTTTTATTCCACATATAAAAGAAAGAAAGAATGAAAGAAAGTAGGCAAAGAAAAAAAATAGAAAAAACAATAACAGAAAAAAACTGAAAAAAGAAAGAAAAAGAAAGAAAATCTGAAAATAAATTGATCGAAAATAGGAAACTAAGAAAATATTACATAAATAATAAAAAAAAAAATATAAAACAATGAAAAATAGGAAAAAGAAAAGAAATATTAGTAATAAGTATTAGTTGAAATATTTGAACTTTTTCTGTCTATTTGTGTCTTTACACTGAATTTGTATGAAATCACTCTGCATGAAAAGTGTGCTTCGTGTGAACACCGCATTAGTATATAATAATTAATGCTCAATATTCAGACGTACATAGTCCTTCGTCCTGCAGGCAGAAAGTAAATGAAACTACTATAAAATCTTTACAAATGTCGAACATAACACTATATAACATGCACTTTTTATATAAGGTCTTATTACATTGCAGTAGTAGGTTATGTTCAGTGTATTTTCAGAGTAAGAGCTTTTTTCCTCTTTCCACAGTTAAACAGGATGTGAGGTAACTGGTTCAACTTAAACTTTGTAATCTGTGGTTATTAAACAGGTTCTTATTCTTTCATTCTAAAATGTGTTTCATCATTTCCTCACCCTCAAGAAGACATGCTGCTCCTCGCAGGCCGGCCCTTGTCCGTTGGACACTGTCATGTTCTTGGCATACTGAAAGGTCCGACTGTGCAGGAAGAGGACGCGTTTAGTCGACTCCTTCTGCTTCAGACGGTCCAGCATGAGATCAACACGGAAATCTGGAGGAGAAGAAGTCCAAGAGACGAGAAGTCATGAAGCTGCAGAACTTGTTAACAGTGTATGCATGACGGCTCTGTGTTAAAATTGTCTTCACATGCCATCATTAGAAAGTATGTTTGTTTATGTTGGAGAGGGAAGCCGGTGGTGTTCAACTTACTGAGAGTAGCTGGAGCTCCGCGGCCGCTGGCCTTCAGACAGTACCTCACCCTGAAGCTGGAAACCAAAAGAGTGGACACTTTACATGATAAGATGACATTAGATCACTTAACTATGCAATTTATATTTTTTTCTTACACCATTAAAAGATTTTGCCTGATTACATTTACACCTGGTATTTACATCCTGCGTCCACATTGAGATATGAGCACGCCGTCCAACTCGAACAACCAAAGTTGTGAGCAATTACGTACTTATGCTAACTTATGCTTTAAATAATGACGACAATAGATAAATACATTTATGAAGCCTATTTTACATATGTTCATGTGACATCCGTGAGAACTCACCAGGACACGAGTGTGGCAATACCAGTAAGTGTGCAGGTCTTTTCCTCTGGGTTGATGATCTGAGGCGTCATGACTAATGTGGCGTTCACGCTGATTACTGGACGAGCTCTGACACAGACACAGACACACACACACACAGACACACACACACACACACACACACATATTATCAGGGAAACACACAGCTCTGTAGTGAAGGGGTTAATGTGTCCTAAAAGCATCTATAAAGTCAGTAGGAGAAACCTGAATGAAAACAGCAGCTCTTTGATATCAGAGGTGGCCCACTCATTAAACTCCTCACAGACACAGCAGGGAGATAGATACACACACACACACACACACACACACACACACACACACACACACACAGTATGATTACCGGTATAAAACAGCTTTGTCTGCTCCAAACACTCCCACTATTAAATCTGAAAGACAGAGACACACATCAGTTTATTTTCAGCAGCAGAGGTTAATTTATATATAATGATTATATATATATATATATATATATACATACTGTATATATAAACTGTATGTGTACCTGGATATCCGTTCTGATCTATGTCAGTATTTCCAGTCATGGAGTATCCAAAACTAGCAGGCATGTAGCTGGACGCCCATTTGCCCTGCAGGACCTGAGAGACGAGACACAACTCATTCTTCTAAATTGACAAATATCATGTTAGTAAGTCATGGTACAAGTTTTAAAAAGTATTCTTTTTGTCTCTTGCTGTTGACTTCCATACTCAATCTGAAATAAGGTCCTATGGGGGACACCACAAGGGGTGAGACTTGGCTTTTCTATGGAGATGAAACTGTACTGGTTTAGATATTATGCTTAAACTGAGGACTTGCATTAAAACATGCAGTAATAATCACACAATCTCTGTGAAAGCTTGATATTTCTAAATGTTATCACAACCATATTCATTTCTATACAAACAGACTCTTTTTCTGGTCAAGAATTAACATTCCATCTCACATTTTAGCCCAAATGTTGTAAATAACCTAAAAATAAAGGCCATTTTTCCATCTACATTTCCATGTCACCTGTGGACAAACTCAACCTGTTGAGAAAGATCATGTGACACGATTGAAAGCTGCACAATAGCTACTTCATAGAACAGGTGGACAGACACAAAGTCCTGTTAAGGCTGATTGAATGTCTGTGCAGGAATTTGGTCATAAACCAAAGTATTAGACACATGTTGACCAAATCGATTTTGATATTTACCTGTGAAGGTGAAGAGTCCGGCCCCTTAGGGCGACCATTGTGGATGTAGACCAGGCCGTGATGGTCGGGGCCTCCATATGGAGCAGAGATGGCCACATCTGGAGAGAGAAGCAAGATTAGGCTTGTGCCAGGCGGCAACCTCTGCCTCTAAAAAGTGAAGGCAATGCTTATGTGCCTTAAACTTACATTCTTTCTACTGGCCATCAGGGGGCAAATCCTCTGGTTGCAAAAAGAAATTATCCTACTTCTCCTTTGATTATCTCAGTTATTATTATAAACATGAGATTATGGTCTCGAACATGAGTACTTGTTGACGTTGAACCTTTCAAAAACCACATTTTCACTGTGGTCAAAAAAATGTTTATCACCCAAACACACCCGTATTAATGTGGCTGTCTAGTAGTCTGTCTGTTTCACTTCAGGGAGATTCCCCTCACTCACTATCAATTCATCAATACATGGGCCTAAAACACTGTTGTTTTCTTTCCATGGAGACAACATGCCCCCGGCATGAGGTATTGGCAATCTATCAGCATATTGATAGGACGATCCAACTATGAAGAACATCTTCCAACTCTACATGAGATGTGAGGTGAAGCAGGAATAATCAGGTGTCGGGTAGGGTGGTCTGTCTCACCGTTGTATCCGTCCATGTCCAGGTCTCCCAGTGCTGTGATGGCAGAGCCGTATCTTGCATAAACCTCGGACCCTGTGAGCATCTGTGGTGGGTGGAAGGAAAATCCACCACGACCCAGGTACACTGAGACCTGGAGAACACACACACATCCCGTCAGTCGTAGTAAATACGGAGGCTAAGTTATTACTTGACTACTCACATTTTGATGAATGCTCTGTGAACAGTTTACACACAGACTAGTTCTGCTCACGTTTCATGAATGAGAGCCAGTGTGTTTATCAGCGAGGTTAGCGGGGACCACGATCATTCATCAGCAATGTGTACAAAACAACACAGCAGTTATTTAGTTGATGTTTTAAGTCTACTGATACTAGAAAAGTATGTCGATACCCTGCTGTTAAAAATGGTACAGTACCACATTTCATTAGTAGAAATATTTTTAAGTATGACAGTGTTTGACAGAGAGTCTTTCCTATGACTTGTGTAGATGTGCGACAGAGCTGTTGTCTCCATCAGCAGAACAAATCAGCAAAATGTATGTGCCTTCCATATTTACAGAGGCAGGAGTAGATTTTGTGAGTATCTACGAAAGGTTTGGAGCTACTAACATTTTGACAAATGCCGAAACACGTAAATTTCCCTCTGCGAACCGTTTACTGACAGAGTTTTCTACTGTTACTGTGATGTCTTCCACATTTTAGCAGCTTTCCCTCATTAACTGAACTTCATCTGGATTTATTATCATTGAGTTTGTTTCTGTTTTGGAAGCCTCTCTCAGTCTCCCGGGCTGCAGTACCACTTTCTACCTGAACGTTACTGATGAGTGGTGGGGGTGCTGTTTTACAAAAAATGATCTTATTAAACACTGTCTTTTTTAATATAGAAATATATAATAGGACTATTATCTCTATTATTCCAATACTTTTCCTGTCATTTTACATTTTTGCATTGGTATTGCTTCAGTATTCAGATATTTAGGCAGGGTATTGTATAAAGTCACAATTTTGATATTGTCAACACTAGTCACAAGCATGTTGACATGTTAATGTTTAATATTTTCGCATTTTCACTGTCTTGACATATAAGCATTTGTGTGGTAGCTTACTAACCTTAGCATTAACACCAATCTGACTGCATCTTCATGTATTCTGATGTTTGTCTTGTGCTGCGTGGGTGCTTGTATTCATGTGTGACCGCTAAATAATTGTAGTTTTCACAACTACACGTGTGTGCATTTCCTACCTGTCCCACCTCCCTCAGCTTTCCATCTGACCCTCTGTCCATGAAGAGAGGAGCTCCCACCAACAGATCCACCAGACTAAATGAAGCAAAAAAGAACACAAAGAAGAATCATAAAACCTCTCATAAAGGATCTCTAGAGGTCTCACTCTGCTGGTGTTTTCATCTTGAACACACACAATAACATTTCTGACTAAAATCTCCTTGAGCCCGATCACACATGTTGAATGTATTTCCTGCCTCATAAAATACGTGTTAAGGATTTGTTTTGAATAATTTGAGACCTTCATTGTTTACATCGACTTGTGGTCTTCTGCTGATTTTAATTGGCGCACTGCAGCGTTTTTATGACACATTACTGCCACCAGCTGTTAGCAAACTGCATGTGGCAGAAATGTGTGTCTTGTTAACCCTGTATGTCGAAGAGTTTATTGATATTTAAATGGACTAATAGAAGTCTGGACTATATCTTCAGAATTCCTTGACTGAACATAAAGTTCTTCCTAAGTTCTGAAAAATAAATCAAGATTCATCACTAAAACTTCAGCCTCAACTAGTAAAGTGGTTGAGGGTCGAAGCACCACCAGTGGGTTGCCGAGGTCAACAAAAGCTTCAGAAGCAGCAAGAAGAAAGTAACGTTACATCCTCTTTTGTGTAAATGGAGCAGACGAACACACACTTACTTATCATTGTTAATATCAGTAGCAGCCACCGAATGTCCAAAATAGGCTGCCATCTAGAAGACAGAGAGGAGGGAGGGATGAAATAATGAAGTCATTATTACAGCTTAGTAAATTCTAAAACGTAAAACTCAAATGAATGAAGACACATTAGCTTATATTCTGATATATTCTTAAAAGACACATGAGAACATCAACTTGACTGACTGTTATCTCGGCAGGAAGGAGAGGGATCTATACTTAAAACAATAGATATTTAGAAGGTAAAGGAACTATATATATAGAGAGAATATTAAGTAATATCACACATGACTATAAATATATATATTCATACACACACACACACACACACACACACACACACACACACACACACACACACAAATAACACAATATTGTCTTGTTTATTTACAGTTATTGACAGCAGTCGTGTACTGAAGCAAAAAGCAAAACGTTTTGTGATTGACATTGTGGTCAGCAACAAAGCCTCATAACATTTGTGTTAAAACTCTCAGTCTCTGAACTGCTGATGTTGGTTGTGTTGATTCGAGCTCATGACTTATAAAATTAGATTAGTGACCGAGTCATTTTCCAAGTCACACAACCCAAACCCCAGTGACTAACATGAGATGGGCCTCATCAAGCTTTAAGGACACAACGGAGACCAAAAAACAGGAAAGAGACATTGATAGACAGCTGTGAAGTGACAGAGCAGAGAGAGAGAGAGAGAGAGAGAGAGAGAGAGAGGAACAGGAAACTGTGAAGACATGTTGGTGGGGTTAGAGGAAGTGAGGAGGAACTTTGTCATTGTCTGCTCTGCTGATGGTATCTCCTCCCTGTTTCTCCTCTCTTTCTCTCTCTCTCGGTTTTGATTAATTTAGCTTTCTCCAAACAGCTTCTTCAACTCCAAAACAAACAGCTTTTTGGTGCCGGATCCTAATTTGATGCTCTTAATAACGTTTTGGGGGCCTTTCGGCCAACTAAGACAACAGCTGTACTTCAAAACGGATGCTTTCAATGTGTTTGGACCTTTATGCAAATAGATTTTGTTTCCACCTCTGGTTGTTTTATTAGCTCTGTGACAGAATAGTCTGATTGAGCTATATATCTCTGTACAGTACTTTATATCCAGAGTCCTCCAGCTCACCTGTGTTCCTGTGAAGTTCACCATGGACTCCATGTTGTTACCGTTGAAGATGTTAACCTGGAGCATCAAACACAACACAGGAAGTCAGCTGTGCTTTACACCAATACTGCGAGGATCCATAATGAACACTTACATAACCCAGCGCCTTGTTTCCACGAGGTACTCCGGTCACGTAATCTGTGGACGAGAGAAAAATCAGTGACTGATTCAGTCAGCATCTAACTACTATTTTCATTCATTATATGTTCATCTTTATAATATTCATTATTAATTTTCATTCATTTGGTCATAAAAGTGAATATGAAAATTGTGGAAAATGCCCAAAAGGTGATCAGATGTTTCACTGTGATGTTCAGACAAGGACAAAAAGAAAATCTTCACATTTGAGAAGATGGAAACATCACATATTTGGAATTTTTGCATGCTAAATAACCAATTTTAGCTGTGCAATGGATCATAAAACTCAGATCGCATCATGGTTTTCAGTCACGGATCGGATCAGCAGAATAGTAGGAAACAAAAATGACTTTTAGAGATGCAATGATGATGTTAGCCAATCATCAATGAACCATATTGGCCGAAACAGATGGTTTGTTGTTGTTGTGTTGTGGCAGCCGGCATACAAACCTCCAAACTATTTCATTTCACCACCATCCCGAAAAATAATTTGAACCATCCTGGAATCAGTGTATCACCAGCAGTAATTAACCGCAGTTCACGTCCATACAGATTATGGATTAACTGCGGCCAATTGCAGATTAGTTTACTGTTGTTCAATTTATCAAATAATTGGCTGATTGTAGGTTTACATGGAGCATTTAATTGAACAATATTGAGAAAAACTGTACAGTTGTGTTCCTTTGAGATGGTGGTGGTGGCTAATAACCAGGGTGTTCTGATCTATAACCTGGAGTGTTAGAAAGTTTGTACCTTCTTTTCCGTCATCGTTGAAGTCTCCCACTGTCACAGAGTACCCTGTAGACACAGACAGACTCAGCAAAACTATAAACACTGACAGTTCTTACCATTGTTGGGATTTGAATTATATCAAGTCACCAGCTGTGTGTTCAGGATTTTATTTATTATATACTTTTACCACAACGATATTAGGGCTATTGTAGTAAAACCCTCATCATAATTACGGTCACAGGAAGGGTAATATTACAAGGTCGAAGTGCCACAGTTTCATCATGACTGTGTTGGGGTTCGAGTCTGCCTAAAGGATTAAACTCAGTGTGGGAGGATCGTCTCCGGCTTGAAAAGGCCCCATGTGTCTCCAGCCATGAGCTCTTCAGCATATATGACGACATGAAAATTTCACAACACCATTATACTGTGAAAATGTATTGCAATTCACAAGTTCAATTATGCTTAAAACTCTAAAAATGGGTCTTGGCAATAAATCATGTTTTCTTTTAAACTTCCTACCATGACATCTTTTTAAAGATTAACCCTATAATGCAAATTCACCACAATTAACTTATTGTGGTTGCATCTTTGTATGAGTAAGATAAAAATATAGTATATAAATAAAGCTACTACTGTTATTATTTGTATTATTACTACTACAATAATACAACTTGTGAGTTTTTTCTAAGAAACTTGCCACTTTAATCTCAGGAAATATTGGTATTTTTTTCTCTGAAATGTATGAGTTTAATCTAAATATTACCCCACTACCAGTGTTCTGTCATTTTTATTTTTTCTCCAGAAATGGCCTTAATACTCAGTTGTATCTTACAGATGCTGATGGTCAACGTTTATCTTGTCATTACTATAACTAATGAATGTGTGAGTGTGTGTGTGGTTACCCAGGTAACTGTCGTCGTACTGAGCGCTGGCCGACTTGGTGGTGAGGGTGTTTCCGTACTGAGTTACTAAATTTTGATCAAGGCGGGTGAAAATCTCAGAGACGTCATCAGAGATCAGTTGACCTGAAGAGAGAGAATGTTAAAGAACAAGAAGAGAGAACATTAGGAGGAACATCGGAGAGTAAAGAACATACGACTTCATACGCAAGTTTGTTTACAAGCTTTCGGTTTAGAAAAACACATAGAACATGTAATTAAAGGAGCCACAGAGACGCAGTGTTAACAAGTGTATAATCAGAACCAGAGGAGTGTGTGTGTGTGTGTGTGTGTGTGTGTGTGTGTGTGGCGCTGGTTGTGTTGTTGTGAGTGTTGACTCAACAGGAAACTATAATTAGGCCAACACACCCCAGAAAGAGAGACAGAAAACATGTGTGACTGACTCAGGTTATATACACACACACACACACACACACACACACACACACACACCTGGCTGGACTTTATCTGCTTATTAAACTCTTAAGGCGGTGATGATGATGCATGTTGCAGTCCACAGTGAGATGTCATTAACTTACACAGGGAACTAGCTAACGGCATTTTTTAAATGGAACAGAAACATGATTGGTTGATGCTGAAAAATGCAGCTCAATTTGATTCGTAGCATGTCACACCTGTCATGCAGTGTCAAGTATAATCTATATTATTATATAATTTTACACTGTGCGCATGAGTGCCGGCAGCAGTCAATCAGTGGAACAGCATGTGTCTTTTGTAGATTAGCGTCGTCAAAAACGCCTTTTGGATTTTTCTTTGGTATAGATACTGTTTTCCACCGGATATAGATGTCCATCCACTGTAACTTAGTCCATTTAGTTGCATTCGTACAATGAGCAGAAAGAAGAAACTCAACCCAGTCAAACAAACAGGCATGGCGTCTAGATGATCCATACTCTTTGTGATTTTGGTGCTCACGTGGCAGCATTACTACAGAACGGTCACTTTCTGACACCGGTTCGGCTCCACAAAATCTAATGCAAAAAAAGGTTGACATGGATGGATTAAAAATACAGATTGGTTGGAGATTTTGTTTCGGTGTCATGATCAAACTTAATGTTAACCCTAATGTTGACATGGACCAGTGATTAAAAAGAAAATGTATCACTTAAAGTTGCAGGTTGACTGATGGATGAATGTCATATTATTGGTTGAAATGTGTTGGTCCTAGCTAACATAAAAACTAGGGGTGGATCGATTCACAAGTGTCAAAAATGAATTATTATAATAATAATTGTTGTTACTTTGTGTAATGAGCATATGCCAGAAACGATCACAACAGTCACAGAAAGATAAAGAATAAATAGGTATAAAATATGTATAAAGAAATACATTTGATTTGTTAATACCTCTTGGATAACTTATTTATGATGGGTATATGTTCAATATATGTACTTCTGTAGACACATACTTATCCTATATCCCATATACTTTGTGTACCTTCCTGGACTACTTAATATATTATACATATGTAAACTTGATATACAATCGGTTTAAATGTGTTACACAGAATGTATTGGTTCTATTGTCATACTAATTGATACAACATTATTTATTATTTAAAACAGTTGTTCTAAATAATCAATGTCACATATGCTTTGTGGATGCATCATGGGTATTTAAGATACCGACTTTCTCGAGCCTCGTGCTCGAAACCTTAATGCAAATAATTCCTTAAAACAGGAGATGTTTTGTGTGCAGATCCATCTGTTTTAATTGTGATTTCTTAAAATCACCAAAAGAAAATAAGATCAATATAAATGCTCAGAGATTCTTCATTGGTGAACACACACAAACTCGCACACACACACACACACACACACACACACACACACACACACACACACACACACACTCACCCTGCCAGTAGAAGCTTCCAGGTCCTCCAACCACCACTCTGTTGTTCTTCTGAAAACCACAAAAAAAAAGATGTTTCTCAACTTTCACTTCTTATCCGGCCCGTCAGTCACTGATGAAGTTCTCTGATCCTTTACTAACCTTCAGGAAGTCGACACTGAAGCCAGCCTGGCAGAAGCCCTGTCCCTCAGGTGAGTTGGAATCTGGACACAGAAAAGAACATTAAGCATTAAATGACCACAACATAACACTAACCATTATATGATATATACAGTAATAAGAATGATTATTATTGTCATGATGATCATATTTATTGTTATTATTATCAGCAATATTGTTACTAGTATTATCATTATCCACATTATTAACAGTGTTATTTTCATTATAATTGCCATTATTATTACCATTACCATTATTATTGTTACTATTATTATTATTATTATTATTATTATTATTATTATTATTATTATTATTATTATATCATCATCATCATCATCATCATCATCATCATCATCATTATGGACATTCAGTGGGGAACAGTCAATTTTACCATGGATGTGTTTTAAGGGTACTTTCTCTACAAGTTCAGAAGATTGGTGTTTCGTCATTCCGACAGTTTACAGTTTTTCCATATTTACACAAGTAATTGACCCAGGACATCACACTAGTTCAAAGTTCCTGGTTGACATTCATCTGTAAAGAAGACAGTTGGAGAAGAGAAAAGTACAGACTTGATCTGCATGGCGAATACTCGACAACCGTCTCTCCTTTCTTCAGGTAGCACGTTCCCACCGGCTCTCGCTCAGAAACACTGAAGGTTGACCACTGATACAGAGGAGCACAGGCCTGGAATAACACACACAATCGATACATAAATTACATAGGGATTTAGATATACATCCATCTCCATATCTTATCCTGGGGGGGGGGGGGGAGCCGATCCCAGCTGACATTGGGCGAGGGCAGTGTACACCCTGGACAGGTCGCCAGTCTATCACAGGGAGACATGTAGAGACAAACAACCATTCACACCTACGGGACATTTAGAGTCATCAATGAACCTATCCCCATCCTGCATGTCTTTGGAGCGTGGGAGGAAGCCGGAGAACCCCGGAGAGAACCCACGCTTACACGGGGGGAACATGCAAACTCCACACAGTGCTAGCCACTACACCACCCTACAGCCCCTGAGATATACATACAGATAAATAATAGCAAAAAAACAATTAAAAGAATGTAAAATAACAATAGAAACTACACAAGTCAAGTCAAAAAGTGCAGTATAAATTCAGGCAGTTTCCATGACCAGTGTTGTATTTAAACTCCTGATGCAGTTTTGTCACCAATGAAATGACTGTGGTGATTACAGCAAAGTAAAGTACATCAGTCACAATAATATACATATAACCAGGGCTCCAGACTAACTTTTTGCATTGGTTGCACTGGTGCGCCTAACTTTTTTTTTTTAGGTGCATCAGCACAAAATTTAGGTGCAACCCAAATTTTTCATCGTGTCGCCCATAACGCCAAAAAGTCACCTTTTTATCGGTCTCTTTTACATAATGACACCCCCCTTATGGCCTAGGTTAACTGCAGCACCATCAGCACCCAGAACACCCGTTTTCTGCAGCCAATCTGCACACTGATGCCCAAGCGCAGTAAATGCTTGCTTTGTGGCACAATAAAAAGATCATACAGGTCACTAGCCTATAGATTGTAAATAGAAAACATTTTATGTGATCTTAGCCTAGCCTACTTATATTTTTACTTAGGCTATTCATTTTTAATAATAATATTTGGAATAGGCTACTATACAATTTCCTATTCATTAATCTCTCATGCTGTAATGTGGGCCTTCAAACACTGTGCGTGTCCATGCTCCACCTCGACATGTCCAATTAACATGTTGACCGGACTCCCTTTATGCAAAATGCAGCAGTAGACAATAACGCACTCCTTCATAGAGACTTCTGTGTCGCCGTCAGTCATGAATGACGTGTACGTGGCGTTTCCAACCTCCGCAGCTGTCTTGTTCTTTAGTGTTGGCATTTTTTTCATCAGAATCATTTCGGACTTAAATTTAGTGAACGGCAACCCTCCGTTGCAATATTGTATGCAACGTTAAATTTTATAATAATTTCAGATTCCTCAGCGGACCTGATCGATACAGCCTGACGCTGAAATGCAGCTGGATGAGGGGCCACTTTATTAACACACTTATCACGGCATGTAGTATGCTTTTTGGACATATTGCGCTTTTTCAACCTTCTCGATGCGAAATGTTGTTGACTCCTCCACAAACGCACTATTACCGGCAAATTCTGACCGCACTCCCGAACAATAAATGCAGTGCATTGAGTCCAATGCACTGCAATTGCTTCAACCAGTCCTGTCTGAAGGCATATTTTTGGGCTTTTTAATTAGTCTCGGGGCAAGGCTTTCTGCCTCTCTTCACTTTCAAAGAGAATCGAAGCGCTCAGAGTACCTGCTCAGCTCGCTCACATTGTTCGAACTGACACAATTTACAGCAGTGAAAAGGACCACAGCCAATCAGAGGCAAGGACCCGCCCGAGCTCTGTCTCTTTAATGGTTAAGACCACGATGCCATCAGGAGAACACAAAGAGATGCTGCGCTTATGATTTTTTTTTCCACCCGAGCAGCATTAGGTGTACCAGTGCGACCTACAATTTTTTTCAGTCGCACTCATAAAAATTTTGGCGTATTTGCGACCAAAATGGTCGCACTCTGGAGCCCTGTATAACTGCTGTGAATGGGTGTATTATGAGAGAAACCAGTAAACACAGTCACTCGTTAAACTCGTTAGACCCAAAGACTTGGCTACAACAAGCTCTATAGAGGCTAAGTGTCGCCCCTGCCGGATTCCCACATGGGCTGTTATTTCAGAAAAAATATGTATGTTAGTCAATGGCAAGATTTTTTTTCATCCTGTTTGTCAATTTCTATGATTATTTTGAACGTCAAGAACATCAGTTAGTTGCAGGTTTCTCCTCGTATCATTTAGTTCAGTGTGAAACCGCTCAGTGAACTTCATCTCTCGTCTCACACAACGTACGTCACTAACACACCCGTTAGCTTGTCTTGCTAGCTAGATAGCGATATACGTTCCATCACTAATGTAACGTTATCTTAGCTGACGTGAAAGATGGAGACCGGTATAACTTAAATTCACAAACATCATATGTGTAATTCATGGCATGATTCAGACATCAAATGTCATGGTGTTTGACATTCTGCACATGACCACAGATCATCACGAACTTGTACACTTGTAATGGCTCTTGGTGTAACGTTACACAAAATGTTTCTCCACCAAATACATGTGTATATGTGACCACTAAATATTGGGCCACTTGGTAATGTATTCTACCCACTCAATAATATCACAAAGATGCGATTGCACCACCATCTTTTGGTGGTTAATGTTCTTGCATAGCTTAAGAAGTTGTTGCATGGTACTTCTGTTGCCCAACTATGTGTCATCATTGTCTGCAAACTGCAAAAGGGTCTATGTAATGCAATTTTGACATAAATAGTATATTACAGTATGGCTTATAGCATGAGACATCCTAATATATCTTCTTTCTTACCAGGATGTGTTCTCCATCAGATCGTACCGAAGCACCGAACCACTGCTTGGATTTAAACTCCATTTGAGCTCCTTCTTTATTCTTCCTGTCATCTAGAGAAAGACGAAGTGCAATTATTAAGACATTAATGACACAAACTCCCAAAGACTGTGAGATATCATATTACATCAGTGGTATAAATCAACTACTAAGAGGTCAAATAGGAGGCTCAATCTCTTGGAGAACAGTTTGTTGTTTTTTTGCAAGAATAATTAAAATATTTGTAACAATGAAGTTAATAGAGTTTCTGTCCCTTCTCTGCTAACTGTTATGTTAAATATGAGTGCCAGAATTAAATTTAAGTGTTTCATTTGGATAGCTTTAAGTAAACCCACAGCCACAGAAGGGTAAATCTCTACAAAGAATTTTGGTGAACGCTACATAAACAGAAAGTATTAAATTATATGTCAAGTCTTTCCGTATCTCATTTTTAGACATTATTGTTAAATGTCATTAATTAGGGGATTCACTTGATTGACAGAACAAAATGAAACTTGTCGCTTTGTGTGTCTGAACATGACCAACGCTCCACTGCTGTAAAAACAGCATACAATCAAACTAGACCGATTGTGTCTGTAGTTCCAACAAATTCAACAGCACGAGACATCACATTCCTCCAAACTTTCAATTATATCAAATCAATCAATAACAAGAACCTTCAGTAATTATTACTCCTATAATAAATAGAAGTAATTTAGATTTTTCAATATATGCATTATATTATTTCATCGGACAGAGTGCCCTCCATTTATAGTATAGTTTTTATTTTATTATTTTATTATTTATCATTATTATTAATAATAATTTTCATTTCTTTATCATTTAAAATATATACTTTTTATATGATTATTTGATCCTTGCTTGTTTTTTTATTTATGTATCAAGTTCTACACGACCCCGTTTACCTTAGTTTTTTTAAATGTGCTTATATTTTACCTTTAAATGAAAAGCATTTAATTGTAATGTTTGATGAAAAGTGATTCATGAATAAAATCTCCATCATCATTTGTCTTCTCCTTGTGTATGTTATCATTGTTGTATCTGTAACATTAGGTATGCACCGAAAAATTAACGATGACATCAGTATTAATATTGTTTATATTGATATATAATCATGTAGTCGTCCACTTTTTGAAGTTGCAGGTTGCACTTAAATCCATCAGTGTCTTCATTATACATTACATACTGTAATTTGAGGGGAGGAGGAGCAGATTCACCCGACTTTATTTAGAACTTTTTATCAACCAAATTGTCAAAAGAATTTTCACAAGCCACACAATAATTTTTTGAGCCGCACAGACAAATACAAAGCAGGGAAATGGCCAGTGTGTCAACACTGGTGACCATCATGGTGAGATTAGAACTATGGATAAATTTAGTTTTTAGTTTTCAAATGGACAGCTGAGTCTATAAATGACTCAAGTCCCTTAGTCTGTCAACAGATGGACAGACAGGATGGATATTTGAGGGATGAGTGGAACAAAAGCAGGGGACAATCACATTAAAATCTTTATGGTGAAGTCAACCTTCATAATTATGAAACACCACTTCTTTATTATCAGAAATGCATTCTACGATACCAAACAATGTCCAGAGGGTTAAAAATGTACTGGTTCAGATGAAGTGCGCTTACATGCTACTAACAATTATTTTATTCACTTGCTATTAATGTATTACTTTATTGTTTCTATATGTTTATGTATATTTATATGTATACTCTATATTTTTTCTTATTCTTCTGTTGTATTTTTTTTTATCTTTGGTACAAGAATTTCTTTGGCAATTAATGAAGTCCTATCTCATCTCACAAAGACAGGAAATCTCTTTATTCGATTTCCAATTCAATTTTATGTATAAATCCCAAAAGCACAATCACCAATTAGCTACAGAGGGCTTTACAATCTGTAGCATTCCTCTCCCAGGATGGATAAAAGTATAATAGTGTTTACAGAACAAACAACAAAGTAATTACAGCATAGTCAATCCATATGACAGAAAATAAGTTGTTCATGAGATCCAACTTAAGTTCATAGAGAAAAGTGAAGTGTAAATGATGAAGTGCGAAACAGTAATACACTGTATATAGTGTTTATACTGCCCTATGTACACATTAGTAGTATGTTATGTGCAGTAATAAAGAGATGGCCAGCAGCTGCCCTGCCCTCCTCTCAGTCTGCAGCCAGCTGGCTGAAGCTGTGCTGCATTCAATGACAGAAAACACCACAGAGGTGTGAGTCGTTGCTGAAATAAAAAGGAGCACAGAAAATAAATTACATCCGACACACCACGGCAACAAGATGCAGATGAATACCTCAGCCTGGTCAGGGTGTGATAGCAGACCGTCAGGAAAATGTGGGGATTTTCCCATCAGGTTGGGAAACTCCGGGCCTGATGACAAACATGAGCAGTGGCTGCTGGATTTAAAAAAAACTATGTTTGACTGGTTCCCATCACACATTGTGGATCACAAACAAAACACTTAGTTTCTCAAGTTTGGCAATAAATCAGACTATTTGTTTCAGTCATGAGGCCAAGTGTTTGTGCCAGCTAGTTACCATCTTAACGGCAATGTAACCATGGCAACAGACTCTTTGTCTCCTTCCATTTTCGTTTGGAAGTCTTCCAATGTGCAACCAAATAAATGTATTCATGTCAACAAAAACATGAAGGGAGACAAAGACAGTGAGGTTTTTTTTAAACTTAAAAAAAGATTAAGCACCATTTTTAAACGAATAAAATCCCTCGTGACCATAGGAGACAGTAGGAATGAAGATTGACCAGTAGATCGAGAGCTTTGCCTTCCGGCTCAGCTCTCTTTTTGTCACAACGTTGCTTGTTTCAATATTTATATATATATAATTCGAGCGAGAAACTCCTGTGGTGCTGAGACGTGAAAGCCTATCAAGGTTGAGATTCTCTTCCTGTCGTCACTAAATCAGAAATGGAGGCCACACATGTCGTAACCTCACATACATATAGTACAGAGACCGACACCAGACTATGTGTAAACCAGAGACTGCCTATGGTACAAACAACATTGATGCCATATTTATGTCAAGATGATGTTATTTTGAAAGTTGATGGGGCAGCTAAATGTTAGCATAGGCTACATCTGATTGAGCTGGACACCATTTAGAAAACAAGCATGTTAAAAGTTGTGTCTGAACACAAGACCATACAGAGTGGTAAGAACTGCTGAGAAAATCATTGGTGTGTCTGACATTTACATGGACGGCTGTGTCACGAAAGGTACAAACATCATTGAGGACCCCTCCCACCACCTTTTTGCACCATTGGCATCTGGTAGGAGCCTCTAGAGCATCCAGGCTAGTTCTACCAGAATGAGCAACAGCTTCTTCCCCCAAGCCATCAGGACGCTGAACTCACTCAGAGCCCCCCTCCCTCTCTCTGACACTATTTAACCTGGAAAACACACTTTGCAACTTTACATGAACTCTTAAAAAACGTTCTTAACACCCAGGTCTCTGCACAGAGCAAAAGCATCCCGTCATTGTAGCCTTTCGGTCCTGACCAATCAAATCAATCAGAACACTGACACTGAGAAGAAGCAGTTCACCAGTCTAACCGATGACAGCTCCTCAGAGAAGGGAAAATGAGGCGTGATTCTCCCATACCGATGCAACTCCATGCAGACAGTGAAATCAACAGGTATTTCCAGGAGGAAGCAATCCTTCATGGAGGACAGCTGTTGCCTGGTGGCCAATTTATACTTCTATCTAAATTAGCCAGAGAGTCAATGAGTAAATATTGCATTCAAATATATGTGAATGAGATGTAACGTGTAAGTGGCCGTTTCACTAATGATCCTAATGACTGCACATCATCTGGATGACAGATATATATCTTTTTTAAATTATGTTTATCTTGAACTCCTTTAACTCTTCAGCTCAACAACGCAGCTACAGGCTACAGTCTTCAGTCTGCTGAAGGTTAAAACCTCCTGATCACCTTTTAATGCATCAATTCACAACATATTTTTCTGTTTCTATTGAAAATGAGTATAAAAAGTACATTAAACAGAATGGAGATAAAGATATTACTTTCAGAAACTGAGAGAAAAATAGTTGTTTACATAATAATGTATGCAACATAACACAGAGGGGCCTGAGCCACATCCATATCTTTATTTACACACACACACACATTCACTTCCTGCTGCCTGATAAAGCAGCAGCATTTAATCCTGGAATAAAACATTTTAAAAAAAGCTTGTGGTGCATCGTTAGACAGCCAGAATAGGAGGGACTAACACGCTGAGTCAGAGTCAACACACACACACACACACACACACACACACACACACACACACACACACACACACACAATTCCAGTTGGTTTTCAGTCTGTTCTCTTGTCCAGTAAAGCTTTGGCCAGCAATCACGTAGGTTACAACAACAACAACAAAGGCCTCCATTGTGGGAGAAACACACACACACACACACACACACACTAACTAGGCCACTCACTAAAAGCATTAAAGCCAGGGGCAACAACATAAGTCCATCAGTTTCTTCCAGGATAATCACATACAGTATTAAAGGTGCCAGTGCCTATAGAGCCTGCAGGACATCAGAGTCTTGCTCAAAGTCACTTCAGCCGGCCATCTGCTTGCTGGCTTTGGTATCAGGCTGCTGGAGGTTAAACATCCTGTAGAAATGCTGTACTGCAGGAGATTTATTGAAGCTGTCAGACAAATTCACCTTTTATGGAAATAACATGTCTGAACAGCACACAGCATGAAGGCTTGAGTTAAACACGTATTCATCTGCTGCTATTACAGCCGGGAGAGAACCAGCCAGGCCCACATATCAGACCATATTAGCTTATTGTTGATATATCTATATTGGTTTATGGATAAAGTAACTTGAAAGAAACTGGAGTATAGAGTGGGTTGAATTCAGAAACATTTTGTTCACCAGAAAGCACTGCCAGGTAGTTATTTACACTGTAAAATGTCCTGCTGGACAACAAAAAAGGATTTTGGTTTTGATACCAGGGGCTTTGGGTTCTTTGTCATGAACACTTTCACATAGAATGTGAATGTTGGACACAATCGATATAATAAATGACATAGGGATTGAGATATACGTCCTTCCATTGTCTAACGCTTATCCTGTATTCACGGTCGCGGGGCGGCTGGAGCCGATCCCAGCTGACACTGGGGGAAGGCAGGGTACACCTGGACAGGACGCCAGGGCTGACATGTAGAGACAGACAATCATTCACACTCACAATCACACCTACGACCATTTTAGAGTCATCAATGAATGGGCTTTCATACCAAGATATCCATTCATTTGTATTTTTATATCAAATCCAATATGTTTTCCTTCCTATGGCAAATTTGCATCACTGCTGGCATGAAGAGGTATATTTCACAATTTCCTTGTTGTTTATCCAATCACATCCCGGTGTCTAAAGCTCTCAACTCTGCCAACACATGAGCTTTCTAGAGAACAAACACTCCCCCTCCCACCTCTACAAATATCCTTCATGTTGGCAGACTCCACCCAACCCTATTATTGGTGTGTGTTGGGCTAGTCACAATAAAATGTGCAGACACACAATACAATGCCACAAGTTTTGAGCGATGTGCCATTGGAGTGAACACAAAAGTGCTTATATTTTTGTTCAGTGAATCTAGAACAACAGTTGCTATATTCAAAACATTACATTATTTCTAGAGAACAAAAGACCAGAACTTGTTTTAAATGTTGAGCACTTTCACTTTCTGTTCCTACACTTGCCTGGTTTTATTTTATTGACACTGTTTGATTTTAAATTGTTTTTATTGTTGTTATATATTCTTATTATTCTTTGTGTGGACTCCAAATACAGTTTAAATAATGAAGAATAAAGTGTGTCCCTTTAGGGCATCAGTAGATCGGTGCTACAACTCTTGCCCTGAGGTTATTAAAGGTAATTTACATCATGTCATATTACTTTAAAACACCTGGCTTGTTTCGACTCTTCTCTTCCTGGTTTCTACTGAGGCATTAGTTCTTCTTTGTACTCAATTAGACACAAGTCTCACACACAGAAAACAGCTACTCTTGAAGAATGACTGTTGACGGGTTGTGAAAGCTATAAGTCACTGGGTTTTTGTCATCAGTTGTTACGGAGAAACTGCAGTGTTTCAGTAGAGGATCATACGTGTATTTTGATTACACCTTTCACAACCAGATAATAATCTGACTTAAATCTTTATTATGAGGCAATACTGTCCACGCCCAATGAGTGCTGATAACCTGCAAACAACCAGCTGAGCCGACTGCAGCTCCCGGGATTTAGAGTGTGTATATGTGTCCCTATACAGTATTTGTGGGATTGAAGTAACTTCTGAATTTATGTTTTGGCAATATGCCTCAATGCCACTATGTCCCTTTGCTGGTGACTGACCAGTGATTGATTAAAAATTCAAGGCCCACTTGACCAGCATGGCTAAGACAGCCTTCTGCAGTGACATGCCATCCTATCTGTGCTTAGTGGGACCATCATTTGTTTTTCCAACAGGACAATGACCCCAAACACACCTCCAGGCCATGTAAGGGCTATTTAACCAAGAAGGAGCGTGATGGAGGGCTGCGTCAGACGACCTGGCCTCCCCAATCACCCCACCTAAAGCCAAGTGAGGTGGTTTGGGATGAGTTGGACCGCAGATTGAAGACAAAGCAGCCAACAACTGCTCAGCACCTCGGGGAACTCCTCCATGACTGTTGGAAAACCATTCGGAGTGACGACTGCATGAGTCTGACTGAGAGAAGGCCAAGAGTGTCAAAGCTGTCATCAAAGGGTGGCTACTTGGAAAAATATAAAATATAAAACATATTTTAGTTTTTTTGTTTACTACTTAATTCCATATGTGTTTCTTCATAGTTGATGTCTTCAACATGAATCTACAATTTATATAATAATGAAAAACCATTGAATGAGAAGGTGTGTTCAAACTTTTGACTGTTACTCTAAAAGCATTTGTAACACGTATAAGTGTCAGTTTGTCTCAAGAGAGCAACAAATTAACACTGGAAAATGTGTACACTACTGGAAGCCAATAAAAGGATGAAACCTTGGACACTCTGACTTTCTGAAATGTCTTTGCAAGAATAAATATCATCAAATATAAACGTTACTGTATTCATATGTTCACTGAATACAGAGGAGTTTGCCTCCTCACAGAGTCCAGGGACAAGTCCACACACCTACTGCTTCACCACACATTCCCGAATGTGTCCTGACACGAGAAACCTGCTGAGGTGAATCCTTATTTGCCCATCAATAACACACTATTACTGCAGATTGTGAAGGCTGCCGTCATCTGTTATAGGACAGGAAAATAACCAAGTGGCTCTGAGTGACCGAAGATCCAACCAGCATGTCACTCTTGGTTTGTAAGCACATATATAAGAGGAAATGATAATCCTTTAATTTTAATTTGGGCTGTCAAACCATTCGATTCAGATTAATAACAGGGTAGCTGTGGATTCATCACTATTAATCACCATTCATAAATATACCCGAAACATCCCCATTTTCTCTGTATATTGTTGTGGGTACAGAAAGATCAAGGCAGGTAGACAGAAGGCGTATGCACCATTTGAATTGTTTTTTTGAAGCCTCTACAAATAGGGATGCACCAATACCACTTTCTTACAAATACTTACATTTCCAGACTTTCCCATGCCGAGTACTTATATGAGTACTTAATAATAACAATGCAGTTCTAACAATAACTTTGAAAACATTCAACTTTGTGTCTGCTAATAATAATTAACTATTTGACCATGCTATTAGTTACGCAGTTAAAATAATGAATAAAGATTAAAAGCTAAGAGACTCAGAGGAGCATCTTGTCACTTAAAGGAAAATAGTGCTGGTCCACCCTAAAGGTATATCTTAGTAGTTTTATGAGGCTGCGTGTTTATTGATTGTTCAACCTTTGTGTTTATACTTGAACATCCCAACCAGAGAGCCAACAGCATTAATAAGTTAAAAATGCATTAATTCCACAAATGAATCATCCCTGGGTATCATTTTAAATGTTATAATACAGATTCCACTAGTGATATCACAATGTTTCTTTTTTTCTCAATACTTTGTGTGAATGAAAGTATCATAGCCTAATTTGTAATCCAACTATGTTTAAATGACTACAGCTCCTTTCTCTTCTAAAAAGTGTTATTATGTAAACATTCAGTTTTCTTGAAATGACAGTTAAAATGTAAACAGTCTCATTATGAATAACAAGAAGTGTTAGCACCACCCCACCAAACTCTGTTCTCAATATTAAAACTTATATTCATCGGTTGATTTTCCAAATGTTTATTATCAGTCTCTTTTTTAAATCCACACAATCCAATCTGCTGCACATCAGCATGAATTAGATCCACCACACAGCACTTGTGTAAAAAGAAAATGCGTCACTTTTAAAGCTGGTTGAGGGCATTTGGAGAGAAGCACTCTAGCAAATAAAAGGCTATTTTTAAAATTTAACTCCACATGAAATGCAACGTGGTGACTTTTCTTCCAGTAAACTTCAGAAAGAACAATTAGGATCAGTTTGAACCAAATATTCTCTGGTCTCGTTCACAGAAAAACACTGAATCTCTCGGCTTATATATCGTTCACCGCCAACGGGTCCTCAACTCTCATTGACATTCCAGCAGATGCCGCTGCTTTTCACATGCAGCCTCGTGTTGTAGAATTAAATACAAAACATGCTTTATAGTGATATATATTGTGATCATCATCTTAAATAACCTAAATCGGGATAGAAGATTTTTGGCCATATCTTTATTGTCATACATCTTACATCACTGTTGAAAAGCTCAGTTCACCTCATTTTAACTGGTTTAATACTCTAAAATACTCAACATGCTGTAGTTTCAGCTTTCATAGAGCACAACAGCTGAGGCCAGATTAACATATTAGTGGGCCAAAGGGTCCCTATTGACCCACATTACCGCCCATGCCTTGTGTGTTAATTCTATACCCTGTCACCTTTAAGAAAGCCTCAAATCAAGCAGTACTCCTAAAATGAAATATCACGAATAAGACCGTAGGTTCATCCGACACGTAATCAAGACTACACTCCACGTGATCACAGTACAAACTAGATTTCTGCCCTAAAGCATAAAAGTTTCTGGTACCTGAGATGTCAAACTGCAGCGGCTGGCAGGCTGAGCTCTTCCAGGGACAGCTGTACACCGCCCCCCTCTCCTCAACGCTGCTGGGGGAGGAGGTGTTTGCTCGAGGAGCTCCAACCAGAACTTCTGACCTGGTGAATGAGAGGAGGAAGAGGAAGTGGAAGTAAGGGTTTGATTGCACCTACAATTTACATCCTTTGGTCTGTAATATAGGAATGATACTGTTCTAGGGATGCAAACTATCGAGTAATTCATTAATGGATAGTTGTTTCATCTTATTGATCGATGATCGATTAATTGATAAGCGGCAATTCTTCTGAGAAGCTGAATTTCCCTCAGAATAGGTTCCATCTACTGTATACGTAACATCAAATGCTATCTTCCTTATGATATAAAGAAAAATGCTAATCATATTTTGAATAATTTCATTTTAATGCATCAATTTGGGGAATTTTGAGAACCAAAATATGACATATCGTTTCCTGACTAATTTCTTACAAACTGTAAGAAAACATTAAAAGTTCACAAAATGACACATCTCTGCAAAACTGCCACTGCTGTTTTTAGTGACAGAATAATAAAAAGCTTTGTTTGTTGCCTCTTCGCTATCTTTTTAAAGCAGATACTTGGCAGGAAATGAGAACAGGAAAAAAACGACAGACTATCACATCACATGTTAAAATGACACTGTATGAACTAAGTAAATATTCATGGTACTTGAAAAATGTCTATTTTAGGCAACTTAATACTTCTTCAGAGACAAATACTGCGGTGTGTACATCCCTTTCCTGCTCTGAAGGCTAATCCAACTGCACAAAAGCAGAATTTGGATGTCCAGGATAACTAACTAAGCCGGGTTCAACTTAGTGAGATCAGTCTGGATTATTTGGCTGCACAAAGGCCAAACCAGGATGAAGAGCAGCGACTAAGTCAAGCCAAGGCTTCCTCTACTAGACTAGATCATCACTGACTCACTGATACAGATCCCAAATTCACCATGACAACAAACTGAACGAGCTTCTGATGGAGGCGTATGAGGAGGTCAAGCTCCTCCGTAAAAAGAAGTTCTGTCTCTAAATGAACCAGACTATGTTATATTGTTACTGTAGCGCTTTAATCGGGTGCTCAAATACTATATGTTACAACTTTGACAGGTACGGTGGCTGGGGAGGAACACACAAGGCAAACTCACACTTAACAACAGTGCCCCGAGTGGTGTATCAATACATAACACCCAGAATCACAAGCCCCTTTAAGACAGACGATTCCGTTGTAATGGTGGAAAGGCGAGTCAAAATATACTGTGAACCAGAGCATTTAGATAGAAATTTGTTTGTCTGTGTTTAGATAGCAACCCGCTGTTGTGGAACGAGTGAGACGTCCCACAACATGGCCGCTGTCTCGTCTATGAACTTGGCGGTCGCGTGACGTATTCAATGAGTGTCAGAAATCTGATCAGCTTGATGCATCAAAACAACAATGAAAGGTGAACGTTTGCTTGTCTCGCATATTTACGCGACTCTTCCACAAGTGAAGTTGCTGCGTATAACGGCGGCCTCGTACGAGCAACTACCGGTGTTTTATCTTCTTCTGATCTACGCTTTGAGCTTGTTACATCCTCCAGAGGCGTGTCGCCCTGGCAACGCGTCTTCACTACGTCACAGCTTTTCCGCCTCAGGTGCTCGGAGCGTTTAGATAGAACGCCGTATCACCTTGTCTCGCCTCTGATGCGGCTCTGTGACGACCTCCGTTGGCGTCTCAGAGGGGTACTATTCTGTTACGCCTTTCCGCCTCGGCAAGCTTTCAGACTGACCGGCAGTCTAAAGGAAAGAGCAGAAGCGAGGGGGCCTCACAGTCTTAAACTGATGTGAGGTAAAAACCGCTGCTAAACAATATGAACAGCTTCGTGAACACAATTATAACTGTGACAATGGCGATCTGTAGAATTTAATAAAATGTATGAAAATACGGTGATTGAATATAGAATAATGGTCAGAGTGTTTAAATAATGACAGCAGGCTACTTCCTGATTGGTATATGTAACGAGCAGTAGAATAACTGTAATGAGCATGTTTGTTTCCGTCAGTAGCTGTGGCTACTGTCATAGTTTACCACCACCGGTATGACTGTGTGTGAATGAATGGAACCCTGTCAGAGTGCTTTGAGTGTCTTGAAAAGAGCCATACAAATCCAATCCATTATTATTATTATTATTATTATTATTATTATTATTATTAAAGTGACTGAGATACAGATAAGATTGATAGGTCCTGGCTGTTAGCCTGGTCTGCAGCAGGATAGCTCCACAGGATAAATCACCATGGTAACTTATTCCATAACATAAGCGACAGGATTTTCGTGCAACTGGATCACGGATAACTTCAGCCAGGATGACTGGGAAATCCCGGCTTAATCCCTTTTGTAGGTTTTGTGCAACAGCCCCCTGGTAAAGCCACATAAATCCAGATGTGTTTACGCTGAATATGATTAAACTGAAGGATGCCTTTATGTAATGAGTGAACTCCTTTAAAAGCCTATTGGATCCGCTGGAAGATGCATGGTCGATAATCATCAATAATTATTCCTTTGATGGCACACTGAGGAGGATATACCACATAGGTTCGGCTCTTTTTACCATTTTATTTTTATGGGAATTTACTCACAATGAAGTTCAAATATTTTAAACACAGTGGAATGTAACTCAGTATATTTACTCACGTAGACTACTTCAACTATTTTTACATTGGGCTACTTGAGTGTTTTCATGTAATTCTATTATTTCTATTTTTTAACTCCACTATATCGCAGAGGTAAATATTGTACTTTTACCGCACTACATTTATTTTATTTATTTAAATGTAATCAACAAATCAATAATTATATTAATATTATTATTTAACTAATAATATTATGGATATAATATTAATATAATTATGTACTCAGCAGTACATAAAGTAGTTAAAATGAGCTCCACCTCCACCAGCTGCAACATTATAGTAACGAACACATTAATTCAATAATAGCATATATATTATTCTACAAAATTAGTACTTTTTTAAGTATTTGAAGCCTGATACTTTTGTGCCTTGTGAAAAAAATAAGAATACAATATTACTACTTTTACTACAATAAGTAATGGAGTAATTCTTCAACAACTGAAAACCAGTAGCTTAGCTCTGACTGATCATTAGAAACTGATAATCATCATCATCATCATCATCATCATCACCATCGTCTTACTTCTGGTTGTTCGGGGGCTTGAAGAAGTCCACCGAGAAGCCGAAGTAGCTGCCCTGCGGTCCGGAGAACACGGAAGGTTTGTCCACATCCAGGTTGAAGGAGCTTCCGCGGTGGAAACTCAAACACACCAGGACGAGCAGACCGAGAGCTGTCCGTCCTCCTGCCATGGCTGTCAAACCCGGTGAACACAACCGATGATGCTGCCCGTTAAGTTAGCTAACGTGCTGCGGTTTGGATCCGCCCGCGGAGTCACTCCAAACTGAATTAAAATCTAGCGGCAGCTCTCCTTCGCAAACAACGTCATACAACTGTTTGAATGTCAAAACTACCGCGTCTTCCGGTGTGACCGACGACGTTAGAAACCGAAACAGAGGAGCCCGAGTTCAGTCCGGTTCTGGCTGGAGGTTCGTTAGCTTGTTTTAGCCAATAAAAGCAGCAGAAACATGGGAACGAGTCCGAGGAGAGGCCGCGACTGAGAATGTGTGTTTGTGGATGTGTGTCGCTTCACAAACTAGAGTCAAGTGACATCAATAACATGGCATCCTGTTCATACCCTGCAAGATAAAAGCACCAATGACTGGTAGTTTTGTTTAGTTTTTTATTCAGAACATGACAAGCAAAAAAGGCCCATTTTCACCAAAGTTATTCACCAAAAGTCTACCGCCTCGGGTTGAGCAAAAGACACAAATTGCAGAAATAAAACTAAAGTAAAAATAAATGAATGACATAAGCTACATTCATAAAAACATAGTCTCAAATAAACTTAAAGATAACCACCAATGAAAACAACTTAACATGTCTTGAATACATGTCATTGACTAATCAAGACAACAATGGATCAAACTGATTTTAGTCTTTAAAAGTATCTACAATTATGTATTTAATACTTCCCCGGTAAACTGCAATATTCAGAAGAAAGAAAGTGTATTTAATACAAATTTGATTGTTTTGACAATGTCCCCGTCCTACTACTTGTTGACAGGACTATATTATTCAGACAAAATGAAATTTAGACAAATTAAATTATTATATTTTTAATTCGAGATAAAATCATATATCAGAATCAGTTCATATTTGAACCTTTTGACTTTGTTGTTTTTCATTGCTCTCAATGTATTCACACACAAATGTACATATATCTTAAACATGAGGTAGGTGGATATGACATGAAAGTTTATGAAATCTATACAGAGGCTATGTCATTTACGGTAAGTTATTGATGTTTATGTATGGTCTTTGATATATTTTGTTCAATATCAAAAAGGTTAAAGAGATGTATTGATCCTACAAGTGAAATTTCCTCATTCCTAAATATTCCACAGTCAGCTCTCAGTAGGATTATAACAAAGTGGAAGCGATGGGAACGACAGCAACTCAGGACAATGTAGAGTTCTGCAGAGTCAGTCACTACAGACCTCCAAACATGTGGCCTTCTGATTAGCTCAAGAACAGCGTAGAATTTTTGCAGAATTTTTTACTTATAACAGTGTGTTCCTTCACATGTATTACTAGTTTTACTTCAGCAAATGATCATGAGTATTTCTTCAAGCACTGGTTGTGAACGGAAGAACTAAATTTAAATGTATTTAACCAGACAGCACACATGTCGTGCTTTTGTTCTGAAGGCGAGATTGTTTTTCCGGTGTGCGTTCTGGTATTTCCGTGTTAACTTGATGCAGCGGATTCCTGACGCACAACAGGAAGTTCATTCCGCTACATCAGACAGAGGAACACAGGCAGGCGTCGCCAGAAACATGGACAATTTATTTTGTAGGGGAATTTAGTTCTTTGTTGTGTTACTGCTGTCATGGGTTCATTCTGGGTCATCAACTTATTACATACATTTACTCAAGTATTGTATCTGATTTCCATGGAGACTGGGTTTAAGAGTAGGCAGTGAAATAGTGAAAACAATTATATCCATATCATGTCCAGTATCATTCTTTTTTCAATGTCATTGTCCACACTCTGTTTCTGTTTTAGATGACTTATTCTACCAAAAACATGTTTTATAGCTACTGTAGGCTATTAGACATTTTATTAGGTGTTTTTACCTCTTATACACCTGTTTTTAGTCTCATGTTGCGATCTACATCTATTTGACTTGATTTATATGGCTGTTATTGCTATTCCTGTTTGCACTGCTGTTAGTGTTTACTCTTAAACACTTTATATTAACTATCTTATCTTAATAACAATAAAATGTGCAGAAACACTTCATGTCAATGTCAATGTCTGAAAATTGTACTTTTGTTTATGCACAAGTCCAAGGTCAAGTCCTAAATCAAGACAGTCAAGTCACAAGTCAAGTTTAGAGTTAAATTCAAAATCAAGATAATCAGGTCAAATCCCAAATTAAGAGAGTCTAGTCTTATTAAAGTCCAGGTTTATTCCCGAGCCAAGATAAAAAGAAAATCCAGGTCAAATCCAAATTAAGATAATCTAGTCCACGTTATGTCCAAGTAGTGCAGTTCAGGACAGTCTAGAGCCCTAGTTACAGTTGTTGTGTTATTATTTTAACACAGACAATTGTTTTGTTTCCTACATCTAAGCTATTGTGTCACGTTAATGACATGACATTGCACGTTTCTTTAAGTGTGGTACGAGGTTGATATGAAACTTATTTCTGAAAGGAATCTTTGGTTCCTGAAAGTTACGACAGGCAAGGCTTAAATTAGACAAGAACAAAGTCAAGTCTAGTCCTGATCAAGACACAAGGTAAGACAGGCAAGTCCTTCAACTCCCACGTAAAGTCATAATCAAGACATTTAAGTCTTGATAAGGCATGCAAGTCTCAAATCAAGTGCAATTCAGGACAGTGAAGTCCCAAGAGCTAAATCCAACACGTTGTTAAAGTCCTAAGACTGACCAATCCAAGTGAAGTTCAGGTCAAGTTCCAAAATTGGAGAGGCAAGTCCTACAAGTCCTCAGTCCAGTCCATTTCAAATCTTGATTCAAGTTACAATTAAAAAAAAAACAATCTTTTTTTCATTGTTCATAAACCCACAAGCAGTCATGTCTGTGTACAGCAACAACTCAGATGCTGACCAAGCTCGGGGGTTTTCGTCTTATTTGGCCATGAGCTGCTCTGAATCACTGCTACAATGAAGTGTGCACTCAAGAATGTGTGGCAGGACTCCCATGAGATCCACAGGGGGGGAGGTTAATGTTTGTGTATGCGTGTGGACAAGAAAGAGTGGGCGGGGTGATACATGCGTGTGTGTAAGGCATCAAGATAAACATGTACGCCTGGTTAACATGCCAAGATTACGATGTGTGTGAAAGAGTGAGAGGAGAGAGAGCATACTTGTGTATATGTGTAAGAGCGACATGGTGGAATAGATTGTGAAAGGCATTGTGTGTGTGTGTGTGTGTGTGTGTGTGTGTGTGTGTGTGTGCATGTTGCCGAATGTCTTACTTCTGAGGTGGCGGTGGCCATTAATTCATTCTTTCAATTGAATTGTATTTAAAGGGATAGTTCGGAATTTTGGACATAAGACCTATTTTCCAACTCAGCCGGTGTGTTCGAGACATCTGGAGACGTTTTCAAGAAATTTCATTCAGTTCTTCTAGTTGCCGAGTTCGCTTGTGCTATGGCTAACACAAGTCAATCATACCGACTCCACAGTGCACCCGAGGCAAATCAATTAAAACACTAGACTGTCGATGTACATATCTGTGTTGATAGAATAACATTTGAAACAAAACTAACCTCGCATCGCATGAATCATCCGTTTTTTGAGGGACTAGTTTCTCAGCAGCAGCGGAATTTTACTTTGCTCCGTCGGACTCAAAACTCTAAGACGCGCTGCTTGGAATCCAGCCGGTAAATACACACCTGCCTTGGAAAATAGGTCTTATGTTCAAAATTCTGAACTATCCCTTTAAAGTGTCAAATGTTTTGATACTTACTGGGTCACACTACCAGGTCATATACTATTATCCTGAAGTGGAATTATTCTTTGATAACAGGGCGTTTCCTTTTAAACTGAATCCAAAATCATATTTAATTTGTCTCATATTTGACACTTTGATGGGCTTTTATTCTGAAACTATACATCAGAATGTTTTGATACTTACTGGGTCACACTACGGGGTCATATACTATTTTCCTGAAGTGGAATTATTCTTTGATAACAGGGTGTTTCCTTTTAAAGTGAATCCAAAATCATATTTAATTTGTCTCATATTTGACACTTTGACAGGCTTTTATTCTGAAACTATACATGAGAATGTTTTGATACTTACTGGGTCACACTACGGGGTCATATACTATAACTCTGAAGTGGAATTATTCCTTGATAACAGGGCGTTTCCTTTTAAATTGAGTCCAAAATCATATTTAATTTGTCTCATATTTGACACTTTGACGGGCTTTTAGTTTTGAAACTATACACTGGAAAGACTTGGAACTTCCTGGGTGGCAATATGAGGCAGTGTACGTCCACTATTACCCTGAAGTGAAATTAGAATGTGGAAACATGGCCTTGTTAGAAATTCCAATAAAAAAACTATTGGCATAAGATTACAATTGTCAATTATTTGAGCCTATATTTTGAAAGTACATATCACAATGTCCGTACATGGTTGAAATCGGAAACTCGTACAGGAGCAGAGGCCACAGGATCCTTGGTAGTATCCCATGTTGGTACACCCATGCTTTGAATTTCCCAGGGAGCCCAGTTTTGTCAACAACGATCTCTTTTGTTTTGTTGACATTCAGCATTAGATTGTTCATGTCACACCAGTCCACCAGATGTTTCAACTCCTCTCTGTAGGCCAGTTCGTTGTTGTCCCTGATGAGGCCCACCACTGTCATTTCGTCCGCATACTTAATGATGTGGTTCATACTGAACCTGGCACGGCAGTCATGGGTCATTAGTGTGAAGAGCAGTGGGCTCATGACACAGCCCTGGGGGGAGCCGGTGCTGAGGGTGATGATGCTGGAGGTGTTTCTGCCAACCGGCAAAGACAGTCTGTGGGGAAATCCAGCAGCCAGTTACACAGGGGGGTGTTGAGTCCAAGGGGGGCCAGTTTGCTCACCAGGTGCTGGGGGATGATCGTGTTGAATGCTGAGCTGAAGTCCAGAAACAGCATACACACGCGGGTGTTGTTCTTCTCCAGGTGATCCAGGCTCAGCTGGAGTGTGGAGGAGAAGGCGTCCTCTGTGGAGCGGTTGGAGTGGTAAGCAAACTGGAGTGGATCAAAAGAGGGGGGGGGAGTTTGGAGATGATGTGGTCCTTCACCAACCTCTCGAAGCACTTCATCATGATGGGAGTAAGTGCGACGGGGCGGTAATCATTTAGGGATGAGATTGTGGATTTTTTGGGCACTGGTGTGATGGTTGCAGTCTTGAAACAGGATGGGACGATAGCATGGGTCAGCGAGGTGTTGAATAGGTCCGTAAGATTGTGAGCCAGCTGGTCAGCACAGTCTTTGAGCACCCGTCCTGGTATGTCATTGGGGCCCACTGCCTTTAGTGCGTTGACTCTTCTCAGCGTCCTCCGGACCTCAGCTGTCTCAAGTCTGAGTGCCTGTTCGTCTGGGTAAGGTGTGGATTTCCTCACAGGAGTGTTGTTGAGTGCTTCAAACTGACCAAAGTAGTTATTGAGTGCGTTGAGGAAGTCTGTGTTGTCCTCAAAGGGTAAAGGAGCAGCCTTGTAGTCTGTGATGTCTGAAAGCCTTCACATGCGTCTGGTGTTCGTCTGGTCGTAGAAGAATCCCTGAATTTTCTGCTTTGCTATTCTGATGGCACAGTTCAGGTTGGCTCTGGCTGATCTGAGGACACTCCGTCCCCAGACTTGAACGCTACATTCCGTACCCTCAGCATTGCACGTACTTCATTGGTCATCCAGGGTTTCTGATTTGCCTGTGGTGACAATCTTAATGACATAGACATCCTCCATGCATTTCTGGATGTATGCAGACACAGATTGAGCATACTCCTTCACATTGATGTGATTGTTTTCAGGTGCAGCTTTCTTGAACATGTCTGTGCCAGTCTGTGCACTCAAAACAGTTCTGTAATGCTGACACAGATCCCTCAGGCCAGACCCTCACCTGCTTTACAGTGGGTTGTCCTCTGGTGAGCAGGGGCCTGTATGCAGGAATTAGAATTACAGAGAGATGGTCTGTGAGCCAATTGCCTTGAATGCAGCCTTGATGTTTGGGTTGGCTTTGTCTAGTGTGTTTGAGCCTCTGGTTGCAAAGTCCACATGCTGATGGAAATGAGGGAGAACTGTCTTCATGTTGACCTTGATACTAAATGTGTGTGGCTTTTATTCTGAAACTATACATCAGAATGTCTTGACACCAGTTTTAAAATCGCTGCATTGGCTCCCTGTGCGCTTCAGGATCGATTTTAAGGTTCTTTTACTAGTTTTTAAATGTCTTAATGGTCCCGGGCCTTCTTATTTGTCTGCACAAATTTTACCCTATCAACCCTCGCGGACCCTGAGGTCCTCCGGTGCTGGCCTTTTAACCATACCACTAGTCAGAACCAAAACACACGGGGAGGCGGCATTCAGTTACCATGGCCCCCGATTGTGGAACAGCCTGCCGGAGAACCTCAGGGCCGCAGAGAATGTTGATGTTTTTAAAAAGAGGCTCAAGACCCACCTTTTTAATCAAGCTTTTAACTGACTTGTTTAATTCCTTCTATGCTTCTTACATTTTTTATTATTATTCTATTTATATTATCTATTTTAGCTTATCCTGCTTTACTGTTTTATATATTTTATTTATTTTTATTGTTTTATTCATTGGGTCTATTTTACTTTATTTTATACATCTTTATGAATTTTACTGTTTTTGTTGTTTTATTGTTTTTATTCCCTCAGATTTTAGCTTCTACCTTTTACCTTATTTTACTGTTTTAGCCCCTCGATTTTCCAGTGTTTCCTCCTGGGGGCCTACCACACCGGGAGTTGTTTCTGGTCCAGCGTTGGGGGTGCTGTCCTGTGGACGGCCATGGCCCGGGTGGTTGGAGAGCTCTACACCGTGGTGTGGAGCCTCCTGTCTGCCTGGGCTGGGGTGGTCCCTGTGGCGGCGCCCCCTGCAGGCATGGACCATGATTCCTCGCGGTGTGTACGGCCCCCAAAGGTAGCTTCTTCCTCACCTCAGATCTCGATGCCCAGCCATGTCTCCTAAGCAACAGTTAGAGTTTGTGTGTGGGTGTGTATTTGTGTGTGTATGTTTATGTGTGTGGGTGTGTATGTCTCTGTGTATCTCTGTCTATATATTTGTGGGGGTGGGAGGTTTTGGTTTCGTGGGGTTCTTTGTTGCTCACATCTTGTTTTGTTTTTGTTTTGTTTTTTGTGAGGCACTTTGTTCTACTATATGTATGAAAAGTGCCATATAAATAAAGTCTGATTTGATTTGATTTGATTTGATACTTACAGGGTCACACTAAATGGTCCTATACTATAACTCTAAAGTGGAATTATTCCTTGAAAACAGGGCGTTTCCTTTTAAATTGAATCCAAAATCATATGTAATTTGTCTTATATTTGAAAGGCTTTCATTCTGAAACTATACATCAGAATGTTTTGATACTTACTGGGTCACACTAAAGGGTCCTATACTATAACTCTAAAGTGGAATTATTCCTTGATAACAGGGCGTTTCCTTTTAAATTGAATCCCAAATCATATTTCATTTGTCTCATATTTGACACTTTGACAGGCCTTTATTCTGAAACTGTACATCAGAATGTTTTGATACTTACTGGATCTCACTACGGGGTCATAAACTATAACTCTGAAGTGAAATTATTCCTTGATAACAGGGCGTTTCCTTTTAAATTGAACCCAAAATGATGTGCAATATGTCTCATATTTGACACTTTGACGGGGTTTTATTCTGAAACTATACATCAGAATGTCTTGATACTTACTGGGTCACAATACGGGGTCATATACTATAACTCTGAAGTGGAATTATTCCTTGATAACAGGGCGTTTCCTTTTAAATTGAATCCAAAATCATATGTAATTTGTCTTATATTTGAAAGGCTTTTAATCTGAAACTATACATCAGAATGTCTTGATACTTACTGGGTCACATTAAGGGGTCCTATACTATAACTCTAAAGTGGAATTATTCCTTGATAACAGGGCGTTTCCTTTTAAATTGAATCCCAAATCATATTTAATTTGTCTCATATTTGACACTTTGACGGGCTTTTATTCTGAAACTGTACATCAGAATGTTTTGATAGTTACTGGGTCAGACTACCAGGTCACTACAGGGTCGTGTACTATGACCCTGAAGTGGAATTAGTCTGTGATAACAGGGCATTTCCTTTTAAATTGAATTCAAAATCATATGTAATTTGTCTCATATTTGACACTTTGACGGGCTTTTAGTTTGAAACTATACACCAGAAAGACTTGAAACTTCCTGGGTGGCAATATGAGGCGGTGTACGTCTACTATTGCCCTGAAGTGAAGTTAACATGTGGAAACATGGCCTTGTTAGAAATTCCAGTAAAAAAAACTATTGGTTTAAACTTACAATTGTCAATTAATTGAGCTTTTATTTTGAAAGTATATAGCACAACATCCGTACATTTCCATTGCTTTCGTTGACAGTCTTTTGCTATGTACCCGACGAATGCTTTTATTTTGAAACCAGTTCTGAGACGCTATTACCGTAAAGATACTATTATCACATACAGCAAAAAACTGGGTCGGCTGGCTTGACTGGTGTTCACGATGTGTCGGCTGGCTTGACCGCAGTAGGGAACCAGACTGTGGTGAGGCTGAATGAGGAGTGGGATGTTTAGCTGGGTTGAATACAGAATATTCCCGTCGATTGATGGATGGATGTTGTGATATTATTGCTTGAAATTGGTTGGTTATAGTTTACGTAACGTGATATTAAATTAGATTGAATCAATTTTTTATTTTTATTTTTTACATATATTGTTAAATTAGGGCTGCAATAAACCTCGGTGATTGCACGACTGTGGTGACATTTATTAATAACTGACTTTAAAGTCAATGAACAAGGAGCCATAAAAGTGCTAAGAAGCACCAAATTTGAAAAACTACAGTTCAAAGCCACCTTGACCTTGAGCTGAGATTGACAATATATAATGAGACAATATGAAAACTAAATGAATCGTTCATTACTTTGGTCATCTGAGAGGAATGGTCAAACAGGGAGGCAGCGGATCGCTCGCGATTTTCGGTGGCCGCGTCCAGTGTGAACCAGGCGTCAGAGTATAAAGTCCTCAGCCAGAGTCACTTATTTGCTTTAAGTTGGTTTACTTTGGGAACGGGAATATCTACTCCCATTTTATTTAAATGCTTATCACAAAGCTGCATTATTTAAATGTATGGACACTTATTGTAGCTCACTACAGTCCAGTTCAGTATTATATTGTTTCTGTGACAATATGAATTTGAGTTCTTCTTGTTTCTGTTTTGAGAAAAGAGGCTTTTATTTTGAAGATATTAGGAGGAAGTTGCAACTGCATGCAAAGATAGAGCAAGCAATACCGAGATATGTGATGGTTTCATGATGCAGATAGACATTTAATGTACTTGCACCCACTGAAGACAAGGTTGCGTGTGTTGTTCTATAGGGTCTATTTTCTTCACGCATATCCTGATTTGTTTGAAAAGAATGTGAACATACATACATGTACAAACTGCAGTTTCATTGGAGTTAATGTATTCTAGAAGTACATTATGTGAATAACAAAATTAAAGCTTCAAAACTTCTTTCTGTGCTTGTTGGGTCTTGAATTAAGCAGCAGGACGCATTTTGTGTATCTTAAAAAATCTTAAAACCACTTCTCTGATCATAGGCAGATTTAGACCATAAATTAGAGGGTTAATGATGGGGGGAATCATCACAAACTCCAGGGATAGAACAACAATAACAACTGGATTAACTTCATCAGCCTTGATACGACTCAGCAAAAGCTCACAGAACAATGTAACAACATAGATTATAAATGTCACTATGTGAGGCAGGCACGTTTGTAAGGCTTTTTGTCTGAATTCAGACGAGCTTCTCCTGCAAACAAGCAGAATGTGCAGGTAAGTGTACAGGATAAAGAGCAGGGGGATGATGATCATTACTGTGGTAAATAGAATACCTGCTATCTGGTTCACAGTCGTGTCCACACAGGAGAGGTGAACAACTGAACAAAAAAGCCTGGGCACTCTAGTTCCACACAAAGGCAATTTAACAGTAAGATAAACACAAATGCCAGTACTACATGCAGGTGAGATCACGGCAAAAATGACAAGATACCTCACCGTGCCTATTGTCATTTTACTGTGATAGTGTAACGGCTGGCAAATAGCAACAAATCTATCATAGGCCATGATGCCCAGAACTATCATCTCACATGCTGCATAGCTGTAAATAACATAAATCTGAATGAAACATAACGGACGTGAGATCAAATGAGTGTTAGACAGAATGTCCATCAGAAACCTGGGGAAGAAGCCAGCTGAGCCGTACAGGGAGTTTAAAGACATACAGCAGATGAAAATATACATGGGTTGATGCAGCAACTTCTCCAGGCAGACTGCCACAATAATGACAACATTAGAAGAGATTATAGTCATGTAGATCAGCAAAGAGAGACTGAGGAACAGATATCTGAGGGACCCATAATCTACAAACAGAGTGAGCTGAAAGTAGAACGGATCCAGGCTGTTGTTGCGGTTCATTTCTGCAGCAGAGCAGAGGTGAAAGAAAAGAAGTGAGTGATGGAAACAAAGTCAGATGGAAGATAACTAAAGGATAGTTATTGTGTTAACACTTCACATAAACATAACAAAAGCCTTTCATGTAAATTCCATAAACTGCACATTTGAAGCAATTTTACAAAATAATATTCAGCATTACAAACCCATTTCAGATTATTCAAAAAGCATGCATAACTGGAAAAATCTCTGTCACAATGACTAAATGAACAAACAAACAAACATTTGGTTATATTTACATTATATTATACAAATTGCAGTTCAATGAAAAGATAGAAAAAGCTACTTATGTGTCCGTGTTATAACAGTTTAACACTGTTGTTGTAACAGGTGACAGAGATTGTGAATGTCCTTTTAAGTTTTCAGACACAACTTTTCCATCATTCAGCATCATTCAGCATTACAACAACAAAACAACCAGTCTGAAAAGCTTTACAGTTTATGGAAGTTGTCCTTTTGTATCCTAAATCAGTATATTGAGTTTGAGGCAATAAAATATACTGTTTACAAAAATGCTGTGGTCTGTCCCGCTAATAAAGTCATAGACATTCAGAAGCGTCTTTGCATGAGTGTAGAAAAATACAATTACCTCCCCTGACTGAGATCAGACTGGAGCAGCTGCTGAACTTTTATCCTGTTGAGCTGCTGAGCAGCCACCTGTACACACAGGGTCCAAATGGAGGTAGGTCAGCAGGCCAGGAGGTGTGTCACAAAGTGAGTAACCCATTGTCCTTCCCAACTGTTGGTGGACGACGTCCTGTCTCGTTTTGGTTCCTAAGAGGTCGACTCACCTTAGACCCCAGGGGTCCGTTTCACAAAGCAGGTTCAACAAACTCTGAACCTAACCCTGAACTCTGAGTTGAACAACTCTGAGATGGGAAACTCTGAGTTTTCGGTTTCAGAACAGTGGTTTTGAATTAGTTCACTCAACTCTGAGTATGTAAACTCTGAGTTACGCGCGTGCCTGCCGACTCTACAAAGCCATCATCAATGGAGCTCCGATACTACGATTCACCATGGCAACGGGGAGAGCGTCATTAGATATTACTGAGTGTTTATGTAGAAAACGAGCTCATCCTGAGAAAGCGGAGCAACGTAACTGCAGCAAAGTAGCGATAGCTGGCGTGGCAGACAATTACTGCCCGATCTAATGTGTATAACTGAATGAAACAGTCTATTGATCTAAAGGTAAAAAGTGTTTATTTTCAGAGTTTTACATCTTCACGGTGGTGTAATGGTTAGCAACGCCGCCCACAGTGCTGGCGACAGCGGTTCAATCCCCGTAAATCGCAAAGTAGCGCAACACATAAATTATTATTTTTATTGGGTGTAATCCCCCCAGGCACAGAAAGAAAGTGGCTTCAGTTGAAAATTAAGCATAAGAATATTGCGCAAATACGTTGACTAAGGCATATGATTTTAATCATATTTCACATATTAAACAGTAAATATAAGCAAGTATTTAAACACAGGAATGTACTGAAACATTTCATAAATCTCACGTTCGCAAAAACACTACCTCCGCAAAGAATCTGGTTGCGGATTATGTCCGCGATATGAAATGTTGAAAATGTCGGAGAATATTGTTTAGATAATATCTAATGTGATTGAAAGGAAAGGTAATCAAAATCCTCTCCCGACGCAAAGCTGCTAGAATCACTTTTATTTCCGTATCGATTAGGTTGATGATGAAAGGACGGCACAATTTTTCAGAGTTGGTTCACATTCCGGAAAAAGGCGGAGACATGTAGGGAGAAACTCAGGGTTTGTTGAAGCAAACCTGCTAGCGAGCAGGTTAGTTTCACGGAGCATGTTACCCGGGTAACTGACTCAGATTTATGCTGAACTGGCTTTGTGAAACCGAAAAACCAGAGTTTCCCTCATCTCAGGGTTAACTAACTCAAGGTTTTCACTAAACCTGCTTTGTGAAACGGACCCCAGGTGAAATCATCGCTGGACCCTCTGCAGTTTGCCTACCAGCCTCATCTGGCAGTGGACGATGCCTTTATCTACCTGCTGCAGAGAACACACTCATATCTGGTTGGAACCAGTTGGACTGTGAGAATCACACCATGCAACCTGGCCCTGCCACCTGGGCCTGCGACCTGGCCCTGTGACCTGGCCCTGCCACCTGGGCCTGCGACCTGGCCCTGCGACCTGGCCCTGTGACCTGGCCCTGCGACCTGGCCTGGATGACAGAGGGAAATGGATGGATGGTTGTTCTGTTGCAAATGTAAATGTTTACACATAAAACAATTCCATTTGCCATCACTACATCTGGACCCATAAGACACAGATCTAACATTAGCTAAAACCCCTCCTTCCTCAAATGCACTGACTCGCACTGAAATAAAATGGCCAAATTAAAGTATACTACAATCAAGCTGGCGGCGAAGGTGGGTGCCAGTGGAGGCTCTGCCTGCCCTAGCACAAAACCTGAAATCTACAAAACGGATAGTGGGAAGGTGATAGTGGAGGATGAACTGTTAAACTTTATTGTATTTAAAATGAAGACATTAAGCGATGATGAAATAATCCTGCTGACAACAAACAACTTTTCGTCAGAATTGATGGAGGAGTCCAAGCGGATGTTGTTTGACATTTGATATATGAATATCATGCTACGCTGTGTCCAACACAAAGGCTCACAGAAGGACATTAATAATATCAAGGCTGTCTGAAGGTGCTTAATGAGTGCGGTGAAAATATTTCGCGATTTTGTCTCACACTATTTGGATGAACTGCCACCTGTTGGGTTTGGCATTATGGACGCCTCGCCGCTGCTTAGCCGAGTGGAGCAGCTGAGCCAAGAAGTTTCTAGCCTGAGGAGGGCATTGGAAACACAGGCAGCAGTAGCTGAGAACTTGGCGACAATTGTTACAGCCATGGATCACCCAGTGTCAGCAGTGGAGACGCACCCTAGGCCTACATCGGACCACGGCCCTGGGACTGCCGGCATCACACGAGAGGGGGTGCGTGGGCTAGCAAGCCCTGTTCACCAGGAGTCAGCAACGTCTCCCACTGGGAGATCTCGTCTCCTGGGGCTGGATAACGGGGATGGCCAGTACCTCACAAGGGGGAGTGAAGGGGCTCGCGGGCCCCGCTCATCGACAGGAGCTCCTGGGTGTGGATGTAACATTGTCCCCACCGTGGAGCGTCGCTTTGAGAAAAGGTCGCAAAAGTCGCCGTTATAATGAGGCCCGTGGTCCTAAGGTGTTTGGTAACGAGGGGAGGAGTGAACTGGATTTCCATGGTACACCTGCAGCTCCACACGAGAGCCTGTCTGTGATATGAATGAACCCTACTATGAGCATCTGTGTTGTGTCTTACAATGTGCGTGGACTGCGTGTTGGCCACAGTGAATCTGATAAATTACTACGTGTGTTCTGGCCAAACTGATGGAGAGATGTGACATTTTGTGTGTTCAGGAGACGTTCCTGGCTAAACAAGACCTGGAAAGACTAAATTCTATACATAGAGACTTAATGGAGCAGGTGAATCCACAACTGACTTGAGTGCTAAGGTAGTCAGGGGGAGGATCCCAGGGGGCGTAGCCACGATGTAGAATAACAAATATGACCAGTTGGTTAATGTAATAAGGCTGGGAGTTGACTGGGCTATTGGGATTGAGCTGTGCTGTAATGATAAGAAAATAATAATTTGAATGTCTAAACACCATATGAGTGCATGCAAAATGAGGATGAGTACACCTGTAGGTTGGCATTCATCCTGTCTTTTATTTAGGACAGTTCCTCTTCCTGCATCTATGTAATTGGTGACATGAATGCTGATGTAACTGATACCAACTCTTTATTTGGTAAACATCTGGCTCAGTTCTGTACAGGAAGTGGATTGATTCTATCTAGTAATGTGCTATTGCCAAAAGTCTGCGAGGCCTGGCACTTCACTTCCTGGCTGGATCATTGTCTTTGCACAGTGGATGCCCATGACTCCATCTATATTATGAACATTGACTATGATCTGGCTAATACGGACCATATACCCTTTCATATGGCAAATGATCTGTGTTGATGCCTGTGGATAATGACACTGATGTAAGGAAAATAGATTGGTCTAATAAATATAACGTGCATTTTGATGCTTTGTTGGGTAATATCAAGGTCCCAAAAGATGCCTTATTTTGTCGGGATATGAACTGTATGAATGAACAACATTGTAACAATAGCTTTGTATGAAGCTATTGTGGAGTGTCTTGATATCTCGAGCAGGCCTCTAAATAAACATAGGACTAAAGTGTGCAATACTAAGCCAGGTTGGAAGGAACATGTAGAAGAGCTCAATTCAGAGGCTGGAAATGCTTTTAAAGAATGGGCTGAATCAGGCAAAAGCAGACAAGGTCCCTTGTTTGAATATAAGAAACGCACTAATGCTAGATTTTAATATGCACTTCGCTACATTAAGAGAAATGAGAACACTATGAGGGCAGATTCACTGGCAATGAAGCTGAAAAAAAAATAGTGCTCTGATTTCAGACCAGGAAACACATGAGGAAGAGCAAGTGACCTGAAACGAGAGGGGAGTTATTTTCAAAATAAAACACGAGACAAACCTCACCGGCATGACAGTTTAACCTGATTCTATGCTCTCTGTTGTGCTAGTACCAGTGATTAAAGATAAAGTGGGGAAGCTGAACAGCTCAGACAATTACAGGCCAATAGCTCTGGCCAGTGCCACGTCCAAAGTGCTGGAGACAGTTCTACTGAGTAGACTTGAGAGGTATGTCCTGGCTACTGACCACCAATTTGGTTTTAAACGAAAGCATCGTACTGATTTATGTATTTTTGCACTAAAGGAAATTTTAGATAAATATAATCGGCAAAACTCCACAATGTTCATGTGCTTTATTGATGCTTCTAAAGCATTTGACCGTGTTAATCATGGGAAAACATTTTTAAAACTCTAAAAACAATCTAAAAGTGGCGTCCCTGATTTTTTTAAACTAGAATCCTGGTCTATTGGTACTCACACCAGACAATGACAGTGAGATGGTTGAATGTAACATCTACTCCATTCAAAGTTACCAGGAATTTTGTCTCCTTTTCTTTTTAATATGTAGGCCTACATGAATAATTAGTCTTTGATTTTAAATGGTACTGGCTGTAGGATTGGGGACTCACTCATTAATCATTTAATGTATGCTAATGATCTGGTCATCCTTAGCTCAAATAGTGCTGGTCTCCAACAGCTTCTGAGAATATGCTCAAACTATGGTGCTGACTTTGATATAAAATACAACCCAAAGAAGAGCAAAATCGTGATTGTCAGAAGCAGAGGAGACAGACAGGCAACCTTCCCTGACTTCTATCTGTCTTGGGCTGCTGTCAGTGTGTGCAGTGAAATGACATACTTGGGCCATATTATGGCAGATGACCTGTCTGATGACAAGGACATCATATTAGTTTATTGCTTAAAAAAAACACAAATCTCTGTTTTTCAGCCCTGCTCAGAACACGCTGTTTCTATGACTGTAGCTGTAAATGGTAATGAGCTGTGTCTGAACACAACCCTCCTGGAAGAGGATGTGGCTGCTTGGTGGAGGTGTTATCTCCGATTGGCTTGTATGAGCACTCAGTTTCTGAAGGGCGGAGAAAGCAAATGAGGGAGAGGATGGACTTTTTTCATTTTTGGGGGGGTTAGTAGACAGACTAGGGACAAATATTGCTCTTACAAAACCATGGTAAAGTTTGCATAATATGGACCCTTTATGTCAAATAAGGAAGTAAGTATGCACCATGGTGCACCTTGCCCGTAATTTTGGGTATGGTTAAGGTTGACGGAGTGATATAATAATGAAGTGAAGGTATCAAGATAGTTGTGAATTATTTATTGTATGCTGGTGTGCAGGTCTGGTCTTAGTTCTCGGTGAGAAGAACTGCAGCTACTCCAGTTGTTATCCCTCTTTATTCCACACATGGACATACAGGAAGTGTCGGGTTGTGGTTCCCTTGGAATATACAAACAAATGAGCAATAAACATGTTAGTAATAATAATGATGATAAGTAATACTGATTAAAGCAATGTTGCTAAACAGATACACAATAATCTATTATTCAAGAAATGCAGAGAATAACAATGAGGTCAAATAGTACCCTCTACTGGTCGCACAGGGGCGCTCAGACCATGTCATTACAGAGTAAACATGAACTGAAATAAGCATAAATATCAGCAGATGTAAACCCCATCTACAATATTACAAACACAATCTGATTAGGGTTATATGTTAAGAACATATAAATGCTGAAATGCGAGCACATTAACACTCCCTTGGCTATATTTTTGCATAAAGAATCTCAGAGTGCATAAGCACGCATCACAACATGGCGGCCGGTCCGAAACCGTACCAAAACACTGCAAAACAGCAGACAACAAGAAACAAATGTCCAGTGCCAACTCACTCTGCATCCACGCAAAAAGCAACGACACCGATAGTCCTGACCTGGCTTCTATTTCCATTTCATGTGCAGGTGCATGACAGCACTATATTATAAAATGTAGGCTATTGCAGTGTTTGCGAATAAAACATTGTTAGAAATCCTTCTAGGCCTAAACATTTATTTAACCATGGTCGAATATACTACCATGTACTGATTTAAAAAAAGATATAATAAATATAGAAACAGCGGAGGAGATTACAGCCTTAATTACATGCGTATTTGTTGCCGTTGTAGTCGAAACTTATGCAATATAGCCACGTTGGTCAATATATCCATGGGATTGAAGTTGATCCTTATGAAATTATGTATTCCAACAAAACGGCTCCGAGGACGGCGACGTCTTTGGTTCAGCATGGGGATGCGTTGTATCGCTGCCACAGTTTTGCCACCGTTCACAACCGTCACCGGCGTCCATTTATGACATTTTTTAATTGTTTGACGATGTGCCAATTTCCCAAATTGCTTGCAGGATTGTGCATGCCTTGACTTTGACACTGTAATATACCTAGGCTACTTTTGATGTTGAGGTCAAGCTTAGCCTTGTGATGAAATGCATGCATATTTTATTTTTATTTTCTTCATGAATGACTTAAAACCACTGGTGAAACACAACACTGGCAATGTGCAGTTCCATGCACAGCGGGGATTTCTGGATTACTGTATAGTGACTAGCGTCAGGAGCTGAAACATCACTATGGTGGAGCTAAGAAGGCTCTAAGAGTGCTCCAGACCACTCTTACTGACGTGTGACTTACGAAAAGAGATTCGTAGCAGGGAACGTTTCGGGAAACACGCAAAATGTTAAGTAGGAACTCTAAGTAGGGGTTATGAATGACGTAGCATTAAGAAGGCTTTAAGAAGGGGTTAGGTCGACGTGTGGGGGGGGGTCTCTGCCGATGATTGACGGGGGGGCGATCGTCCGCGCGCGCGCGGGGGGGGGGGGGGGGGGGGGTGCAGTACACATTACAGTAGTATTCTGTGCAAAACGTCACCAGAGTGTCGATATTTACTTGACCGCTAGAGGCGCGCTATTTTGAAACGTAACATATGGTCGTAATCCGGTGCTTGACACACGACCTATGTGGTCGTTTTCTCGAGGAGGAGTCTCATTTATTGATAGGTATTTATTTTTCTTCCTTTTTTTCTTTTCTTTTCCAGAATGAGTGATAGTAAATGTGTGTGTGATGTAACAACAAAAGAGGCCAAACTAACAGATATAAAGCACTCCATTATCAGCACACTACACATCATAACGTTATGGGTAACATACCATGGCGCCATTAACATAACATAAATATTAACATAAATTATCACTCAGGGTAAACAATATACTTCAGATTTAAATATTTCCATATTCACATTATGTTACTTTCGGTGACCGGCATAGCGTGCGTGTGGTCGCTGCTTCCTCCTCAACAATGCTTGCGGGCAGCGGCGTGCTCGCGGTTACGTCATAGTACAGGCAGGAGTTGGAGAATGTTGGATACAGCCAAGATTAAAGGCCAGAGAATTGGGGAACCACACTCACGTTTCAATGAAGCACACCAGTTACGTTTGCCGGCCAGGAGAAAGGAGGTGTGTTATGCTCTCGGGCAAGCGATCCGGAGGCATACGTGGGCGTTCCAAGGATGCACTGGGCAGGGAGAGTTGGAGCAGCGCGATGACACAAGCAGATTATTCGGGAAGTGAGTGCGGACTTTGGACAATAAAACCCCACCTTTTCTCGTGTCTGCGGCCTATTTTGATGGTGCATGGGCCAAAACAATCTACTCCAGTAGACCAGTATGGTGGTTGGCTGATGCGCAACTGTGCAGCTGGCAGGTCGGCCATCTGAGGAATAATAGGCTTGCTGCCCCATTTGCGGCACTCTGTCCAGCTATGCTGATGTTTCTTGACAGCTTGGCGTCCACGAATGATCCAGTATGTCCTCCTTATTTCTGCAAATACACGGTGAGGACCTGCATGGTGCAACCGGTTGTCATAGTCTTAGGCTACGTTCACACCGCAGTTACAAGTGACCTGAATCTGATTTTTTCGCTCATATGTGACCCATATCTGATTTGCTTTTGACAATGTGAACAGCACAAGTCGCATTGAATCTGAGATTTTCTAATCAGATTCAGGCCACATTTAAATGTGGTACTGAATCGGATACGTATCGGATTTTTTTGAATGCGACCGCAGTCTGAACAGCCAGGTCGCATTTAATGCGACTTTGACGTCATTCTGACCCGCGCTGCACTGTTTTGTAAATAAATGACAAATAAAGTTGATTGAAAAGCGGGCGGGAGCCAAAACAAACATGGAGGACAGCAGCGAAGCAGGCGGCCAGTGGATGTTGCCGGCAATTGTGCATTAAGACCTGCGGTGTGAACGTAGCCTTAGTTCGCTGCCTTTCTCAGTCGACCTCCGACCCTTATTAGCTCCACGTCTTCATCATAGACAGGGGATAGAGACAGCAAGCTGCTATTGGAGGTTTACCTGCCTGCAGTGCAGTAAACTCCGCTGGGAAACTCTCCTGTTGTGCTCTCTTCAGGATGGCAGCTTCTGTATTGACTCTGTCGGCTGCATTCATGGGAGATGCGGCCGCCCCGTGTAGGGAAGGAAATGTGGCTTCGACCAGTTTTGACCATCATTTGACCTGAAATACATCTGGGACTGGAAAGCTGTTTACTATGATGTTGCCACAGAAGATGGTATCCCACGGTATTTTCTGCTGGTGTGGGTGTGGAAATTACACCAGGATTAGTTGGCCACTCAGCTGGTGGCTGGTGGAGGAAAGTCAGGCCACATGTCCAGCGGTTGGGCTCACTAAATCCGCCAGTGATTTTCTATTTGTGATATCGTCAGCAGGATTCTCTTCTGAGGGAACATGTCTCCAGTTGTCTGCTCCAACCATCTCTTGAACCTCTGCCATCCATGTCCCCGCAAACACTTTGTACTGCTGGGATTCGGACTGGATTCAGTGCAGAATGGCCATGGAATCTGCCCGCAGTGTTGTTTTCTGTACTGGCAGAGTCAGCTCCGTGTGCAGGACCCTGGCTAGTTGTGCACCTGACAGGGCCGCACACAGCTCCAGGCAAGGTATTAGAAGTTGTTTCTTCGGTGCTACGCTAGACATTGCCATCACAAATGCCACCTGTACCTTTCCTTCCCTGTCTTCAACCCTCATGTATGCTACAGCACCGTAGGCATTTTCTGAGGAGTCACAGAAAATATGGAGTTCAACAGGAGTGTCAGTAGGAACATGAGCAGTGTAACAACGTGGCAGTGTGATGTGTTGAAGCTGTGGGAGTTCATTCTCATATGTTTTCCATACAGGGAGGAGACTGTCACCTATGGGCTCATCCCATCCTCTCTCTTTTCTCCACAGAGCTTGAACCAGGACCTTGGCACAAGTAGTATATGGTATGATAGCCTAGAGGGTCGTATTGACTGGCTAGAACCTGATATACGTATCTTATGGTCGGTTCTGTCACCGGGATGGCTTTGTGTTTGTATCCAAGAATATCAGGTCTGCAGCCCACAGGAGACTGAGTGTTGACTCCTGTGGGTCTGTCTTATTTGCAGTCAGCCATAACTCACATCCTGCTGATTTGGCTTTGGGTGGTAGATGAGTGATAACCTCGGGCGTGTTGCTGGACCACTGTCTCATATGAAAGCCTCCGCTGGCAAGGAGAGCTCTCATCTTGTCGATTAGCTGTCTGTCTCGATCCTGAGACAGCAGAGACTGGAGACAATTATCTACATGAAATGCTTGAAGCACAGATCGGACCACATCTTCACTGCTCTCATGGTGTTCTTGCACATGATGCTGTAAAGTATAAGATGCACAGCATGGGCTGCAGGTAGTCCTAAATGGCAAAACTCGTAGACCTCTGGGCTCTGGTCTTCCTCTCCATCACAGCACAGGAAGCGGAGGAGGGGCTGGTCTTCAGGGAGGAGACGCACCTGATGAAACACTGGTTTATCTCCACTGATGGCCACAGCGTGTTCTCTGAACCACAGTAGCACACCAAGCAGTGGTGCACTCAAAGTAGGACCAGTTAGCAGGCTGTTATTGAGGCAGACTTGTTGATAGTTAAATGAGCAGTTGAAGACAACTCCGGCTTTACCATTATGATAAACAAGATGGGGAGAAACCATGACTCCTCTGTCCTGCTCACCTCATTAGCGTTGATCATGGCAGCATAACCAGCTTTCTCCAATTTGTGTATCTCCTCATTGTACGCAGCTTGTTCAGGGTTAGTAGCAAGGCGGTGCTCTGTTGCTCTGAGGAGAGCCATCACAGCTATGGGTGCATTTGGTTTACGCAACAGCAGAATAGCATAGTGGGACACACCTACAACTGTGATGGTCTTCTGCTCCAGTTGTTGCATAGCTAGTTTATCTCCACCAGAGTGGATCACCTCCTTTCTGTTTCTGAATGATAATGTGTCTAGCTTCCAGAGCCTTTCAATATTTTGATGTAGCTCTTCCGACAGAGAGAGGAATGATTATTCTCAACTGATGAATGCTGCAGGAAGGTGGCAGGTCCCTGCACAGCCCATCCCAGAGCTGTGCACAGAGCTACAGGTCCACCAAACCAGACTGGGGATACTGGTGTTCTCAAGTGAGGGTTGTCAGAACCGATGAGTAGCATAGGCTTGACTCTACTATAGGAGTGCAAGGGAATGTTTCTCAAGTGTTGGTAGCTTTGTTTCAGATTTTCAGCTGCACATGATTGTTCAGCCAGATTCAGGTCTGCTGCTGTAAAAGCATGTTGAATGTCATGTTTCACCCCTTTCTTTATCATGGGTGACACTTTGAGGGAGATGGTAGCTCCCTTTAATTGCAACTTGTCCTGTTTAATCGTCCTCAGGGACAGGATTTCTTCCTTACCCTTGAGACCCAGGTGATGTACAGCAGCTGGTAGTATGATTGTTCTTTCGGATCCATCATCCAGAACAGCGTAAGTGCCGATTGTTTTCTTACCATTATGCAGGCCTCCTGGACCAACCTTCAGCATTACATCAGAGACATCAACCTCCATCCTGCTCTCCTGGGCTCCCGGGTGCTTGTCTCCCTCGTCCGAGGAGGGATCCTCGAAAACTGGCGCCATTATCCTCAGAATCGTCGCTGGACGGGTCAGGAAGAGGGGGTGACCGAAGAGGCCGACCCCGAGGTCTGCGGATGCAGCTGGTCCTGGTGGGCTGGTCTGGATGTTCTTGATAGAACTTTTTGATGAGGGCCCGATCCCGCACGTCCCTCACTTGGACTTGTTTCAGGACCATAACCCTCCCAATCCACCAGGTATTGCATCCCTCTGCCGAGGCGACGGGACAGAAGGAGGCAGCGGAACACGTAGGCGGGACCCCCATCGATATGGCGAGGGGGGAGGAGGGGGAGGCGTCAAAGGAACCAGGGCACTCTCTCGAACCGGCTTGACCTTTGACACGTGAAAGGTGGGATGAACCCGCATGGACTGGGGGAGCTTGAGCCGCACGGCCATCGAGTTGATGACTTCCTCAATCTCGAAGGGCCCGATGAACCGTGGGACCGGCTTTTTGGACTCCACTTTCAGGGCGAGGTCTCGGGTAGAGAGCCAGGCCCTGTCCCCTGGCTGATATACCGGAGACTGGGAGAGACGATGGTTGGCGGCAGATGCGTAGCGACCGGCAGCTTGGAGGAGAGCAGTGCTCTCCTCCAAGCTGCAGGAAGCTTCTCTCTCCAGAGATGGGAACAGGGGGGGCTGAAAGCCGTAGGGCCACTGGAAAGGGGAGAGACCCGTGGCAGAGCTGTTCAGGGTGTTTTGGGTGTACTCCACCCACAGGAGTCGCTTGGACCAGGATGAAGGGTGCTGGGATGACATGCACGAAGCGCAGTCTCCATCTCCTGGGGCCTCATTTATAAAACTGTGTGTAGGATCCTAACTAAAAGTGTACGTACGCCCGAAAGCCAAAGTTTGCGTGTGCCAAAAAAAAATCTGATTTATATAACTGTGCGCACGCAAGCTGTACGCAATGTTCCCTTTATAAATGACAGGATCACCTACAAGTGTGCGTACCTGAATCCCGCCCTGTACACGCCCACATTTAACTATATTAATGAGCCGGCATGCAATTGTTTCCGTGTGGTGAATCACGGCGACAGGTCAGAAAAATAGCGAAGAAACGTCATTTATAGAAACGGAGAAAGAGACACTTGTTGGGGAGGTGAAGGCCAGGAAAATAATTAAATTTAGTGGTCACAGCAGCGGGATCACGAATAAAAAGATGCAGTGCGAGTGGCAAAACATTGCTGCTGCAGTCAACGGCGTCAGTGGGACAGCGGACGGTGATCTGAAGGTAAATGACATCTTTCCGCTCCTAACATGGATTTAATGTATTGCTAGAGTATTTGAGGAAGCTTTATTTTGATGTGACTTTGACGGGGATTGTGTCCGACTGAGACCAGAGGTATAAGGGTGAACAGATTTAACATTTTTATTGTATATAAAACAAAACGTTAAATAGTTTTTGTCCTTCCAGAGTCTGCAGCGTTGGGCGGTGAGGAGAGTGATGTGAGGAGGGTGACGGTGACAGGCCTTCGGCACAGCTTCTGGGTCCGGTGCAAAGCAGCAGCAGCGCACCCGGACGCATGGCACATCAAGCGGTCGGGTGCACACTGATTCCGTCCTGCAACTTCAGCGAGACACAATTGCCTCCATCAACAACGTTGCAGATGAGCTACAGCAAATGCGCACTGTGATTAATAAAATAATACGTTTACAATGAACATTGATTGTTGTCTTCCTTATATTACAAACGCATAACATCCTCACGGATTCTTGCGCCCTGTTGATACCCCTCCAGTCGGGCAGGGGGCCTTGGCTCGGGGTCATCGATAAATTTGCGCTCTCCACGCTCCGCGACTGAGCGCGCACAAGCGTGCCACTCATTATAGCGCATTTCCTCTGCGCTCTGGTGGTTTAAAAACGAGGATAAGTGTAACAATTATACGATGGCTTAATGGCTGTATATATGTGCGTTGATGATATATGCACATAAATAAGGAGAATATTTAGTTATTTCCGCTGTGTTCTGCAGGGATCTAATGGAGGGTATTTGTTGTATACTGTATAACATGCATTTGGGCCGCCTCCTCCTGTGGTGAAAGCGCTGATTCAATGTTTCAAAATTATTTTGATTTAAGATACAAGTCAGATTTTAAAAGGTGTTAATATGAAAAAAACTATCACTCATTAAAAACGTCAAAAACATTGCTGGAGTTCATCATGATAACGCAGATCTAAAGTATGATGTGGAGTGTAAACAAATGTGTGCGAGTCATCAAAAATATATAGTTCTGCTGATTCCCTTCCAATCTCCAGATTGTGCGTACCGGTACGCATGCCTCAGAATTTGCTTACGGGTACGCACACGTTCCCGTCAAGTTTGGTTTTTATAGATCACAACATTTGCGTGGAAAGTGGCGTACGCAAGCTTTTTAAATGAGGCCCCTGGTCTTTCAACTCAAAAGCCCTTAAGTCCGGCCAGGCTGGTTTGAGGGTGTTTAGACTCACCGGCTAAACATGGTGAAATGCCTGGCATGGGCGCATGGAGCAGTGTGGTGACCAGGGCTGACGACAGATCAGAGAGTCAGTGTGAAATTTGCGCTAAAGAGTGTCAAAATGCCACAGAAATTCTGATAACCACTAGGGGTGGGAATCGAGAACCGGTTCATACTCAGAACCAGCTCCAACTAACCAATTCCATCGGAATCCTACGCCTCCAACGTTATCGATTCTTCTTAACGATTAATTTTCCGGTTTACTCGAAATTTTGCATCACGGCACATTGCGTCACTCTCTCTGCGACGACCCTGCGCGCACCGACGACCTACAAACAACGAGGCAGCATCATGTAGAGGAGGAAGAGATCGAAAGTCTGGCTACATTTCACCAAACGCGATGAAAATGCTGCCCTGTGTAATCAGTGGAGGCATACAGTTCATGCCTGTTTAATTAAAGTGGACGTACGTATGTTCACTGTTTTGTCTACATTTTATATCCCTTCCTAGAAAAGGAGTGTTAAACTATTATTTAATGATGTTTGGTTCCCTCTGAGACCCAATTATAGCGTATACACTACAAAAGATCATGCTGTCTTTAGATAACCATAACTCCGTAATGGTTTGAGCGAGAAACATGTTGTGTTTGCCCTAATGGCAGTAACGGAGGCATTCAAATCAGTGAAAAGGACAGTCAAAAAGTTACTGTAGTGAAAGAGAAAGTTAAAAACATCAATGGTAAAGGAGAAATACACTAGAGACACACATATTTAGGAATGGACCATTCCTGGCAAAAAAAAAAAAAGAATAAAAATAATGCCCATATTTCATAGACGAAAGCAGCTAGAAACTTCAAATATTTTCTAGCATAATCCAAACAAGTGTGTGCAACTTTCCATGTTAACTTTTCTTTCGTTATAATGGTTTGCAGTGCTTCTTTTAATAAAATGTAAAGGTGCGTTTTTTATTTATTTAATGACAAACTTTGTCAAGGAGGCTGTAGATTTTAGATAGTAGCTGAGCTACAACGGTAGGTTATGGGGCCAGGGCTGCTGCTCCGCATATGCAGAGTACGCAGAGCTTGTAGGGCCCCAACTACCTGGCGGGGGCCTCCAAAATTAAGATCAATTAAAAAAACATTATTAAATTGCAAAAAATATATGAATTAGTTATAAACAGGTCCATCGTTTTTTGTAAAAAAATGTGTTCCCATCACTCAATTTGTGCAAATTAGCTGTTTTTGCCTAATATATAAGAACAGTCTCCCCCCTGCCCTGCTTCCCTGAAATGGTATAGCCCAGTTTGTGTCTTGGCTGAGTTTGCTCTGTGTCCGCTTCTGCTTGAAATGGCCATAATTAGCAATCTGTGTGACTACAACTAATTAAAAGACAACATGAATCTCGAGCTGAAAAGCATTCCTTTGGTCCCCCACTCTGGCACTCGCGCGTCGCTCAGACCAGCTGCAGCCCCAACTCTGGCTCCAGCTCGCTGGTAAAGTCGCGCGTTTCTCCACGGACACGGACAACAGAGCCGCGGGGGATGGGGCATCATAAAGGAATTATGCTTAGGGCCCCAAAATGGCCAGCAGTGGTACTGTATGGGGCCCTGAATTAGAATTCTGTGTTTTTCCCCCCCCACCCATTTATTGTTATTTTATGTGACTATTCCAATCCTTTATGATTATTGTGATCATAGCAGACATGTTATCAGTAGAGTTAACGAAGTTTGTATTCTCCTGGGAAAGAGGTTCTGTTCCTGGTACCATGGTGGCTTCTCCTGATATGAATTGTTTAGCTAATGCATTTAATAGTATGATTGTTTTGTTTGATCAACATTGCTTTGTTTACTATTTCCACATGCATGTGCAGGAAGAATTGCTTGCTGCAAGTAACTGCAACGAAGAAGAGCTTATGATTTATTCTTTCATAATATAAAAGGCTTTTTTGTGGCCTGTTTGTGCGTATTCAGTTGATATGAGTGCCACATGACATGAGATAACTTCAGAGGACATTATGACATCTGTGTTCTGTACATCTTGCCTTTGTAAGATAGGACATGACCCGTCTTTTGTCTACAGTAGAGTACTTCCTCCTCCTTTAAAAGGGAGATTCCCGCTAGACTCAGGGTCGTTCCTGCTGTCTCGGAGCCTTTTGCATGAGAAGGCAGGCGCAAATTATTTTTGTCTGCAGATGAAAATACTTTGTTGAATAAACTATGGAGAAAATGCTGACCCTGTTTGTTGATCTTTATTGAACAGATCCATTTCCACAACAGGAGCATCAAAAATGGAACCAGGAGAAGAGTTTTTTTCCTGTAGACCTGGTCTTGCGGATGCCAAAGCACCACTTGGGTCATTGATGCTAGAGTCCTGTAAACCTTCCCTGAAAAGAGAGGTCTGGTATGTGTGGTTGAAGACCAAGACAAACATCATTGAATTACTCATAATCAAAATATGCTTAATGAAGCTAAATAGTAATTGGTTCCCATTTAAAATGGGCTATTTTTTCTGTATTCATTGCTCTTTTGAAATTTGGTGTAATTGCTCTGGCAGATGCAATTAGGGGCTGAACCATATTAATTTTGTATTATTTCATGTAATTTTGTCCTGTGCCACTAGGGGGCTGTTTTGCTCTCTGGCTCAGTTGACCTCAGGTCAGCCCAGGAAGGCATAACCTAGAGGAAACACGGACAAAGGTGTTGTGGATTTGGGAAGCAAACAGTTTTCAACTGTGCCTATGTGCCCTTGTAGTTTGATGTGGTCAGCAATTCGTTTTTTCTTTTGGTTATGTATTATGAATTAAAGTTATTTCCGCTGTATGATATAGGAAGGGGGCTGCACGGTGGTGTAGTGGGTAGCACTGTCGCCTCACAGCAAGTGGGTTCCGGAGGCTGGGGTCTTTCTGTGTGGAGTTTGCATGTTCTCCCCGTGTGAGCATGGGTTCTCTCTGGGTTCTCCGGCTTCCTCCCACAGTCCAAAGACATGCAGGATGGGGATAGGTTCATTGATGACTCTAAATTACCCGAAGGTGTGAATGTGAGTGTGAATGGTTGTGTGTCTCTACATGTTGGCCGTGTGATAGACTGGCGTCCTGTCCAGGGTGTTCCCTGCCTTCGCCCAATGACAGCTGGGATCGTGATAAGTGGTGGGCGATGGATGGATGGATGGATGGATGAACGAAAATAAACCTGCAAGATAATTGTAACATTACTGAACTCTCCGTTTGCTATGTTCGAGCGCACTGGGCGCATGTCTAAATCGAATCCGCCGTATTCGCAACCAGTACTAGACTTCGGACTTTAGGACTTAGTCAGTACAACGACCATCATTATCAGAATGTCAGAATAATTCACTGTGATATTACAGTAATACAATTTACACTCTAAGAGGAAGTCAAAGAGGTCGGAATATGGTAGCAAATTTATCAGAAAGTGCATCTTAATGATGTTTTAGTGTGTGTGCCCCATAACACAGAAGCCCACAGCTGATGTAAGGACACAGTAATGAGTGCCATTAGTGTGAGGCCAGTCCTCGGGGGCCGGCCTGACTACAGCCAGTTTGCAGACAGCTAATTATGACCCAGGAGACACATTGTGGCAGCCTCAGGGAACTCAACAAAAACAACAAACTAACGTATCCAACAATATTACTTCAACTGTTTCTTTAATACGCAACAAAATCATTATGACCTCTTTCGTCCTTTGAGAGCAATTAAACACCCTAGCATAGTCTAGGAAGAAAGACTTCAACAACAGCAATTTACAGTTTTTCTCCATTGGTTGGCTCTTTTCTTGAAACAGAAATGACATTCTCAAAACACATGGACAAATCTCCAAACCACTTGGCAATTGTCCACAACAGAATAGCGTTTCTCATTCATTCCATCAGATTGCAAATGTCTTTGCAAATGATTAAGCACAGTTAGCCTACATTTAGCACAATTCCCAAGTGAATAGATCTTGTTGATCTAAACTGACTGTCGATTCTCAGTCTAATGGTTGTTCTCTCCAAAACATGTCAGCATCATTTCATTGTATAGGTAATGACTTGCACAAAAGTCTGTTCAATTGTCAAAATTAGTCAAGAACCTAATACCATGAATACCATATATGAATGTCTTGGAACATTTGATAAATTGATTAATTGACAGTCAGGTGAAAATAGAACTTGACTAACGAAGGAGGAGTTTCACACATCTCAGCTGACCAATCAAACTGTGCTGTCCATGATTGTGAATGCTGCCAAACATTTATGTATAGAGCTTGACCAGGACTAGTACAATTTCTGAACATGGAGGCACCTGACCAAGTAAATGAACAAGGGCAACTGCCTGCTCGAGGAAGAAGAAGAAGAAGAAGAAGAAGAAGAAGAAGAAGAAGAAGAAGAAGAAGAAGAAGAAGAAGAGGAGGAGTAAGGGTAAGTGGTGGTGGAATAGGGGGAAGAGGCCGAGGAGCATGAAGACACCATGCTGTCCCGGATGAAATTCGGGTCACACTTATGGACCATGTAATCAACTATCGCCTCACAATGGCAGAGGCAGGTCGCCGAGTGCAGCCTAATGTGCCTCGCTCTACAGTCTCCTCCATCATCCAAACCTTTCGCAGGGAAAACATGTCTGTACTCGGTCAATGATGGAAAATTATATGTTGAATAGGACAGGACACTGTGCATAAAGCAAGAGATGGATTTATTTACTCATTTACCGTGTGTGTGTGTGTGTCTAAAAATGACAAGAAAAATATTGGATTGAATATTATATTGAATTATTGATGATACATAATCACTGTGCAGTGATGCATTAGAATTGTGGTAAAGTTACTGTAAGTAAAACAACAATACAATTACATTGGTAACTCATTCTGTAAGAAATAATGAAGGCATACATTATGAATGGTAATGCAGTGTTGTCCTTTGAATTGTATGTCTAGGATTAGACGATAACCTCGCACGGGTGGCAGAAGAAAACCTGGTAACACTTTCTATGAAGGTCTAGTTTATAATGCATTAGGAGCACATGCATAAGACATTATAATGCATTTATAATGCTTCATACATGTCATTATAATAGTGTATAATCATGTATAAGAACTTATACCAAGGTTTATAAAGTATTACAAGTGTGGACATAATGTATTATAAATTAAGCACTTATAATGTTTTATACCTGCATACTAAAGTGACAACAGTGTTTGAATGAAGAATCTGAAGTCCTGGGTCACATAACACATTATAACCATCCTTACTCTAGCCAGTAGTAATGACACACATAGAACTGCTCAACATAGAACAGATACTAAATGCTCAGTTACGGAAAGGGCGTAAAGCCTTATAAATATCAATAATATGTTATAAGATGACTTTAAGAGCTTTTAGTAAAGTGACAACACTTTATAAAGTTATTAGCAATTGTATGATATTATAACACAATTATAATCAATTAGGAGCAGTATTTTGCTGGCTGTAAGTAAAGTGTAAGTTAAAAATTATACAACATAATGATCTTTAAAACAACTTTATTTTGCAAAAGCAAAATATAAAGAAAAGGTGCATGTTATTCTGTTCATATCAATACAATTGACAGTACAACTGTAGAAAATGTAAAAAAAAAGCTTGCATAGCTCACAAATTAAAATTCTTGCACCTGAGAGACTAAAGAATGCAATTTATAACATAACAAATTACAACTTGGAACAGACTAACTTTTTTGCACATTTAATGTGCAATGGGAAGCAAAGTACCATTCTCTTTCATTTCACCTATGCGCTCTTTAATCTCAGCTGTAATAGCTGCGCGACATCTGTCCACAAAGGTGGAGAGCTTTTCAAACTTCTCATTCCACTGGCCTACAGCTGTGAAAGCTTCAGGGGCTGCGAGGCTGAGCTCTGCGATGACTGCTGTTCTAGCGATTGTGTTGCGGTCAACACCGACTTCTTCAAAGGCAGATTTCATGGACCCCCCCTCACTGTAGCTCTTCAGCACTGCCTTGTACCTTTTCATGATGTCTCTGCAGTTTTTCACAGAAAGAAAAAAAAATGCTTCATGTGTCATTGTAAAGAGAAAGCATTAACTGGTATATGCAGTATATGAAAGGAGAGTACATAATGTTGTATGTATACTTAACATCTTTTGTTCTATTTTTTCTTTCTCTCTTTCTATTTCTGCTCTATCATTTTATGAGAGCACAGTAACATTACACAAAATAATTTAAGTCTTTTGATTTTGTTTGTGAACTGGCTATCTGGACCACAAAAAGTCTTAGAGATAATGACATACTGTCAAATATAATTCACTTTTTTGGTAAAATACAGTCTGTTCTATCTTTTTATTAATTGTGATTAGTTGTGTAGTGTGGTAGTAGTGTGGTTTATATTTAATGTTTTTTTTATGCAAGCAGTTAAAAAACACAGATAAAACAGTTAAAACAGTCAATTTCACTCATTACTGAAAACAATCTTACCTCGAACACGACTGGTTTCTGGTTTGGGGTTTCCACTCAACTTTGGGGATCTCTTGTTCAGCTTTTAATTCTTCTTGGAGTCATCTTCCAAGGACGAATCAGACAATGGCGAGTCAATGGCTAAGGTGGAAGCAACTTCAGATTCTCCATCAGAAATTAAAAGTCTTTTCACCTGACTTTGAATCTTGGAAGACTCTGCTGCAATAAATCAAACACACACACACACACACACACACACACACACACAGTTCTAAAACATTAATTCATATTTTTTCTTCTTCTTGTGTTTCTAGTTATAACAAACATTGTAGAACAATCCAAGATGGTGGATGTCAAAATTCAAATGTGTGAAAATTCATGTAATAACCCAGGAGCAACACAACCTGACATATAATTGATCACCTGAACTAGTTGATGGCTCCACCGATCTGTTCCCAGATCTGACTAGTTCCCAGATCTGACTAGTTCCCTCATTAATTCAGCCTTGCTGGTCAGTTCACGCTGAAGGTAGTCTTTATCTGACTTCAGCATTTATATTGTTTCTTCTCTGAGTTTCCCGCGCTCTCTCTCTCCCTCCAGCTGAAGTTTGATCATGGCCAGCTCATGCTTGATTGTAGGAGCTGCACACAACACAGTAGCAAAGATCACAAAAAAGAAAACAAAAAATTATTTTTGTAAATATTAAATTACTTTAGCTAAAAGCTATGACAGGGATCCTATGCCAAGTTTGAACCACAATCTATAACCTTTATTAGGCCTTTGCTGGATATGAGTCAACCAGGCATCATCTAATTTTAAATTTACGAATGTATTAAATATGACTACAAAGTTTCAGCTCTAACTTACACGCTTGAATATTATGAACAAAGCCCACATTTAATAATGCATTTTGGACAATCTACAGAAAAAGAAGCAACCTAAAATGGCAATACATACCCATTTCCTCTTCCTCCACAGCAGGAGTGGAAGCCCTGTTGTCTTTTGGTGGCAGAGAATTCACAGCTCCCCTTCTCGTGTACATGGCTATTCATAAAACATAATCAACCGAGGGTTAGCGTTTGAAGCATTATGCTTTGGCTATTGTTAGTTTGACTTTGATTCAAACTTTACAGCAAAACGCTCCCACATTGACACTATGCACTAAAGTTTGCTTTTTCAACATGTTGGCTGGATTAGCTTGAATAGGTTACCCATGTGGCCTGGATGCTAACGTTTAAGCTTGGCTAACAAAACTTAAGCCAAAACCCCCCAAAATAACTATATGCATTTTGTTCATGTTTTACAGTCTGTGTTGAAAAATATTACCTTGAGTTTGGTTTCGTTGCCTTTTGCAGACCATAACCACCTTCTTTCTTTTCAAAACTGCAGTCAAGTGCGTCGTCCTCGTGGTCCCCTGTGCTACGTTCAGGACTAATCAGAACTCGGAGATTCTGGCTTCTGACAATCAATAAATTTCGTTCATGCTGTAAATAAATTCAATTGCTTGATTTCGGTTCACTTGCATAACCTCTCAGCTAATGTTACCTGCCAACACAGGCTAACTAATTTAGTCAATACAATAGCTATTAACCTCCACATATTGCTGTAATCATAGTGTAAGATAAACTAAGCAACCATTATAATGTATAATTACAAATGAAATCTACGTTGAAATGTCAACAAAAAGTAGCTCTGAAAAGACAGCAGAATTTAAGACTTTAAACTAAAGAATTATAAGTTGGAGAACCATTCAATTTATTTTTAACAACTCGAAATTCCCTTTTCCCAGCGTTCCGACTTGCGTGAACGCAGCAATCCCAGAAGGCAATTTTGGACGCAAGCGAGAGATCGCATGGATCCATGGGAGATCGTCGCTGCCCGCTCTTCAGGTGAAGGATGCCAACATGGCAAATTTACTGAGTGATGAAATTCGTCGATTAATACAACAAGAGGACACTATACGCAGCCGGAGAAAAATAGTTGTATGGATGCAAAGAAGAGGAATCCTAAAGCGTTGCATGATCTGCTCCACCTGCAAGAGGCCCATGCACCTAAACGTTGTCTCCAAAGCTGATGGATATGTATGGTAAGAAACGCCATTGCTACGTTAATTGTATGCTCAGACATGTCCACTTTTCACATCCTGTCAAGGAGGGAGGGGGGGATATGAATTTGTGAATATGTCCGGTTTTCATTGTTTTTTATGGGACCGTTCAGCATACTTAAACTGATGATGGTGTTTTGCACAACTTACTACTGTACATTGTTGTGTGCGCGCAAATGTCATGGCAGCATTGCCTCTCATTAAAAACTGTCCAAGAGTGGGGCCACCCCATAGCGTGCACCATGAAGTTTGAGTTTTGACTGCAGGCCAGTGTGCAATTTAGAGACATGTCCGACCGGGATGGGGGGCTAATGAAAAAAAGGAAAGAATGAAAGGAGGCACTGTCGAGCAGGCTCACCTGCAGCCCACACAGGTGATAACTGCATGAGGAGCGCTCTGCTGTTTCTTCCTAGGATATTATTCATTATTAATTCATGTAGCACATACCCTTATCCATAACGCATGTGTAATGAATGACATCTGGTCTGGGTAAATCCCCACCCTGCTGCAGGCAGAGATGTAATATTTTGTAATTATCAGTTAGTTAAATCTATCGCCAATTAATAATTATCAACATTATTTTTCTTACTCACCCATTAGGTCTTGTGGCAGAAAAGGCCATCGCCAGAAGAGGAGATCTGTCAGAAGTGGATCGATCTTCTTCAACTCTCGTAGGCTTCTCCGAAGCCATTTGGAGTTCATCTATCGGTTGGTGTTTTATTTGTTAACATTACCCATTTTAATACCCATATGCAAATGCTGAGGTCCAAATTATTCATAGACTTCTGATTGCCCGTACATGATTTATGTTTTAATTTTTAATTTTACTAAGATCAACCATTTCTGTCAAAGGTATTCTCTGAGGCTGAGACAGATGGATATGATGGAGGATGGCATTGCCAGCAGCAGTCGCACTTTGACGAAGATGGCTTCCACTTTGAGAAAGGTGCATAGGTTTTTGAGGGCATAACTTTGCCTCTATACATAATATGTGTGCTGCATTCAAGTGGTGTCAGAAAAACTACCCAACATTATTTGACCGACAAGAACAAGATATCTGTAACATGGTGAGCGCAAATAATGCCATCACACTGAGACAGATCCGCACTGCTATCATAGAAGACAATGCCATATTCCAAAATGTCAACTCTATAAGCATCTCCACAATAGACCGGATATTGAACAGGCATCAGATGACCATGAAGCAACTTTACAGGGTACCATTTGAGAGGAACTCTGATAGAGTGAAAGAGCTGCGGTACCAGTATGTACATGTAAGTCAGTCCCTGGTTGTCTATCATTATAACCTTTTTACAATTAAGCAGTGGTTCCCAAACTTTTTTGGCTTCAGTACCCCCTTTACCTGGTGTCTGAATCCAAGTATTTGCTTTATCTGACTTTTTGCCTAAAAACTGCAACAGAAAACTGCAGCTTATCATTATAATCCTTATTTTGAGGAATATAACCTACGGTAAGAAAAGGGGTCAAGGAGCTGCAACTAGTGCCTCCCAAGCAGATCTATCTAATGCTGTGGGTATTACTGTAACATTTCAGTATGTCTAGTCATTGATGATTTCCCCCTCCCCTTTCTCTCAAATACCCTCTGTAGTACCTCTGCGTAGGCCTATCCCTAGGGGTACATGTACCCCAGGTTTGGAACCACTGGAGTAGTGGCCAGTAGTATATTTAACTTGCGGAGGAGAACATTCCTATGTAATTTTCTGTTACTCAAGTGTATGACTCTTCTGTATGACTGATTTGATGAATTTTGTTTTTTTTACTCTATTGTAGAGAATAATGGCATTGGAGGGAAACGAGACCCCTCACATCCTCGTGTTTGTGGATGAAGCTGGCTTCAACCTGGCCAAGGGCCCAAGACGCGGCCGTAATATTATTGGCCACCGGGCCACAGTGGATGTCCCAGGCCAGCGTCGGGGCAATATAACTGTGTGTGCTGCCATTTCTGAGAATGGAGGGGCCACTCACATCCCCAGTCTGGGCCCATACAATACACAGAAGCTCCTCATCTTCTTGGACCGCCTTCATTCTGATTTGATCCCTGAAAATGAGAGAGGTCTAGTAGGGCCTCACCTACCAAACTATGTAATTGTGTGGGACAATGTGAATTTCCACCGTGGCCCACTCATCAGGGCCTTGTTCACTACTCATCCAAGGATGGTCATGGTGTTCCTACCACCTTACTCTCCTTTCCTCAATCCTATTGAGGAATTTTTCTCCGCTTGGAGGTGGAGAGTGTATGAGCATCACGCTCAAAATCAGAGGTCCCTGCTCCATGCAATGGACGCTGCGTGTGAAGACATTACAGGAGATCAGTGCAGGGGATGGTTGCAACATGCACGCCGTTTCTTACCTTGTTGCATCGCAAGGGAGATTATACGCTGTGATGTGGACGAGAATCTGTGGCCAAACAGACAGCACCATGTGGATGGCCAGGAGGGTGAAGAAGACGGCCAGGAGGGCGAGGATGGTGGCCAGGAGAGGGAGGGTGAGGACAGCGACCAGTAAAGAAATGGTGGTTTTGAATCTCTTCGCTTTATTTACAGCACTGTAGGCTACATATATTTGTCCTTGTTTTTTGTTTGTGTTTATATTACAGTATATTGTGCTGTAGCTGTATACATTTTCTTTTACTGTAACTCTGATATATGGAAGTTACTTTGTGTGTGAATAAAAATGGTTACAATTTCCTTGGCAGTATGAGTGCAATGTGTGATGTCAAACCTTCGGGGGGTACTCTTACCATAAAATCCCCCCCCCCCCCCCCCCCCCCTCATGAGAAGTGGACATGAGGGATATTTCAATGGTCCTCTGCAATAGTGACAAAACATCTAAACATTTTGACTTGCAGTGCTTACACAATGCCAAAGGGACAATGCATTTTGGAGGCACTGACTATTTATATGAGAAAGAAATTTGGTTTTGACACATGAGCGAACTGTTTTGGGAGAGATATGAGCTTTTGCAGGTGAACCATGGTGTTGTGCTGAACCGTTATTTTGGCAAAAGCACCAAGAGTGTTGAGAACGTCCGGTCTGTTTCGAGAAATGAGCCAAAGCAATTGAGAAGGATCTTTTGTCTTTTGGGGGCACTGACTATTTATATGGGAAAGGAATTTACTTCTGAAGCATGAGTGAACCGTTTTGGGAGAGATATGAGCTTTTGCAAGTGAACTATGGTGTTGTGCTGAACTGTCAGACTGTTATGCCAAATGATCTTAGAGTTTTGAGAATGTAATTTCTGTTTCAAGAAATGAGCCAAACCAATGGAGAAAAACTGTAATAGCAAACGTGCCACACAAACAGGCCATGATCTCAGTCACAGAAATGTTAAATCATATATTTCATTTATAGCCTAGGGATTAAAGGTAGGGCTGTCAGTTTAACGCGTTAATTAGATTAATTAATTACACTGCAAATGAACGCGTTAGAAAAATGAACGCAATTAATTCTGAGGTTCTGAGTGGCAATTCAATGCGCTAGCATTTTGATTTTGAATGACCCGTAGGCTACTTGGCAGTGGCACTTCAAAGTAGCACTAGCACCCTCTATGCTAGCACCGAGGAGTGAGGCGAGCACATCGTTGCGAGGGCCTTTGAATGACAAGTTTATTTATAAAAAGAACAAAGACGGGACTATCAACAAGAATGCAGTGATTTGTAGCTTTTATACGCTACAAATAATCATGTTTTCTGTAGAGCGTCATAACTCCGTAATGGTTTGCACTAGAAACATGCGGGTTATTTCCTCTTAAACTAGAGAAACTGGGCTAAACAACGGTACCCTGCTTGTCAATCCGTGTACCTTTCGTTCTTTGGTTTTTCCGTTTCAAAACCAAATTAAAATAACAGAAAAACAACTTTGTTTTTCTGTTATTTTGTTTTAAACCCAGAACGGAAAAATGGAAAAACAGAATAACACAAAATCACACATTTTGTAGCTGTTATTCTGTTTTAAAACAAAAACAGAATAACGTGAAAATTAAGTTTTTTGATTTTTACTGTTTTGTTATTGATATTTGGAAAATTCTGGGAATCGGCGGCTAAGTTTGAGAGAAGATCACCAAGACTTCACCACAAGTAGCCTAATGGCCGCACATCAGCCTTATGCAGATCTAATCTGCGAACCTTTTGAGAGTGGGATGACACATTCAGACATAAGACATAATGAGCATTAGGAGGTTTTGCATGGAGCACAACCTTCGCCGTAGAAGTAGGCTACCGTTTCAATTCCAAGACCTGTAGTTCACACACATGCAGCGGATCCAGTGAAAATTAGGGGTCACTCTCTTTAGGAGTGAAGTCCATATTAGGAAAGTGCGTCACACACCGAAGGTGGACGTGATCTCTCTCATAATGAGCTGCCAATGAACACAAGAGGTCAGTCTGAGCCTCAAAAACACCTTTTTATGTGATAGTCAGCATCAGAAGGAATCTAATAATGGACAAATGCATAGACTAAAATAATAAACTGATCAAAAAACAAAACATACCCTCTTTCACGACAAATTCATGGGGAATTACCAGGGGGAAAGAAATTCAATTATTATTATAATTATTTTACATTTACATTTACATTTAGGTCATTTAGCAGACGCTTTTGTCCAAAGCGACTTACAATAAGTACATTTGTCAAAAGAAGGAAACAAAGAAACCACGACGTATCATTGCCGATAAATATTTTAAATCGATTTAAATCGATTGATGGTTTTCTATCATAGTTTTAGTGGGTGCTGCATGAAAAATAACTTTCTCTTAAAGCACCATTTCACTTTTCCTTCAAAATAAACTGCACACAAGTCTTAACCAGGTCTAGTTTAGATATTTACATTTATACTGTAGGCTCGTTGCTGCTGTATGATTGTGTTTGTGGAAATCAATTACCCACAAGTTGGTGATTTTAAAGAGAGATGTCTGTCTCTATGTTCTTGCTACTTAAGGTAAGGATTAGAAGTCTCCCAGCATTCCCCAAATTTTCCATCCATCCATCCATCCATCCATCCATCCATCCATCCATCCATCCATCCATCCATCCATCCATTTTCTACCGCTTATCCTGTATTCAGGGTCGCTGGGGGCTGGAGCCGATCCCAGCTGTCATTGGGCGAAGGCAGGGTACACCCTGGACAGGTAACAAGTCAGAAAAACAACTTTTTTTTTCTGTTATTTTGTTTTAAACCCAGAACGGAAAAATGGAAAAACAGAATAACACAAAATCACACATTTTGTAACTGTTATTCTGTTTTAAAACAAAAACAGAATAACGTGAAAATTAAGTTTTTTGATTTTTACTGTTTTGTCATTGTGCTATTTAGAAAATTTGGTAGGTTAATTGGTGACTCTCAATTGCCCGTAGGTGTGAATGTGAGAGTGAATGGTTGTTTGTCTCTACATGTCGGCCCTGTGATAGACTGGTTACCAGTCCAGGGTGTACCCTGCCTTCGCCCAATGACAGCCCGGATCGGCTCCAGCCCCCCAACGACCCTGAATACAGGATAAGCGGTAGAAAATGGATGGATGGATGGATGGATGGATGGATGGAAAATTTGGGGAATGCTGGGAGACTTACCTTAAGTAGCAAGAACATAGAGACAGACATCTCTCTTTAAAAACACCAACTTGTGGGTAATTGATTTCCACAAACACAATCATACAGCAGCAACGAGCCTACAGTATAAATGTAAATATCTAAACTAGACCTGGGGCCTGTACTACGAAGCGAGTTCAACATACCCAGGGTATCTTTCAGAGATCCAGCTTAAGTAACCCTAACAAAGGCAATTGGAGATAAGCGGTCACACGAAGCTGGTTATCAACTCGTTAAGTCAACCCAGGGTTTACCTGTCCAGCTATGAGAGCGTGCACATGAAAGAGGCGGCGTTTGCAGCATTTGACCAATCACATACATGGATCAGTCTACTGCAGCGGAGCGGCGTATTTCACGTACGAGAAGCGAACCGTAATCTTACAGAAATACGTACAGAAATATAAGTTAAACATATAATGCAGGCAAAAAGCAACAGTTTCATCTGCCAAATGCAGGAAGGACAGCTGGCAAAAACTCGCCTACTGTGTGAATGCGGAAGTCGTATTAATAGTATTAGTAGTATAATATGACTGCCCCATCATCGGGGGCCTCATGTACTAAGAATTGCGTGGATTTCCTACTGAAACATGGCGTACGCTAGAATCCAGAAACTGTCCTACGCACAACATAAATCAGATGTATCAAAGTGTGCCTACGCATGGATCCAAGCACTTTTCCTTTGTACATCCCAATCAACTTGGAATTAAGCGCACATGTGGAAGTATAAAAACAACCCCCGGTTCCTCTTCTCCACTTTTGATATTTTAACAGGCACTAATTCTAATAAAGTTTTTAAGACACCCACAGATGATCTTTGCGAGAACTTTGCAGACCACTTCAGAAACAAAATCAAGGACATCAGATCCTGCATTTTATCCCATCAAGTTTTAACTGTTAACACAGAACTGATGTCCTTACCTGAGGTAACACTGGAGAGTTTTGCCCTGGTTGATGCAAGGACACTTGGTCGAGTATTCTCCCAAGTAAACCCAACAACCTGCCTTTTAGATCCCATTCCCACATCACTTTTAAAATCGTTTTATGGATTCTTCGAGGAACAGTTTTTAAACATCATGAATTGCTCTCTTCAGACGGGTGTCTTTCCCAGCGCCTTTAAAACGGCGGTGGTGAAGCCCCTTCTGAAGAAGAGCAATTTAGATCCAAGTGTTTTTAATAACTACCGACCTGTATCCAACTTACCATTTTTAAGTAAAATTTTAGAAAAACTGGTTTTTAACCAAGTTAACGACTTTTTAAACAGAATTAACATTTTAGAGAAACATCAGTCTGGTTTTAGGAAAAACCACAGTACCGAGTCAGCACTTTTAAAGATTCTAAACGACTTCAGGTGGAATTTTGATAATAAAAAGCTCACAGTGTTGGTTCTACTGGATCTAAGCGCAGCTTTTGATACAGTAGACCATCACATTTTATTAAATAGGCTCAGACACCTGGTGGGCATCTCTGGTACTGTTCTTAACTGGTTTTGTTCTTATCTCACAGACCGATGCTTTTATGTAAGTATGGATACATGTTCCTCAAGAACCCATGAAATTGGATGTGGGGTTCCCCAAGGGTCAATTTTAGGTCCACTTCTTTTTAATCTTTACATGCTGCCCCTTGGGGACGTCATCAGGAGGCACGGCATCAGCTTCCATAGTTATGCTGACGATACGCAACTGTACATTGCCGTGTCTCCTGATGACACAGGGCCAATTGACGCCCTTTTTAACTGTATTTTAGACATTAAGACATGGATGGCAGAGAATTTCCTACAGCTCAACCAGGACAAGACTGAGGTTTTAGTTATAGGTCCTGAAGGCCAGAGAGAGAAACTTTTACCAAAACTACAAGATCTTAAACCAGCACAGTCAGTAAAAAATCTGGGCGTGATTTTTGACTCTGAGCTGAATTTTATTCCACATATCAAAAATATGACGAAAATAGGTTTTTATCATCTTAAGAACATAGCCAGAGTCCGCCCGTTTCTCTCTCAGGCCAGTACGGAGGTGCTGATGCATGCTTTTATCTCCTGTCGTTTAGATTATTGTAATGCCCTGCTCTCTGGTCTTCCCAAAAAGAGTACTTTAAATCTCCAACTATTACAGAACTCAGCCGCACGCGTGCTGACGAGGACCAGAGGGCGGGAGCACATTACACCAGTTTTAGCGTCGCTGCATTGGCTCCCCGTACGCTTCAGGATCGATTTTAAGGTTCTTTTACTCGTTTTTAAATGTCTTAACGGCCTTGCGCCCTCTTATTTAGCTGACCTGCTTTTACCATATCAACCCTCGCGGACCCTGAGGTCCTCCGGCACTGGCCTTTTATCCATACCAAAACCCAGAACTAAAACCCATGGTGAGGCGGCATTTAGCTACTATGTCCCCCACCTGTGGAACAGCCTGCCAGAGAGCCTCAGGACCGCAGAGACAGTTGATATTTTTAAAGGAAGGTTAAAGACACACCTTTTTAATCAGGCTTTTAACTAGTATTTTAAATTCTTTAACGTTCTTATGTGATTTTATCTTATTTCATATTTTTGCTTTTATCTTGTTTTTAGATGATATTGATCTTAAATAATTTTAGTTGTTTTACTTATCATTGGTATTGTTTTATGTTATTATCTTTATTATCTTTTATTAAGCTGGTCACTTATTTTTTCATGTGTTTTAGTTTTTAGCTTTAACTCCAGTGTTTCCTCAGGGGGGCCTTCCACACTGGGAGCTGTGTCTGGGCTGCTGCTGGGGGTGCTGTCCCTGGGTCCCTTCGGCCCGGCTGACTGTTGTCTGTCGGTGTCGGGGGGCCTGGGCACTGGTGCCCCCTGTGGCACAGCCTGCGACTCCTCCCAGTGTGGATGGCCCCAAAGATAGCGTTTCCTCAATCATCAGTGTCATGCCATGTCTCCCTATTGTCAGTAGTGAGAGTGTGTAGGTGTGTGTGTTTGTGTGTGTGTGCGTGTGTAGTATGGAGGGTGGGAGGGAGGGGCTTTATTTGTAATTGTTTTTTCTTTTCTTTTTTGATGTGTAAAGCACTTTGTGTTACATGTTCATGTATGAAAGGTGCTCTATAAATAAAGTGAAGTTGAAGTTGAAGTTGAAGTGCTAAACTCCTCCCTGTCCACGCCTCCATTTAAATATGCAAATGATTTAAATAGGGCCTGCACCTGGGATTCCCCTCTCTGCACCATCAGATCTACAAAATGAGTAAAGGGAAGAAGCGCAACGTCACCGAGTCTGAGCTCAAAACGCTCTTAAACTAAGTCGAGACTAGAAGAACAGTATTATTTGGTAGCCTCTCATCAGGCATAAACACAAAAAAAAAGAAATGTGAGTGGGAGCGTGTGTGAGGCAGTGAACGCTGTGGGGTCGGAGCAGCGCACACTCCCTGAAATAAAAAAGAAATGGTCCGACGTGAAGGTGGAGGTGAAGCGGAGGATTTCAGCTCACCACCGATGCGTGACCGCAACGGGCGGGGGGGGGGGGGGGGCAGGAGGTTATTAATATGATATATTTAGGACTGTCAAAGTTAACGCAACATCCTCTTAACGCCGTTAATTTTTTTAACGCGCGATTAACGCTCGGTATTTAAAAAAAAAAAAAAAACGTGCATTGTATGATTTATGGCCGTCGGTGGCACCTGTAGTCTTGATCCAGAGGGAGGGTGCGTGTCCACAGGCAGCGGTGTTTCCTCGCGTCCCATTCATTGTCTATGTGAAAAGCCGTGCAATGCATTCTGGTAGCGTCGCGGCGAATGTTGAGAGACGGCGCACGAGTTGGCCGCTCCTCATTTGCCTAAAGTATAAGTCGAATCTACTTTTATGCTAATCAGAGGCGCCGGGCTCGACTCGCCGCCTCGGGAACGCTCGCAAAAATGTGTTGTTTGAAGGAGAGCGCCTGTCAATCATCCTCTAGTGGCAGCCCACCAAGCGTGCAATACTGGGAAGCGGCGCGTCCACACGCTTTAAAATCGCCCCTGTGGACACGTACCTTGAAGGTGCGTGTCCACAGGGGCGATTTGTGAACGGCAAATTCAACTTCAAAAGACTGCCAGATGGTTCAGTCGATAAGACCAAAGTCATCTGCGTGTACTGTGGGTATGAAATGAGCTACCATAGAAGTACGTCCAGTCTGAGATATCACTTGCAAGCCACTTCCTAACTGTACTTATCTCCTGTTACACTATCTCCTGTGACATGTTCACTTTAATTGTTTGTGATATATTCTTATAACCCTGTTTTGATCCCATGTATTGGTAAGGGGATATTTGAAGTGTTAAATAAACATTTTCATAAATGAAGTATATTTGCCCTTAAGTTGTCAAAAGTATTAAGAATATGAAAAAAATACATTAAAGTACATTTAGAAGAAAAAAAAATGTGTCAAAAAATGCGATTAATTTGCGATTAATCGCGAGTTAACTATGGACAAAATGCGATTAATCGCGATAAAAAAAAATAATCTTTTGACAGCCCTAATTATATTATTATATATATTAATGACTGCAGAAGTGCGCCGTGGCTACTGCAGTGTGACATTTCCAACTTTACGCACACGTTTATCGACACAAATACTGAACACAAGGAGACAATAAAGGGCTTGTTAGATAGCTCTGCCACTCTATTTTCACCAGGGAAAAACAAATGCACATATTTGAATGCACGTGCCCAAATGGGCATTGTGCTGGTTTACATTCAATTGTGCTGGTTTACATTCAGGGCGCAATTAAACGGATACATTTACTCACCGAGAAGCCACCCATCGCGCACCGTGCCAGCCTCCAGCCTGTTACCAACCATGCTATTAGTAAGAATGAACGAGTCATGCGTTGAACCAGGCCACCTTGCCACGATGTTGGTGAGCTGCATTTGCGCATCACATATTATTTGAACATCTATTGAATGAAAATGTTTCCTGTTGACAAAAACAAATTCATCCTGTGATGGCGCTTACAGCAACATGTGTGCAGTCAATAGCTCCGATTACATTAGGGAAACCGGCTCTTGCTGCAAATTGCGCTTTAATGTTGGCCTGTTCAACAGCATTGTATGGGAATTTGATGTACCTGGATGACATTCTTATGATCCCGTCCCACACCGCTGGCATGGCTCGGCTCAGAGTGGACTGGCACATTCCTGACCGATCGGCCAGTTCCCTCTGGAAGGCTCCTGTTGCCAGAAACCCCAGAGTGGTCAGCACCTGTGTGGGCACGGACAACCCCTGGCTCCTGGCTGTGTTTCTTTCTAGGGCCGGCCGCAGCTCTGCGCACAGCTCCAGTAACACTGGCCTCGGCAACCTAAAACGACTCAACAGTAAAAATCAAAAAACTTAATTTTCACGTTATTCTGTTTTTGTTTTAAAACAGAATAACAGTTACAAAATGTGTGATTTTGTGTTATTCTGTTTTTCCATTTTTCCATTCTGGGTTTAAAACAAAATAACAGAAAAACAAAGTTGTTTTTCTGACTGGTTACCTGTCCAGGGTGTACCCTGCCTTCGCCCAATGACAGCTGGGATCGGCTCCAGCCCCCCAGCGACCCTGAATACAGGATAAGTGGTAGACGGAGATGGATGGATGGATGGAAAATTTGGGGAATGCTGGGAGACTTCTAATCCTTACCTTAAGTAGCAAGAACATAGAGACAGACATCTCTCTTTAAAATCACCAACTTGTGGGTAATTGATTTCCACAAACACAATCATACAGCAGCAACTAGCCTACAGTATAAATGTAAATATCTAAACTAGACCTGGTTAAGACTTGTGTGCAGTTTATTTTGAAGGAAAAGTGAAATGGTGCTTTAAGAGAAAGTTATTTTTCATGCAGCACCCACTAAAACTATGATAGAAAACCATCAATCGATTTAAAATAATTATAATAATAATTGAATTTCTTTCCCCCTTGTAATTCCCCATGAATTTGTCATGAAAGAGGGTATGTTTTGTTTTTTGATCAGTTTATTATTTTAGTCTATGCATTTGTCCATTATTAGATTCCTTCTGATGCTGACTATCACATAAAAAGGTGTTTTTGAGGCTCAGACTGACCTCTTGTGTTCATTGGCAGCTCATTATGAGAGAGATCACGTCCACCTTCGGTGTGTGACGCACTTTCCTAATATGGACTTCACTCCTAAAGAGAGTGACCCCTAATTTTCACTGGATCCGCTGCATGTGTGTGAACTACAGGTCTTGGAATTGAAACGGTAGCCTACTTCTACGGCGAAGGTTGTGCTCCATGCAAAACCTCCTAATGCTCATTATGGAGCATGCAAGGCACCTTTGCGCTGCAGGACATCTCTTATGTCTGAATGTGTCATCCCACTCTCAAAAGGTTCGCAGATTAGATCTGCATAAGGCTGATGTGCGGCCATTAGGCTACTTGTGGTGAAGTCTTGGTGATCTTCTCTCAAACTTAGCCGCCGATTCCCCGAATTTTCCAAATATCAATAACAAAACAGTAAAAATAAAAAAAACCTTAATTTTCACGTTATTCTGTTTTTGTTTTAAAACAGAATAGCCACTACAAAATGTGTGATTTTGTGATTTTTTTTTTGATAACACTTCCCCTGCTTTTGAAAAAATCCTTTCACAGGGTACACTTGTTGCAGGGACACTTAAACATTTCTTAGTCAGTTGGTACAAATTAGGGAAGACAGCACGTCGCTCTTGCCAGTATTTCAAATGATCTGCCCGTCTTGGAATAACCGTTTCGAAACAGAGGCGTTCCTTCAAGCACTGAACTACAGTCACGTGACATGCGCGTTTCAGAACTGCTTTTCGGCACAACGTTTTGAAACATTTCGATCCGGGACTTCAGAGAAGCGCCGACACGCCCATTTCGAAGTCACATCACTATATTGCAGTGATAGAGAAAGTTAAATACATAAATGGTACAGAAGAAGTACACTATATACACACATATTTAGGGCAGGGAGAGGAAAGGGCCATTGCTGGCAAAAAAATGCCCATGGACACACTACTTAAAAGAATATCCATATTTCATAGACAAAAGCAGCTAGAAGCTTCGAATAACTTCTAGAACAATCCAAACAAGTCTGCTAAACTTTCTATGTTGAGCTTTTCTTTCGTTATAATGGTTTACAGTGCTTTTTTAATAAAATGTGTAAACATTTAAGGTGCGTTTTTATTTATTTTTAATTTATGGGCTAAAATCCCCTATTATAGTGTATATAAGTACACTCAACAAAAATATAAACGCAACACTTTTGTTTTTGCTCCCATTTTTCATGAGATGGACTTAAAGATCTAAAATTCATTCCAGATACACAATATTACCATTTCTCTCAAACATTGTTCACAAATCTGTCTAAATGTGTGATAGTGAGCACTTCTGCTTTGCTGAGATAATCCATCCCACCTCACAGGTGTGCCACATCAAGATGCTGATCTGACATCATGATTAGTGCACAGGTGTGCCTTATACTGCCCACAATAAAAGGCCACTCTGAAATGTGCAGTTTTGTCTCACAGCAAAATGCCACAGATGCCACAAGCATTGAGGGAGCGTGCAATTGGCATGCTGACAGCAGGAATGTCAACCAGATCTGTTGCTCGTGCATTGAATGTTCATTTCTCCACCATAAGCCGTCTCCAAAGGCGTTTCAGAGAATATGGCAGTACATCCAACCGGCCTCACAACCGCAGACCACGTGTAACCACACCAGCCCAGGACCTCCACATCCAGCAGGTTCACCTCCAAGATCGTCTGAGACCAGCCACTCAGACAGCTGCTGAAACAATTCGTTTGCATAACCAAACAATTTCTGCACAAACTGTCAGAAACCGTCTCAGGGAAGCTCAACTGCATGCTCGTCGTCCTCATCGGGGTCTTGACCTGACTCCAGCTCGTCGCCGTAACAGACTTGATTGGGCAAATGCTCACATTCGATGGCGTCTGGCACGTTGGAGAGGTGTTCTCTTCACGGATGAATCTTGGTTTACATTGTTCAGGGCAGATGGCAGACAGCGTGTGTGGCGTCGTGTGGGTGAGCGCTTTGCTGATGTCAATGTTGTGGATCGAGTGGCCTATGGTGGTGGTGGGGTTATGGTATGGGCAGGCATCTGTTATGGACGAAGAACACAGGTGCATTTTATTGATGGCATTTTGAATGCACAGAGATACCGTGATGAGATCCTGAGGCCCATTGTTGTGCCATACATCCATGAACATCACCTCATGTTTCAGCAAGATAATGCACGGCCCCATGTTGCAAGGATCTGTACACAATTCTTGGAAGCTGAAAATGTCCCAGTTCTTGCATGGCCAGCATACTCACCGCACATGTCACCCATTGAACATGTTTGGGATGTGCTTGACCGGCGTATACGACAGCGTGTACCAGTTCCCACTAATATCCAGCAACTTCGCACAGCCATTGAAGAGGAGTGGACCAACATTCCACAGGCCACAATTGACAATCTGATAAACTCTATGCGAAGAAGATGTGTTGCACTGCATGAGGCAAATGGTGGTCACACCAGATACTGACTGGTTCTGAGCCCCCAGACCCCCAATAAAGCAAAAAAATGTACATTTCAGGGTGGCCATTTATTGTGGACAGTCTAAGGTACACCTGTGCACTAATCATGATGTCAGATCAGCATCTTGATGTGTTCAGTTAGCTGAGGTTGTGCTGATTCTGGGGGTGTGTATAACTTGATGATTCTCTAAAAGAATGACAATTTTATAGGAAATACACAAAAGTATGACAAGACGGAAAGTTCTCTATGTGGGTCTCAGAGGGTAGTTGTCTGTTGTCAGATCCTCTAACGTTAGCTTGGGGTGAGTTTTTGATTTGAGGAGTTGATACTGTAACCCCAGATCCTCTTTTGGGTTTGATAATTGGTTTGCTGGGATGTGCTTGGCCATTTTCTTTTAAACTTCATTTATGAAACACACTTCAATAATAAAAATTTGGATTTCAAATCTTCTCTTCTTAGTGTATTCAATTGATTAGTCATGCAATACAATTTTCTAATGTCTTAGAATTCGAATTCTTTATTTGGGTACCTTTAGCAGATATGAGATTAAAATGCGATTAATTAGATTAATTAATTACAAATCCTGTAATGAATTCGATTATTTTTTTTATTCACCTGACAGCCCTTATTAAAAGCATTCTACATTTCAGAAATAAAACAGATGTTGTGTAACATCACACCTTTATTCTTATGAAAGATCGGTTTCAGTCAGGTTCTCAGGCGAGCCTGACGTCACTTCCATGTGATAACGCACCTGTGTGCCGCGTTTGGGTTTAATTACGCCGCTTAAGACGCTTCTGCGGTTCCACGTTCTGAATCGGCGTCTATGACCTTGTGAGGAGGTCGGGAGGAGCAGCGCGGACCGGAGGATAACATGGCGTCGGGACTGATGGCTTGGGTTTGTGTCTGTGTAACACTAGCCCAGCTCAGCAAGGCAGAGAGCCACGGGTACGCACCCGGACGTCTGGCCGCCCGGCACGAGCTGTCTGAAGGCCACGCAGGGCCGTTTGAGGCTCCTCCAGGCGGCCGGACCCAACGGAGCTGGCAGGCTCCGGTCTGGCGCTTCCTCCATGGTGAGTAGGCTATCTGCTGCTCTCAGGCTGTAAAGTTTGATGCGATCAAAGAATAGTTTATATTTGCTTCTTGTTACAAATGTCACATTCGTTTTAAGAAAATAAAATCCTGTTCTCACAGCAGGCATGTACGGAGCCACCCTGGTGACATTGGATTAAAAAAAATAACGCGTGGCCACGAGATAGTAATGCTTGGCCACGAGATAGTAATGCGTGGCCACGAGATAGTAATGCGTGGCCACGAGATAGTAATGCGTGGTCACGAGATAATTCACCTTCAGTAGCGGAATGGTTATCCATATGGAGCTGCCTGTCAGTGATGCTTATTCATGAATAAAGGCAATTATAGTCTTCTTTTGTATTCAAGAGTAGCTTTGTTATTATTGTCATGGCAACTGTAATGTCAATAATAATGCTATGAAAGACTACCGCGGCAACCCCGATCTCCGTGGTCAAATCAGCCGCACTTAAATTTAGTATTCTCAGCATTGCGGTAAATGCGGAGCAACGTCGTATTACTTTTGGTTTTCAAAATAAAGGTATTAAGAACAGTAAGCTATATATCGAACCTACCAACCATTGAAAATAAAATGTTACATTAAAGTGATTCATGCGCCTATAATAACATAATAAAAGTTACGTTTCTTTGCTTTTTTCCTGACCTGTCACCGTGATTCACCACACTGAAACGATTGCATGCGGCTCATTAATATGGTGTAAAGTGGGCGTGTACAGGGCGGGATTCAGGTACGCACACTTGTAGGTGATCTGTGATTTATAAAGGCAACATTGCGTACAGCTTGCGTGCACAGTTTTATAAATCAGATTTTTTTTTTGGCGGCGAACTTTGGCACGTTGCAAAAGACATAGTACCCGTGTAGACAGTCTAATATGTTTGCTTTTTTTATTGACTGGTGACTTTGTTAATGTTGATGACTGGCAGTGAGTTATCATCAATAAATCTGCTGTTTCCACATTCTTTTGTATTTTTCTGAAAAATATTTGTTTTTCACCAAACCGTAGTCATATTCATATCATATCCATATCGAGATATCTGGCATGAATATCGATATGAAATTTTGTCCATATCGTTCAGCCCTAGTTCATGGGATTCATCCCTGAGTGACTGTGAACAAGTGGCTTGTCATTGGTTACAACTAATGCTTCAAACACCTTCATGAGTGAAAGCTGAAGTTCACCTGAGAGCAATTGTTCAATTTAGGAGACATTTCCAGGAAAAAAAATGATAAAAGGTATAAAATTTGCCTGACAGAATTTGATAACTAGTTCAACAATTTTGTATGTAATGAGGCAAGCAATGAAATGAAGACCATTAGTTTTATTGGGAACGACTATTCAGCATCCATAAGTATAGTTCATTGTGACTGACATGACATAAGCAAATGATAATGTTATAAAACAGCAGAGAATTGTAAGAAAGCAACTGATACATGTCCAAAAGCATTTGCAATTTGTTCAGAGGAAGGAGAAATTGCTACTATGATGTGCACAAATGACTAAATGTTGTGGAGGTTGAACTAATAGTTATGAACATTTTCATTCTGATCTGAGAAAAGCACCAAAGCGACTGAGAAAAACTGTAATTAATTATCTAATGAGCTTGTTGGTGCCAACTGGGGCATTTTTCTTGGCTTTCTGTAAAAACCAAGCAAACTGTTTTTGAGCAATGCTCATCTTTCCCTTTTAACCTCTTGTATCATTTGGGTTGCTTTTAGTTTCAGGAAGAAGAAATGATCACATGGTGTCAGATTTCAACCAGCCACAGTATCACTGCAGTAATGGAACAATCTCTCTGCATCTTTCACTCATCAGATACACAAATCTGCATCTGGAAGGTGTGTTGGATTTGCCCACCCGTTTGTTTTGTTTTACAAAATGGAATGACTGCTGTCGTCGGAAGCTTAATGTTTCTCCCATCTTTTTTGTCAGGTGGGCCACGGTTGTTGTCTCTGCCTGCCGGGTGTCGAGGCTCTGTTCATATTTCTCGGTGGTGGCTGCTGGTGAAGCTTCCTTATACAGGCTGCTACACAGCAACACAGGTAAAAAGTCCAACCTAATGAGAGCCAGAACCCATTTGACCACAATGTGTGCCACACTAGTCCTCCTGCTGAAAATAGTCCCCAACGTCAATGGGATGTCATGAGAACCGATACTTGCGGTACCTTTTCGATTCTAAAATGTCAAAAAGCGGACGATGCCCATTTTCTATTAAGTACCGCTCACACCGATTCCAGTGTTGGCATCGGTGCCATTACTCTTCTGGAACTGTTGGGGGCAGTATACGCCTTTACGTCTTTAATAGTCGGTACCAATTGCATATTGGTTAGGTATGTCAGTCACATGTTAATATCAAAGTAACAGTAATGAACTTTTACTGATTTGGGTTGGCCAGTTAAATGAGGTGGTACAAAATGTCAGCACCCCTTATTTACTAGTAGCATATGAGGTATTTTATTATACTGTTATTGCCATAAAAAAATGACCAGAATGCACTCAAAAATCCACCTTTTTTGCTCTTGTCATGTTCAAGCAAACTAAAACTGGAACCAAATGCTGTATCAACTAAAATGCTGCTTTATGATGTCTTACAATGACTGGCATCTTTCCTTCCCCAGACTGGAGATGGATCTGGTGTCCGCCCCCTAAAACTGCACTATTTCGACCGTCTGCTGCAGGAGAACATGACTGGCATGGCTGACTGTGAGACTCCAGTAAAGTCTCCACTGGTGACTTGTAGGACAACGCAAGTGATTGTGAAGCTGCCTGGTGAAGCCAAACTGAAGAAGGTGAAAGAGCTTGGTAAGGGGCTGGGACCATTAAGGCAGTCACAATTGTATCAATTGCTCCTACAGCCTGGATGTGTGTTATAGTTATAATTGCTAATGTAGCAAATAATGTCATGCAGAAATTTAATTGCTCCGAAGATGATTTTAATCACTTAAACCACAATTACAAACATGTCATGACTTTTTCTTTTCTGGCAGATTTTTTCACAAACACATTCATGGTGAGACAATGGAGAAACGCTGAAGCCTTGTACGTGGAGATGTCAAAGTTGCCAGACGAGGTACATTGGGTGAAAAGTGTGTGGGAAAAGCATAATTGAATTATTTGATGTGAAAACTAATGTGGACTGTTTACAGGATTCTGGCTTTGAACTGCTTTATATTGACTCGGCTGGGAGACTGTCCATGACCCGGGCGGCTTGTTCTCCGACCATGCCCAAAGTTCAGAGGCATCATGTCAGGAGATCTCTGGAGGACACGGATGAAATGTGGAACTATCCTGACATTCCTACTGCTTTTTACGATCCAGAGAACTCGGACATCCCTGTTAACTCATCAACTGATGATCCCCCAGCAGAAGAAACGGATTCATTCATTTATGAGATGTGGGACTATCCTGAAATTCCTGATAGTGCGTACACTGGAGTAGACGGGACTGAGTTTACTACTGCTCAAACTGCCATTGTCACAAATCCCAGAACGTCTCCTTCATCCACCACGACGATTGCCAACACAGGGGGCTTGGTGACAGCGTCCTCGACTACCACCGTGGGTAGCTCAACAACCACCACCGTGGGTAGCTCAACGACCACCACCACAGGCGGCACGACCACCACAATGGGCGCCTCCTCGACCACCACAGGCACTTCATCCACCTACGCAACTGGCGGGATGAAGACAACCACAGGCGCCTCAACAACCATGGGCGCTTTATCCACCACCACAACTGGTGGCTCGACCGCCACCACGGGCTCCCCCTCGACCGCCACCACGGGCGCCCCCTCGACCGCCACCACGGGCACCCCCTCGACCGCCACCTCAGGCGCCCTCTCGACGACGACGACCAAGGGCGCTTCATCCACCACCACAACTGGAGGCACTACCACCACCACGGGCGCCTCTTCGACGACGACCACCGGTGCTTCATCCACCACCACAACTGGAGGCACTACCACCACCACGGGCGCCTCTTCGACGACGACCAAGGGCGCCTCTTCGACGACGACCACCGGTGCTTCATCCACCACCACAAGTGGAGGCACTACCACCACCACGGGCGCATCTTCGACGACGACCACGGGCGCATCTTCGACGACGACCACGGGCGCCTCTTCGACGACGACCACCGGTGCTTCATCCACCACCACAACTGGAGGCACTACCACCACCACGGGCGCCTCTTCGACGACGACCACGGGCGCCTCTTCGACGACGACCACGGGCTCCTCTTCGACGACGACCACGGGCGCCTCTTCGACGACGACCACGGGCGCCTCTTCGACGACGACCACCGGTGCTTCATCCACCACCACAACTGGAGGCACTACCACCACCACGGGCGCCTCTTCGACGACCACCGGTGCTTCATCCACCACCACAACTGGAGGCACTACCACCACCACAGGCGCCTCTTCGACGACGACCAAGGGCGCCTCTTCGACGACGACCAAGGGCGCCTCTTCGACGACGACCAAGGGCGCCTCTTCGACGACGACCAAGGGCGCCTCTTCGACGACGACCAAGGGCGCCTCTTCGACGACGACCAAGGGCGCCTCTTCGACGACGACCAAGGGCGCCTCTTCGACGACGACCACGGGCGCCTCTTCGACGACGACCACGGGCGCCTCTTCGACGACGACCACGGGCGCCTCTTCGACGACGACCACGGGCGCCTCTTCGACGACGACCACGGGCGCCTCTTCGACGACGACCACGGGCGCCTCTTCGACGACGACCACGGGCGCCTCTTCGACGACGACCACGGGCGCCACTTCGACGACGACCACGGGCGCCACTTCGACGACGACCACGGGCGCCACTTCGACGACGACCACGGGCGCCACTTCGACGACGACCACGGGCGCTTCATCCACCACCACAACTGGAGGCACTACCACCACCACGGGCGCCCCTACGACGACGACCACGGGTGCTTCATCCACCACCACAACTGGAGGCACTACCACCACCACGGGCGCCCCTACGACGACGACCACGGGCGCCTCTTCGACGACGACCACGGGTGCTTCATCCACCACCACAACTGGAGGCACTACCACCACCACGGGCGCCCCTACGACGACGACCACGGGCGCCCCTACGACGACGACCACGGGCGCCTCTTCGACGACGACCACGGGCGCCTCTTCGACGACGACCACGGGTGCTTCATCCACCACCACAACTGGAGGCACTACCACCACCACGGGCGCCCCTACGACGACGACCACGGGCGCCTCTTCGACGACGACCACGGGTGCTTCATCCACCACCACAACTGGAGGCACTACCACCACCACGGGCGCCCCTACGACGACGACCACGGGCGCCTCTTCGACGACGACCACGGGCGCCTCTTCGACGACGACCACGGGCGCCTCTTCGACGACGACCACGGGCGCCTCTTCGACGACGACCACGGGCGCCTCTTCGACGACGACCACGGGCGCCTCTTCGACGACGACCACGGGCGCCTCTTCGACGACGACCACGGGCGCCTCTTCGACGACGACCACCGGTGCTTCATCCACCACCACGGGCGCCTCTTCGACGACGACCACCGGTGCTTCATCCACCACCACGGGCGCCTCTTCGACGACGACCACCGGTGCTTCATCCACCACCACGGGCGCCTCTTCGACCACGGGCGCCTCTTCGACGACGACCACCGGTGCTTCATCCACCACCACGGGTGCCTCTTCAACGATGACCACCGGTGCTTCATCCACCACCACGGGCGCCTCTTCGACGACGACCACCGGTGCTTCATCCACCACCACGGGCGCCTCTTCGACGACGACCACCGGTGCTTCATCCACCACCACGGGCGCCTCTTCGACGACGACCCCCGGTGCTTCATCCACCACCACAACTGGAGGCACTACCACCACCACGGGCGCCTCTTCGACGACGACCACTGGTGCTTCATCCACCACCACAACTGGAGGCACTACCACCACCCCGGGCCCCTCTTCGACGACGACCACCGGTGCTTCATCCACCACCACAACTGGAGGCACTACCACCACCACGGGCGCCTCTTCGACGACGACCACGGGCGCCTCTTCGACGACGACCACCGGTGCTTCATCCACCACCACAACTGGAGGCACTACCACCACCACGGGCGCCTCTTCGACGACGACCACCGGTGCTTCATCCACCACCACAACTGGAGGCACTACCACCACCACGGGCGCCTCTTCGACGACGACCACGGGCGCCTCCTAAACCACCACTGGCACTTCACATGCAAAATAAATGTGTAAATGTATCATGTTTGTTTTCAATTCAATTCAGCCAGTTTTTAGGACAACATTTCAGGTTATTGAGGGATAACTGAACTGTACAGCAGCAAACTGGTAAATCATAGTAACTTGGACATTACCTGTGAAAAATGGTTGTTTACAGCAGCCTAATTCTACAATGGTTTAGTGCGAAATCACAGTAATATAGTGGCATAACTTCTGTGAGGTCCTAGTATACAGCGGTTACGTACTTGCAAAAGACACAGCTTACTGTGTGCGTACTAGATCTTGTCAGAAAAATGAAGGGAATATTTAAATCGGATATTGATAAACTAATTATTCCAGTTGAGAATCTTACTGAAGTTCATTGTATAATCTTGAACAAAATGACTTAATGGCCAATGGAAACAAACTCAACAACTCATTGAGGGCTGCATTCAAAATCACAACAAAAATCGAAGTAAATAATGAAGTCGCAGGCTGATCAAACTTGTGAGTTTGTGTACAGTTACAGGTAGTGGCTATATTTCTCGTCTGTGGAGCAAAGATCTGTCTGTTCATTCTTATTAGTTTGAAAATGCTCAGTTTACAATTTAGAATAATTAAAGTGATGGGTCGGAGTAAAATGCACCCTAGGTTATTACCAACATGACATCCAGCCAAACACTTTTAGCCATAGTCGGCATTGGTCAAGATAGGGCCATCAGCCCAATGGCTTAGTACTGGCGCGATGGTACACCTTGTATATCTTGGTAATGACCCCACTAATTAAGTACATCAGGAGTTTATTTAAAAGAACACTTGCCCGATAGCTTCTATCCTCGGCTGCTAACACTACCACAGCATAGATGCTACTTCCGTGTTTACCCAGCCGATGCCGTCATGTGACTTGTTGACATGGGCCCGAATTCCTAAAGATTCTGAGAATCCTCTCAGAGAGCTCTTAACTTAACCTAAAAATTCCTAGCAAGGAGTCTTAGCTGAGGAGTGATTCCAAAACATTCTCGGAGAACTCTGAGCAAGGAATGGACAGAAACTCCTATCTTAGTGAGGAGGTGTGGTTGACCCTGTTGCTAGGTATGAGTCATCGTTTCAAAAGCTGATTGGTTGATCCTAAAAGCTAGATAAAAAACATACTTTTAGTGATAATGGGCATGGATTAAACATGGCAGGATGGACCCTCAAATCGATAAACTTAATCATAGAATCTAATCTTATGAAGACTGTGCAATTGTAAATTATATTTCACACAAGAAAATATCTGTTAAATGAATAGTAAGCTATACTTTAAAATAGGCCTGTCAGGCGATTAAAAAAATGAATCTATTTAATTACAGGATTTGTAATTAATCTAATTAAACGCATTTTAGGGTAGAGGGGAGTCACAACCGATTGGTCCACATGGACCACGTGAGAACTGGCCCTAAAGCCGCGAGATTTTGACTTGACTTAACGGGGAGGGGGAAAAAAGGAATAACCTGTCACCTGGGTTACACACTCCCCCCTTAAAACCATGCACTCCGGGCATGCTAAACCACATGGACACGTGTGGCTACAGTGTTGGATGCAGGACCGGTACAAGCCTCACCGTAGGCATCAGCCAAACTATGGAACAGTGTCCGTACGACTGAGATCAACGGGTTACCCAACCTAGGATACTGCAAGCGCATAGGCGGTTGCCGCTGCCGCGAGGAACGCCGAGTAGCCTGGACTAACTCAGCTTCATCCGAACCATCCCCACCCCCATAACCTGCAACTGCGACTGCCGGTTCAACTTCACACTGCAATGTGTTAGACGGCATAGGGAATGTCTCTACTGGGCCTCTGTCCTCCACCTCTTCCTCAGGTGGCAGTGCCTCGGGAGTGGAACTGAGTTCTTCATCCTCCAGTAAGTATTCTCCATTTTCCTCCTCAGACACCTCAACAACATCTTCCCCCACCCCGAGTAAGGGTGGGTCCCCAGCGTTGGTCACCAGAGAGGGCTCCTCAACAACCAGCCTGTGCCTTGCAGGTGCGCGCACTGGCTCAGTCACTATGGCCTTAGTGGGTGAGGCCTGGGCAGGAAAACTCCCCTCTACCCTGAACTTCACAGTCCCTGGGATTGAAACCTGAGGAACTCTCCTTTCCTCCTCTTCCTCACTCAGGCACTCCTCCGGGTCCACCACTGGTTCCTTCAGACTCCGAGTTTGAGGTCTGCGGCCAGGTGCAACAAGGGGAAGCTCTGGCTCTTGACTCTCAGGTAGAAAACCACATGGAAGCAGGAGGTCTCTGTGCAATGTTTGCGTTTTCCCAGATGAGTCTGTCTCAGGTCGCACAGTGTAGACAGGGAGGTCACCAGCACGTTTAACAACAACATAAATGTCCCTCTCCCACTTATCTTCCAGCTTATGTTTACCTCGGAGTCTCACATTCCGGACCAGTACTCGGTCTCCTTCTTCCAGAGCTGATGGTCTTACTCTCTGATCAAACCGAATCTTGTTTCGTGCCGCTGACTTGGCTGCGTTCTTGGAAGCGACTTGGTAGCTTTCCTCCAGGCGAGAGCGAAGAGTCTGCACATATTTTGAGTGTGATGTTGAAGGTTTATTCCCTGCTGGCAAACCAAAAGCAAGGACCACAGGTAATCTCGGAGAGCGACCAAACATAAGCTCATAAGGGGTGTAGCCTGTGACCTCATTTCTGGTGCAGTTGTAAGCATGGACCAGGGGCTTCACATACTCCATCCACCTTTGCTTCTGCTCCGGTCCCAACGTACCCAACATACTCAGCAGCATTCGATTGAACCTCTCGACTGGGTTTCCACGAGGGTGATATGGCGTCGTACGGGTTTTCTCAATACCAGCAATGTCACAGAGCTCTCGAATTAAATGAGACTCAAAGTCACGCCCTTGATCTGTGTGCAGACGCTCTGGGATGCCATAATGCACGATAAAATTATCCCAAAGACATTTAGCAACCGTCTTCGCCTTTTGATTGGCAGTTGGAAAAGCCAATGCGTACTTGGTGAAATGATCTGTGAGGACCAAGATGTCTTTGGTGTTGCTCTTATCTGCCTCAAGCGTCTGGTAGTCCATGCACAACAGTTCAAGGGGCCGACTCGTCATGATGTTCACCAGTGGTGCAGCTCGCTCTGGCAGGGCTTTCCTTCGAATGCAGCAGTCACAAGTCTTAATTTTCTTCTCCACATCTGCAGCCATACGTGGCCAGAAGAACCGAGATCTCACTAGGTCAAGCGTCCTCTCAACCCCCATATGCCCCATATCGTCATGGAGGCTGGTAAGAACTCCTTGGCGTAACTCTTCTGGCAGCACCAACTGAAATGATGGATGGCCTCCATTCTGCCTCCTCCTGTACAGAACATCGTCTTGGAGTTCAAGGCGATTCCTCTCTCTCAACAGCAGGCCCAGATCTGAAAGTTGTTGTCGCACTGTGGGAGGCACACTCTCACCAGTTTCAATGTGAGAAATAACTTCCTTGAGACTGGGAACGGCTCTCTGCTTCTCCCGGAGGCTGGACAGGGACAGTAGGGGCACAACTGGCAGCCCATGAGGAGACTCGTTGGCATAACAGTCAGGAATGACAGAGACCGACATGCTCAACGACTCCACCAAGGAAGTGCCACTCTCGGGGGGACTTGAAACTTTCACCAGACAATTGTGACAAATGGCGGCCACAAAGTCTGGGTCAAGCTCAACCACCTTCTCATCCACATGGTCACGGGTGAACTGCTGGACCATGTCCCATTCTTTTTGACAGCGGTTTTCATCTGGCATGTCATGGGGCCTTCGAGAGAGGGCGTCAGCGTCTCTGTTCTGGCTGCCAGCTCGATACTGGAGTTTAAAATCAAAGGTGGAAAGTGCAGCAAGCCACCTATGACTGGCAGCGTCAAGCTTAGCAGAGGACAAAATGTACGTTAAGGGATTGTTGTCCGTTACGACAACAAAACTCGTCCCATACAGATAGTCGTGGAATTTTTCTGTTACGCTCCACTTTAGGGCCAAAAATTCCAGCTTGTGTGCTGGGTATCGAGACTCACTGGCAGACAATCCCTGACTGGCGTACGCTATGACACGTAACTGTCCCTCCTGCTCTTGATAGAGTGCTGCTCCCAGGCCTGTGGTGCTGGCATCGGTATGCAAGATGTAGGGCTGTTTCGAATTTGCAAAGCCGAGCACAGGGGCTGTCGTCAGCCTGTCGATGAGAGTTTCAAATGCAAGCTGGCACTTTGATGTCCATCTCTCATTAAAAGACTGGTTAACATCGTAATTCAGAACAGTTGACCCCTTGGGGCCTTTGGAACGGACTGGAGTATACCCCCTCGTCAGGTCATTCAACGGCTTTGCAATTTCGGCATATCCTTTGATAAACCTGCGATAGTATCCCGCAAATCCTAAAAAGGATCTCAACTCCTTCAGCTTTTGGGGAACTGGCCACGATTTCAGGGCACTGATTTTCTCCGGATCCGTCTCCACACCCTGCTCTGAGACAATATGTCCAAGGTAACGCACCGATGCTTGAAAGAACTTGCACTTCTCAGAGGACAATTTGAGGCCATAGTCTTTGAGCCGGTGAAGCACTCTCAACAGTCGACATTCATGTTCTTCAAGGGTATCCGAAAAGATGATCAAATCATCCAGGAAGACCAAAACCTCTTTGAGGTGCAAGTCACCCATGCACCGCTCCATAAGCCGCTGGAATGTACTTGGCGCATTGGTTACGCCTTGCGGCATTCGATTGAACTCCCAAAAGCCCAGCGGGGTTACAAACGCAGTCTTGGGTTTGTCAATTTCTGCCATTTCAATTTGGTAATACCCGGACTTGAGATCAAGAACACTGAACCAACGGGAACCAGAAAGTGCTGCAAATGACTCCTCCAAATTTGGGAGTGCATAATTGTCTTTTACAGTGTGGAGGTTCAGCTTTCGGTAATCAATGCACAGCCTGACATCTCCATTCTTCTTACGTACGACCACGATGGGAGAAGAGAAAGGAGATTCAGATTCTCGTATCACTCCTGTCTTCAACAGGTCCCGCAGGTGATCACAAACTGCCTCAATATCACAAGGATGGATGGGCCGAGCCCGGTGTTTGAATGGGGTCCCATCATGGAGGTGGATGTGATGCTTCACATGATCAGTACAGCCAAAGTCAAGATCGTGGTGCGAGAATACCCCTGGAATCTGCTTGAGTTTAGATACGACCCGCTCCCTCCAATCCGGGGGAATTGGCGAATCTCCGAAATCAAACTCCAGGTTGCTATCTTCTGGGCTCAGCCCTTGGGCAGTGGAAACACCTTGAGTCAGAATTTGGGGTGGTCCTGAGAGTTCGGCAATGATGCTCAATGGCTGAAGTGTGATGTTTTGATCGGACTCATTGGTGATCACAACAGGGATCTGGTGAAGTGTGTGACTGGACCGAGCAACAAGACAGTTCCTTACACATAAACCTCCAGGCAGTGGGGTGGACGGCTGTTCAACAAGAACACACCTGCCGGCTGATGGTAAACTTGCACGAACAGAACCCTTGATGACCATGGTGCAACCTGCTGGGACTTCGAGTGGCGATGCACCTGCCAATCTCACTACGCCAGTGCCCTCCCCTTGGGCCTGTTGATATCTCAGCTGTAGCAAATGGAGGACAGCTCCATAGCCGTGCCGGGGCGGTTCATATTTGGCACACTCACTTTCCAGACGCTGCTCATAAAGCGGATCCAATGTGTTCATTCCGATCAAGATTTGTGCAGGGAATCCTAGCCTGACATACGGGACCACCAGTGCCAGGGTGCACACATCCATATCAGCACCAATGAACTCCTTTGGAAATGTAATGGTCACTCTCGATGTAGCCCAGATACGGTACTTCTTGCCCAGCAGCACCCTCCACTTGTAACAAATCACACAATGGCTTGACAGGTTGGTGCGAGAAGTATTGATTGTAGATCGAGACAGGTATCGTTGTCACTTGCGATCCAGTATCCGGCAAGCATGAAAAGTCTTGACCGGCTATGTTCACCTGGCCCGTGCATCTGGACCCAACTAGGCCCCGTGGCAAGCGAATAGCCTCGGGGGACGCGGAATGTGCCTGATCAATAAACCTCAATGGTTTCTGCATAATAGGATGTTGTTGGTCCGCCGCAGTTCCTGTTTGTCCCTCAACAGGAACCTGGTCTAGTTTAAAGACGAGGCACCATGAGGGTTTGATCGTGTCCACTTTCTCTGCTTCTCAGCAAACTGTTTTTTCTTCATCGCCACAAGCGACGGGTTGGGGTCGTTATCACAGTTGGGTCTTATGTGTCCATCTTCTCCACAATTGTAACAATAACCTGGCTTCAGCCCTGAGGGCGGGGTCTTGTGAGAGGAACGGGGCGGAGCCTTACTGGATCTCATAGTCTCACTGCGCTGGCTGACGTGAGTGGAATTAGGTGAAGTGGGCTGAGCAGTAAGGGCTGCCAGCTGCTTTTGAATGTCGGCAAGCTGCCGGGTGAGCTGCTGGGTGATGGTAGTCAGTGCATTCACCTTATCCTCTTCTGGGGCTGCAGAGGCGTATTGGGCGTGCGCCCCGGCTCTGGCTTTTGAGCCGAGGTGCAGCTTCATACGCTGAACCTTTGCTGCCCCACGATCCTCCTCTGTCCTCGGCAGCAGCAGTAGCTCAGCAAACGATGGAGGATGAGATTTGCGCTGCTTGAGCTGAAGCTCTGATATGAGCGTGTTGTCCCAGCAACCACGACAGAATTGGTTCAACAGATGCCGATCCAGTTTGATGGCCGAGACTCCTCCCCTCTTCACCGCCAAGCTTAATGCAACCTGCAAGCATTGCAAGTATGCGGATGGATTTTCACCAGCATCCTGAAACAGCTCCATAAACTTGGCATACAGCTCGTCACCATCCTGGACTGTTCCATAGGCTGAATCAAGAATCTGGAGGTAGACAATAGGTGGTGTTTCCGGCATGAGATTCTTTACCATATCCGCTGCTGGTGGCAGTAAGCTCTCAATTATTCTCCTGGAGCGTTGCAGGTCGGAGACGGCAGGATCTTTCAACAGGAGGTCCACCCCAGATCGCCAGGCTTCGTAGTCTGATTCATTCTTTGGTCTTGGAGCACGACCCGAAAATGACCGGAGTCTCTGGGTGGACAGGTGGGTTGCGTTGTCATCACTCTTTACAATGTGTTCGACCACATAACGCTGTATCCCTGGTGGATTGAGATCAGGGAGGGACATTGTGGGGAATGAAGGCTTTGCAGTTCCCTGGGCATTGGGGACTGGAGGGATTTGTGGTAACTCATCACTGGAATTTTGTACCATAGCCGTAGCACCTTGAAGTGGACTGAAGGTGGCAGCATCAGGAAACTGTACAGCTATACTGGGGACAGTTGGCATCACTTCTTCCCTGGAGTCTGGATGAGTCTCCACTTTTGGGGCGATGATGGACTGGCCCAGTAGAGACATTAACCCCTTCAGGACCTCAGCGTAGTCCCGTCCTGTGAGTTTAGCCAACTCTTTTAATTCACCTAGGTATTCCCTTGTTTTTAACTCTCCAAAAGAATCAGCACAAATGGTGGCAAGTTCTAAAATATCATACGTCACCTTTTTGGTCTCACAACTATATGTGTGCGGCAAAATTTTACGCAGTTCGACCAAAACATTCCCCGACTCAAATTCAACAATAATCGTGTCCTGGAAAACACCAGGCTCAGTTATGACTGCGATATTAGAGGTTCTGCCATACTGACTCAAGAATGCAACAACCTCATCATCTGTGTCATCCTGGGTTACATGTTTAATTAAAACAGCGTTCGGAATTTGTATGCCTTTTTTCTCCAAAATGTCCATATTTGCAATGAATGTCAAATCTACTATTGTTATTTGCTCAGCTCTGTACTCCCTCCTGGCTAGCTCGCCACAAATTATGTAGCACCCACAGTAAATAAACTCGAGGCCAGGACTAGTACCCGCAATACAGCATCACAATAGACCCGCAATCAGAAAGCTAGGCTACGCTCTGGGAGGGAGTAAACGAGAGGCTGAGGTTTGCTTTTTAGAAGAAATATATTTCACACCAACCATAAGACAAACAACAACAGTAATAGTGCAAATATTGTACAGTGGAAAAATGTGTGTACACATATTATGGACGGCCAACTCCAATTAATAAATAGCTACTATCCATTGCATATAGACAAAAATTCAGAAAGACAAGAACCCCAATGTTCTGCTTGCTACTAACAGGTCACAACCCGGCTGCCCACCCACAGTTCATGAACAACCCACGTCTGGGTTGAAGTTGAATCCAGGGGGAGGTATAGGTGAGGGAGTGTATGGGACAAAGTGTGTGTGTGAGAGTTGGGGTGAGAGTTCGATGTAGGCTACAGAGAGCCCCCTACCGGCCTGGCAGGAGGGGGGCTGCAATCTTCTCCAGCTGTAGGCTCTAGGCCTGCTCCTTAGCTCGCCATCATTCCAGAACCTGGCCTGAAGAACAGGACCACAATTCATACATACAATATACATCAATAAATAGTAATCCAGTGTGCACATAATCCAATCCAAACTAGTAGCACTAGGGTAAATTACTTCAAATATTCATGATTCAGCAATAGGAAAATAAATAAACATCATTTGCAAATCATAAACGACATTTACAATATCATTTAGCCATGATCCAACCACATATCATCAGTACAAATGCCATGATTCAAAATCTTAAAACCACATTAATTACATTGCAGCAATACACTAACACAATTCATTCATTCCGGGACTCATCTTTAGTTTTGGAGAAACCAGACATGTTTAGCAACCCAGCGCTAACCGCGTCTATTAAAATGAATGGCGTTGGCTAGGCTAATGCTACAAACAATTGGACTCACCAGTCTCCGTGCAAGCTACGCTCACTCATTCAGACTTCCGCACGGCAAATCTCGGCCCGGCAAGAGGGTCCGATAAATTAACAGATCGCTTAACTGTCAGCCATCATAAAAATGAGAAAGCAGCGGTTGAAATAGTTTTAACCGACCTGTAGCGCGTCTCTCCTGCAGCTTCCCCACCGCTCTTACCCAGACTGAACACCGCGGTTCTATACTTAAACGCGGTTGGTCGCGCACCCCAGTTATATTTATTTGCTTTTATTAATTGCCATGCTGGTAATTTTTGCACTTTCAACTTTCAACATTTCAACTCAATTTGGTATTAACAAGGGTAAAATGGCTCAGCTAGCACTCTCGCCTCACAGCAAGAGGGTCCCGGCGGGTTCGATCCCCGGGTCAGCCCCGGGTTCGATCCCCGGGTCAGCCCCGGGTTCCTTCTGTGTGGAGTTTGCATGTTCTCCCCGTGTGAGCGTGGGTTCTCTCCGGGTTCTCCGGCTTCCTCCCACAGTCCAAAAGACATGCAGGATTCGGATAGGTTAATTGATGACTCTAAATTGCCCGTAGGTGTGAATGTGAGTGGGAATGGTTGTCTGTCTCTACATGTCGGCCCTGCGATAGGCTGGCGTCCTGTCCAGGGTGTACCCTGCCTTCGCCCAATGACAGCTGGGATCGGCTCCAGCCCCCCCGCGACCCTGAATACTGGATAAGCGGTAGAAAATGGATGGATGGATGGAAAATGGCTCAGCTTTCATCAATGTCTGTGATTGCTGACCGGCCTATAAGAAGCAGTGTTGGTGGCTTTCAAATCTACCACAAACCAGTGAACAGCAATGGAGAAGAAAAGAACAAGGAAACCCAACTGGACAGAGGAACAGTGTTTGCTCCTGGATCAATTAGTCAATGAGCATAAAAGTGTTTTGAGAGGTAAATTTGGCCCGTGTCACAGTACAAGCCAAGAAGCAAGCATGGGAAACCATAGCACAACAGATAAAAGCCTCCTTTCCGCTGGTTGTGCGGACAAGTGAGGATTGCGAGAAGCGGTGGTATGTGTTGCAGTCAAAAGCAAGAGAGGAGATTGCAGCACACAAACGTGAATCTTCACGCACAGGTGAGCGATATACCACTTACTTACACCTGCTGGCAAAGTTAATTGTAAATGGCTTATTATTGGGGGCTGCATGGTGGTGTAGTGGGTAGCACTCTCGCCTCACAGCAAGAGGGTCCTGGGTTTGATTCCCGGGTCAGCCCAGGTTCCTTCTGTGTGGAGTTTGCATGTTCTCCCCGTGTAAGCGTGGGTTCTCCGGCTTCCTCCCACAGTCCAAAGACATGCAGGATGGGGATAGGTTAATTGATGACTCTAAATTGCCCGTAGGTGTGAATGTGAGAGTGAATGGTTGTTTGTCTCTACATGTTGGCCCTGCGATAGACTGGCGGCCTATCCTGGGTGTACCCTGCCTTCGCCCAATGACAGCTGGGATCGGCTCCAGACCCCCCGTGACCCTAAATACAGGATAAGCGGTAGAAAATGGATGGATGGATGGATGGGCTTATTATTGTGTACATAATTGGACTGGATTTCTTTTTAGGGGGTGGACCACCTGCTAGGCAGCTGTCCCAGGTTTCAGAAACGGTGTTTGATATACTGGGGCAGTCAGAAGTTAGTACCACCAGGCTGAGGGAAGGCATTGACTCTTCAATGATGCAGGCCATTGAAATGCAACAAAGGTAGGACAAATGAGTTTTTATATATCAACAGGCAGGTAAACAAAATATCAGGAACAGTGTTTATTCATTGCATAAGCCATTTCTCATATCTCTTGTGCATGCTCATTCTACTAAATCAATTCAAACAAAACAATATTTAAACTACATGTATTTCCCTTTCTGTAGCATGGAGCCATCAGAGGAACCGGGCCCCTCAACATTGCAGGCGTGTGACCCTCAGCCTGAAACATCAGAGTTCAGCCTGCCTGCTGCTGCTGCTGCTCAAACACCATTCCTACAGGACAGAAGATTGGAGTTGACAATGGATGTCTTCAGGCAGCAGAAAAAAGTTCTATGCCTACAGGAGTACTATTGACTGAAAATTGAGCTCCTAAAAAATAAATCCATTGACAAATAGATATTGTGTCTTTGTGAGTAATATGTGTCGTGTATTTAACTATTGTAGGTGATGTGTAGTAAAACTATGTGGTACATTAGTTCAATGCATTCACAAGTTTTCAAATTACATATACTGTAACTTGCCTGAAATGTAAATTTGTAAAGTGGGCTCTGTAAGGTAGTCCACTTTGGGCCAAGTTCCCCTGTGGAAAGTGAATATTTTCATCACCACCATCATCATCATCGCTGTCTTCATCACCATCACCCTCGAGAGGTTCTGCAATCTGTCTAGCCTTGCAAATGTTGTGTAGTATTGCACAGGCTATGATGACTTTGCAGACTTTATCAGGGCTCTCCGTGGAGAACATGAAAGCGCCTCTTCAGTTGGCCAATGCCACGCTCCACTACTGCCCTTGTTGTCTTTTGGGCCCTACAAGTTAATACAGACATAATCAAAATGTACATTATTTGTGGGACATATTTAAACTACTAGGATACTCCAACATGCTGTTTACATTTTATTTCCATGCATAATTCTATATTGTTTGGGTGACCTGTTGTAGTTTAGTTGCGGCCCTTGGCCCTTGACGTCGCCCTTGGAGGAGGGCGACGTCTTTGGCACGAGGATACGTTGTATATCGCTGCCACAGTTTTGCTACCGTTCACAACCGTCACTGGCGTCCATTTATGACATTTTCTAATTGTTTGACGATGTGCCATTTTCTGTTAAGTACTGTAATTACCTAACGTTACATTATTACTTTCCATAACAACTTAGCCCCCTCCACAATATTAACTGACGTTAAAACAGTCTTCTTTTTTTTCTTCCCTGGGCACCGGACAGTTTTGGCCGTTTTGACATCTTGTGTTGATTTTTTGATGTGGTGATGACGTCCAAAACGAATCATGATACGGGAAGGGAAGGGGCGCACCGTGCGCAGGAGGGGGGGCGTAATGTTCTAACAAATATTATTTCTATTAAATAGGCTTTTTTTTTAAAATGTTTTTTAGGCCTATACGGCCTATGCCACGGGCCGGCCCTGCTTCACGCATTGTCCACTCAACTGCCTCCCTGCGTACATCTCGGATTGTCCACTGGGGGTGCAAACAAACTTTGTCTCTTAATCTCATGCCCAGATTCTGATCCCTGACACCCTCACAAAACTGATCACGTAGCTCTCTTTCAGCTTTAGGTTTAGCTTGCTCGTCTGACTCCACAATTTGATCCATTAAAGACATGAGGGCATGGGAATAGTCTAGCAATGACTCCCGCTCACGTTGTTTACGGTTAAAAAACCTGCGCTGAAGGGAGATTGAGTTTTAACATCCATATACTTCTCTCAAAATTTTAAGTATACCATTAACCGTCTCCCTCTCCTGTTTAGGCAGATATTTAACCTCTATGTGGGCAGCCCCTTCTAAATGATTATACACACACAGAGCTTTGTCTTTTTCAGAAGATTTTAACTGTATATGATTCTCAATCATTTCAATCCATTCTTCCAGAGTAGGAGAGTCAACCTTCTCCACATCACCAGAAAACTTTGGTACCTTCTTACTCTGCTGAATGTAAACCACCCGTGCCCCCCCCAGTCTCAGTAGCAGTTGATTCAACACTGTCCATAGCGCTACTCGAAGATCCAGGTGGGGAAGTGGATGAAAAGAGTCTTTGCAGCTGCTGTTCCAGCGCTGCTCCATTGTTTCCCTCTGAGCCTCCTCCATGACCTAACAGAGCTGAGAAGACAAGACCTTGGATGCTCTCCACCACGTGGTCCTGACACACTAGCTGTTCTTGCCGTTGTAAAAAAAACAAAAAAACAAAACAGAACTCAAACTGCGTTTTACCTCCAAATATCCAAAAATCATTAATGTTCTGCTAATCCTGCCGACAATGCCAAAATGTTACTCCCAATGCAGGTGATTAATTAGCAAAATGATAATAGTCCAGAGAATGAAATTAAACAGTTTTATTACAGGGTTCTGCTTGACAGGTTATAGGCGCACTGGTATCTCCTCAGTTTACGTCATCAGTATCACTAGCAAGGCAGGATTACGTTTTACAAACCACTCTTGACACTGCAAAAGGTTTACACACTTAGTGAACTCACACTCTTAAGGTTTGCACACAACTCAATTTCACTGCAAACATCTTAACCACGTCACACCTTACGCCTGCCTTGACGGCTTGACTGAGACTACACCTGAGACTGAAAACGAGTGGGGGTTTGTCGCAGAGCACAAACAAACAAACAAACAAAAAGAAAAAAAGAGACTAGTCCACCCAAGGGCAATACCCAGGTCTTTTTGCCCTTTACCGGCTCACTTGCCCGGCGGACTAGACAAAATAATAAACCCAAAATAATAATCAAAACAATGGCAAGAACAACTAATAGGCCAACGTTTCTCTGCAGAGACACAAATATAAACCTTCATTACTTTATTACATCCATAAAAATGTTTAAGAGTTTACAGCATATATCGCAACTTTAAAATACCTGGGGCCTCATGTACTAAGAATTGCCTGGATTTCCTACTGAAACATGGCGTATGCTAGAATCCAGAAACTGTCGTACGCACAAAAAAAATCTGATGTATCAAAGTGTGCGTACGCATGGATCCAAGCACTTTTCCTTTGTACATCCCAATCAAATTGAGCACATGCAAGTGTTAAACTCCTCCCTGTCCACGCCACCATTTAAATATGCAAATTAATTAAAATAGGGCCTGCACCGGGGATTCCCCTCTCTGCACCATCAGATCTACAAAATGAGTAAAGGGAAGAAGCGCAACTTCACCGAGTCTGAGCTCGAAACGCTCTGAAACGAAGTCGAGACTCGAAGACCAGTATTATTTGGTAGCCTCTCTTCAGTCATAAACACAAAAAACAGGAGGGGAGGAACTGACCCCCTTTGACCAGAGAGTGGCGGCCATTGTGGGTGACACAGCTCTTACCGGAGTTGTGGGGGCCCATGAGGGCGACACCGATCATCCCCAAGGTAAATGTGTTAAACTCAGAAATGTTGTCATTATACTGCTCGTACAATAGGCTGCTCACATTACACATGCTCATGCGTAAAGTTGCCAGGATATAAACACATTGACTCATGTTAATGACTAATGCTAATTACTTAATTTTTTATTATCATCATTTCTGAATAGACGATGAGCCAGGAGAAGGCACCTCCACTGGCATCGCGCGCCCTGGCGTCTCCACCGGCTCCACCACTACCACGCGCCCCGGCGACTCCACGCCAGCTGCTGAAGTCCGCCCGACTGGCCGTGTCCTCACGCAAGCTGTGCTGGAATGACAGGAGCAAATTGTTCGAGTGATCCATGGTGTCAATGATCGTCTAGATCAACTGATCAATGTCCTTGGGGATATTTGCAAGGCAATAAATGCACTTAAAAAGTAAATTGTGTCCTTGCCTCTTTACATCGTTGAAATCAGATGCTGCCGGCCCACACCTCTGACCGACGTGCTGTGGATGCGGAGGCACCAAACATGGCCGGTGTTATGCCGAGTTCTGCCTGCCCGCCGAGAACTGCATGCACCTCGCGGGAGCGCGCACAGCTGAAGGGAAACTACCGTAATGATTTCTGAAGGCGTGGCTGTGCTTTAGCGTGGGATTTCAGATAGTTATGCTAAAACAATATTTTTTAATGTGGAAAATTAATGTGGGGTGTCATCCACACTGTCTAGGTCGATCAAAGTAAAGTCGATAAAGTAAGCTGGTGCTGAGAAGACCATTTGATTCCTATCATTCTTTGATTTGAAGTCTCACTGAGTGTTAAGGGGTACATGCTTTATTCGGCAGAACTGATTGCTGCTGCTGAATAATGCATCAGTTATTATTTATGCCTCACTAACATTAAATGTATGAAATTCACACTGTTAAGCCAAAACAGCCTAAAATATGAGCTAAATAAAAAACCATGTGATTCAAAGATCTCCAGCAATAAAGTTTCAGGGTGGATGCATTATTCGGCAGTGCTGTATATGAGCTGCCGAGAAGTGCATCCCCCTGTTTTTCCAGGCTAGAAGAGTAGCACATGTATGAAATTCACACTGTTAAGCCAAAACAGCCCAAAATATGAGCTGGTCAAACCATGTGATTCAAAGATCTCCAGCAATAAAGTTACAGGGTGGATGCATTATTCGGCAGTGCTGTATATGAGCTGCCGAGAAGTGCATCCCCCTGTTTTTCCAGGCTAGAAGAGTAGCACATGTATGAAATTCACACTGTTAAGCCAAAACAGCCCAAAATATGAGCTGGTCAAACCATGTGATTCAAAAATCTCCAGCAATAAAGTTAAAGGGTGGATGCGTTATTCGGCAGTAGAGTTTTTACTTGCTGAGAAATACATCTCCTTTCTCAGGTGGGGCTCAGCATTAAATTCACAGTAAAATAAACATAGACCATACATTTCTTTCTATGGGAAGCCCATATTACACACAGTGTTCTGTGCTGTACAGTGTACAGACTTGGAGATTTCTTTATAGTAGGCCCTTACTATGTGCACATACACCTCCAAATGTTCACCAGCTGGGATGATGACACTTTATCCAGTCAGAAATATAAATAAACTACTTAAAACTCGGGTCAGGCTCCTGCCTATATCTGTGACCTGCTTTTACCATACGAGCCTGAATGCTGTCTGAGATCCACTGGCACGGCCTTGCTTAGGGTCCCGAGGTCCCGTCTAATCACAAAAGGTGTTATTACTTATAAAACAAAACAAAAATGCAGTTTAGTAGATAGTAGCACTCACACTGTATTTGGAATATGAGATATATACAGTATTTATTAAATAAAAGAACAGCATGACCCAACAGGACTTCAGAACTTTGGATGAACGGTCCAGGACAATAAAACATACTGTTAGATTTAAATAAAATTACACACAAATACCCAAGTAAGCAAACAAGATAATGAATAAATGAATAAGAAAATGGAAATAAATAATCAAATGTTAAACTATTTACAATTGTCAAGCCCCCATTGCATAGAACTGTCTAGGTGCATAGCGGGCAGAGGTAGTCCTCATCCAGCGCTGGACTCTTCACACAGACATGGTGGTACCACCTGCCACAGTTGTCACAGGCAATCTGAAAATTTGAAATGCACATTAAAGTTTAATATGAACAACATGTATTTCATAATTCTGACATTGCTTCTGTTTTACTGAGGGCATTACTACTACCATATTACTATAATACTATGTTATAAACCTGGTACAAGTAATGACAGACTAACCCATGAGATACATACCTAAGTGACTGATGTTTCAGAGATAATGATGTAGATTTTGTAAGCTACAAAGTATGTCTCAAATTTATGTAATTACCCATTGAGGGTCATCACTGTCCTTGAATCCACAATGATGGCAGAGGTCCTGGAGAGTGTCTGTAAAAACACATAAAACAGTGTTATTTGATATTCATAATAAGTATAAACTTTTTGTTGTTGTTGAAAGAACAACACTATATCAAGACACTTAAATATCATACAAATTATAAGCCAAAAGGGAAACACACCAGATTCACGGAGGAGAGTGCTGGCTATATCCACTCTCATGCTGTTTACAGCGCTTGTGCTTGTGTCAAAGGTGGTGGCCTTTCCCTCCAATATACACTCAGCAAACTGATGAAAATAGATGATCAGCAAAGCATTTTTTGATCACCCCTCCAAAAAAACAAATGAAAACAAATAAGTAGACCAACTACATAGCACTCATAAAGAAAATTAAATACTCATCACAGGATATGTACATTGAAACCAGTTGTAATGTGTAATGTTCTTGTCACCTTTATTAATTCACGGTTAAAAAAATGGCTATAATAATAGCCAGTTACACTCACTTTCAAGGCAAAGACACCGCATGATGTGCTGTCTCTCTGTAGTCCATGTGGATGACTGCTACATGTCCATCTTGACACATTGCATCCTCTTTTCCGCATGAATTCCCTTATGGAACAATATATAGATTTTTATAACTTTAACTTTCTTCACACACACACACACACACACACACACACACACACACACACACACTTTTAATTGCTTTCTTTAATTCTTTGTCACCTTGTTTTTTCCTTGCACCTTTTCATTTTTGCCTGGGACTCTCCCATCGGATCCAGAAAAAGACAGTTTTTTTCTTCAGGACAAATCACCTTCATATTTTTGGAAGGAAACGTGTTTTAGGCTTTGCATTTTAAAGCTTTAACAGTGAAACATTCCAACCCTAGAAAGTAGGCCAGCACACAATTGCCACAAACTTGCCCAACCTGTCCAACCAATTCATCTGTATCTGTGTGGTTAACTGTAAACTACTACTGCTCAGACCCCTTAACTACTGGCCTCCCAAATATTGATAATATAAAAGAACAGATGTGGCCTCTATTAAACGACTTATAAAAGCTACAGTGGTCACACTTCTACCGTTAACATCCAGTGGTGGTGCTCATTAAAAATCCCCACTATCTTTTTGTATCTCGATGGATCCATCTGAAAATCAAGATAAGAGAAACCAGTATTTTGCTTTAGTTGAAAATAGGACTGAAACATGGCATTCATAGCAACGTTTATGTCATTGTTATACCTCTATTTTTAATGAAAATTACATCAGTGAAATTGAACATTTGAAATTACAAATCATAAAAAAGATTTCTATACAAACCTTGAGTTTGGAGGTTTTCCCTGTCCAGATGCGTGTCATTTCGAAGCTATCAATTACAGCAGCCTGATCAACATTTTTTTGGTTGTACCGTCGCACAAGCAAGGTAAGGTAAGCGTTGATTACCTGTGAATGATACAAAAAAAACACCTAATTATTTCATATTTTGTTCCAACAACAGGTTTTTAGATTTACAACATATTTACATCACTATCTGTTACTGAGCACTAATGTCCTGCACTACAGTGCATTTAACTTCTTCAGCCCTGCTTGGCCTACCAGTGAACCCACCCATACAAACACTCTTCATGTGTACATCTTTCAAAACACTAGAAAGTGATTTACAGATGCAGATAACCTAAACAAAGACATAGAATAAAGCATGGTGAATTTTGAAGAAATATGTGTAATGATGCACAGTGTTACACAAAAATAGTCAATTCGAGTTACATATTACGTCAACTTGATTCATTGAGTGAAGTTTTGGAATAAGTAGCTACAGAATATATGAACATGTTACAGTAATATATAGTGTTTAAAAAAGTATGAAGTAAAAAATGGAACTTGAACTGAGAGCATAGAATAATAACAAAATTACCTCACTCTCAAGCTCTTGGTTGGGAGCAATCCTTGCAATGTCCCAGCAGAACAGTTTGTATGGTCCAATTTTGGTGAGAATAACATGCACATTCAAGTGTTTCCCAGCCCACAACTCATTCACCTCTGCAAAATTAAATAGTAGTAATTTATCTGTTACTATACTGCTCAATGATTTAGCCATGTTATGTTATACAGGTGCTGAGGCTGCTGAGGCTGCTGTGGCTGCAGCTGCAGCTGCTGAGGCTGCTGTGGCTGCAGCTGCTGAGGCTGCTGGGGGTGTAGGTGCAGCTGCTGAGGCTGCTGTGGCTGCAGCTGCTGGGGGTGTAGGTGCAGGTGCTGTGGCTGCAGTGGCTGCAGCTGCTGCTGGGGGTGTAGGTGCAGGTGCTGATGCTGCTGTGGCTGCAGCTGCAGGTGCTGAGGCTGCTGTGGCTGCAGCTGAGGCTGCTGCAGCTGCTGAGGCTGCTGCGGCTGCAGCTGCAGGTGCTGAGGCTGCTGGGGGTGTAGGTGCAGGTGCTGTGGCTGCAGTGGCTGCAGCTGAGGCTGCTGTGGCTGCTGTGGCTGCAGCTGAGGCTGCTGTGGCTGCTGAGGCTGCTGTGGCTGCAGCTGAGGCTGCTGTGGCTGCTGAGGCTGCTGTGGCTGCAGCTGCAGGTGCTGAGGCTGCAGTGGCTGCAGCTGCTGAGGCTGCTGCGGCTTCAGCTGCAGGTGCTGAGGCTGCTGGGGGTGTAGGTGCTGGGGATGTAGCTGTAGGTGCAGTGGTGGCTGAAGCGGTGGCGGCTGGTGCTGTGGCTGCTTCTCCTGAGGCAATCCTGTGAGGAATCCGTGGATTCTGGACCTTGAAAGGTTTGAGGTGGTCAACACTCACCTTTTTCCTTACTGAACCGTCAGCTGCAAGCAGATCAGCACTTTTGCCTTCCATTGATGTTATGACAAAGGGGCCAAGAAAGTTTGGGTCCAGTTTTCCACCTTTGCGCTGTTGGCTCCTTATGTTCTGGCGCCACACTTTGTCACCAACTGCAAATGTGGTTTGGTCCATTTTAGATTTTAGTCTCTGCTGCGTCTTATCCTGGACCTTTGAGACATTTTCCTGAACAATGCTCTTAATTGCATCCAGGCGTTCTATGTCTTTGGAGACTGTTTCCTCCTGTATCACATCCTCAACACTATTGTCCAGCTGTAAATAGATAAGTCAACATTATTCAAAATACACTAGTGCTGCCTTTTGCCCCAAAATCAACCTGAACTCCTGTTTGTGTCATACATTGTCAATAACTACCTATATCATATCAACCCACTTACTCATCACTAAATAATTTTTCATGTCCCACTGTCACTTCCATAGATATTGCAACCCTGTTGTACATAACATATACATATATATGTATCCAATATTTATTATCTATCCCATTGCACTACTGCCTCATTGTTTTTTTTACTACCGACTGACCACCTTAATCCACCTTCCACCTTACTTATCTATGTTTGTACTTGTACGTGTTCTCTGTTGTATTATGTCATCGCTCAGTTCTTGTTGCTGTCTTCCTTATGTGTGTACAAGTGAGCGCATAAACCGGAGTCAAATTCCTTGTATGTCTGTACATACTTTGCCAATAAATCAGATTCTGATTCTGATCAAATTTAAAAAATTAAACTTTTTACACCATAAGTTAACTAACATTGCATCCTCATACTTCATTTAACTTAAATTTTGCATTTTCACAAACCTGATAATCCTCAGGAATCTCTGCTGGGTAACGTGCTTCCCGACCAAACATTAAAAAATAAGGTGAAAATGTGGCGGTCATCTGTTTTTTGGTACGCAGTCCAAACATAACAGCATCAAGATATTCGTCCCAGGTCTGAGGCGTTGTCCCAACAAGCTTGCAGAGAGCCCTTAAAAAAGGTATACATTTTAGATTTATGTGTGGCTTTTTTGCAACATTAAAACAATGTAATTTGTCAATGACAATTTCAGCATAGTCATGCTGTGCTTTCCTTACTTTTGGATGGTTCCATTCATCCTCTCAACTAGACCGTTGGTCTGGGGGTGATAGGGAGCGCAAAGGCTTCGTTTGATGCCTAATTTGGCACACACACTCTTGTTGATCTGTTAGACACATAATTATAAAAAGATAATTTTAGAAACTAACATGAAATGTTAAAAACCTCACTTGAAAAATATATTACTATCATACAATAAAAGTAGTTCTGCATAAAAAAGGTTGAATTAGTAAGGCCAGCATTACCGCATTGACAAATTCACTCCCCTGATCCGTCAAAATCCTTTTCGGAGCCTCAAACTGGTGGACAAATTTGATTATTTGTTCTGTGACCACCTCTGCACGTTTTGTCTTCAGTGGATAGGCTTGTGGCCATTTTGTGTAATAATCGATCATTACACACACGTACTGGTTGCCTGCGGTTGTTGTCACCAATTTACCAATGAGGTCCATTCCAATCAGCTCAAATGGTTGTGTTACCTAAAACAAAACAAGTAAAATGAGACAATGGTACAAATGAACCAAAGTGTGTATATCCATGTAACAACATGGTATTAACTTGTATTAACAAAATTTTACTATATCCTCTAGGGTCATAATAAAACATTTGAAGACAATTAACACTTATCCAAGATACTTCCTCAATTTTACAGAGTGGTGGTTAATTTCATTAGATTTTAGCTGCGTCTGTTTCACGTCATTATCTCATGTGTCTTTTGATTTCACAAGGCAGTATTATGATTTTCAAACCCTAACAAGTCTGTGACAGTTGGCTCATGTGAGGAGCCACATAATGAAAACTCAGCTGAGCAAAATTGTCATTGCTATTATACACATCGATTACTGTAAGACTTGCACATCTGTGACACTGAACAGCTCCTCAACAAATGCATGGCACACCACAGAAAGCCAATGGATATAAGATGAAATCCATGTGAAGCACACAAACACAACTGCCACATTCAAGTGTCTATGCATATTTTGAAAAATGTTTTAATAAAGCCACATGCAGCATAGTATGTCATATTGCAGCAGCTCTCATTAAACTATAGTCTAAGGAAAGTGCAAAACAAAGTAGGGATTGGCCATGTGGAACTCTAAGATCATTTGTTTGCTACATTTATCAATGCATATGGTGAAATGCACCCAAAGATTAAGTGAGCATTAAGAAGCTCAGCACTAAATTTAAATTATGTCTGCAATGGGTATCAGACTGTGCAGTCAGAAATCTACTGCACCCTCTTACATATGACATCATTGTGTCTCTACTTTTAAGTTGGCTTTGCTCTGAGTTCTACTCTTGCCAAAGCAGAGAACAGATAGGCCTACTTGGCTGCTTAAACAGGCCTCATATCTACATTATACTGTATCTACTAAGCTAAATAGGCTGGTCCAAGTGGCTTGAATGGCAGTTTCACCAGCAATTATCAGGGTTTATATTCTACTACTATTACACATAGCTAGTAGGTATCAACATCTCTGGTATCACAAACTTTGCACACATGCAGAGATGAAATGCAATCAGTATAATGTCCCCTGTCTTTAAAAAAAACAATACTGCACCACCAGCACCACATCCTACCCTGTCAGTTTTATGTAGTTACACCTTTGTTAATGTGATCTAAATTATTGGCTTGTGTATATAATGGCCTTGACACCATGGTGTTAGTTTTTTTTTGTTAAATGCATGGGAACTCCTCACTATCAAATAAAGCTAACGAATCCTTGAATGACTGGAAAAACATCTTCAACTCCTAAATCAGAAGACAAAAATCACTTTTTTTTCTTGCATTTTTTTTACATTAACAATATGGAGAAAAAAATCAAACCTTTATTGGGGTATACTGAACCTCCTGTTTTATCAGCCGCTGAGTTGACTGGCACACTGCACATTCTGCCACCTGTTTGAACACAATGACACAAGGACTTGTCATTCTGAAGCACTGACATGTTCATTGACAGATATTTACTTTTGAGAGATGAACTAAGGATTTTGAGCAAGAGACTGGCTTTTGCAGGTAATCCATGTCCTAATTGTTTTGAGAAATGCTCTTACTGTTTTGCAAATGTTGAGGATGATTCGAAAAATGTACCAAAGTGACTGAGAAAAACTGTCATTCAAAAGCTCATTGATATAGGACCATGTTACAGACTACAAAGCTCTTTAGTAGTAAAAATAAAATCACACAGGAATTTGTTTCATGACCAATTTGGTGCATTCTTACCCATTTGTCTATATCCGTGGTCATTCCAGGCCAGTGAAAACGCTTGGAAATTGCATCCCTTGTTTTTTTCTGGCCGCTGTGAGCTCCTGTTGGGCTATCATGAAAATCAACAAAAATGGCATTGGCTTCCTCTACACCACAAACCACTTTTGTTTTGACGTCTCCAGATCTCTTGATGTAATAGAGTGCTCCTCCTAGAAGATACATTATACAAAGATCAACTTGTGACAAGCCAAAACTTTAATTTTTTGGTCAAACGTATACATAGGCTCCCTTAATAATTAAGTAGGCCTACTGCTAATCTAATTAAATGCATTTTCAAATGAAATGGTCATGTTATCAGTCACAGTAGTTTACAAGGAAATTGTGCTCAGTCATCCCACGATTTTTACTATTGACAGGTTATCAACATGCTGTACCAAACAAAACTACAGGTGTAATACACCTGTAGTTTTGTTTGGTACTGCATGTTTGTCTGCAAACACACAATTTCTTCATTTATTCAATGAAGAAATTGTGTGTTTGTCTATTTATCTATGGATTAATATCTGTCTGTATTTGTATGCTATGTATTAATGTATTTATTATTTTTGTATTACTTCATTATATCACTAAATATGAATAAATTAGTGTTTGAGTAAGCAGGATTAGAAACCCCAAAAAAGCATCCATCGACAAAACGTCTTTGATTTGGCGTGCTTCCAGAAATGTAGGCTAGCTAAATTTAAGGTTTACAAATGGCTCCTCAAAAACTAGATAGATAGATGGATAAGCACTAACCTTCAACATGGTACCTTGAAGCTTTTCGTCGAATTTTAGACTTTTCTGCTCTTGTAAGGTCACTTTTATATTTGCCGTTAACTTTATACTGCAAAATATCCTCGTGCAATTGAGGGTCCATGATCCAAGAATGATGGCAGGTTAATTAGCAAAAATGGCAATTGACCTCACGACACAACTCTCGCAATTACGGCACACCCACTATCAGGCCTTGAAAAACCTGATACCTGAAATTACTATGGGATGCAGGATTATAAACGCTGATGACGACGATGATAATATATTTATGTCTGAACAAATAAATATGCTCCAATTAGAGAGTTTATTGTATCATTGCATATGTACTTAGGCTATATATATAGGCTATTACAATGATTGATATATATTGTTGGCAAAGAGAGGGGAGTCCTAATAGAAACTGATAAGAAAAAGCTTCGTTTGAAATAATTGTGGTGAAAATGTATGCTACAGATCAAAATATAAAATGTAACTGACTTGTAATCACTCACAATATGGTCTTCACGGTGTGTTTTTGAACTGTAGGTTTTGAAGAGCCTCCTCTGAAAACAGTTTAGGATTCTCATAAATTGTATTACCTGTAAGCGCTTTACAAATAAAATCTATTATTATTATTATTATTATTATTATTATTATTATTATGAACACAAACACAATTTTGTTGTAAGCATTTTCCAGTTGCTGGTGTTTTTAATGTTTGACACAATCACGAGAATCTTCTAGCCTGGAAAAACAGGGGAATGCACTTCTCGGCAGCTCACATACCTGTACAGCACTGCCGAATAACGCATCCACCCTGTAACTTTACCTGTAAATATTGTTTTAGCATAACTATCTGAAATCCCACGCTTAAAACACAGCCACGCCTTCAGAAATCATTACGGTAGTTTCCCTTCAGCTGTGCGCGCTCCCGCGAGGTGCATGCAGTTCTCGGCGGGCAGGCAGAACTCGGCATAACACCTGCCATGTTCGGGCCTTCCTCTCTTTGCCTCCGCATCCACAGCACGTCGGTCAGAGGTGTGGGCGGGTCTGTGGAGCTGACAGGCGTGGGCTATTTGCATATTTTCTAAACATTTAGATGTAGATTTAACATTTAGATGTAGATTTAACATTTGGATTTAACATTTAGATTTAACATTTAGATATAGATTTAACATTTAGATATAAATTTAACATTTAGATTTAACATTTAGATTTAGATTTAACATTAAGATTTAGCATTTAACATTTAGATATAGATTTAACATTTAGATTTAGATTTAACATTTGGATTTAGATTTAACATTTAGATATAGATTTAACATTTAGATATAAATTTAACATTTAGATTTAGATTTAACATTTAGATATAGATTTAACATTTAGATTTAGCATTTAACATTTAGATTTAGCATTTAACATTTAGATTTAGCATTTAACATTTAACATTTAGATTTAGATTTAACATTTAGATATAGATTTAACATTTAGATTTAGCATTTAACATTTAGATATAGATTTAACATTTAGATTTAGCATTTAACATTTAGATATAGATTTAACATTTAGATTTAGATTTAACATTTGGATTTAGATTTAACATTTAGATATAGATTTAACATTTAGATATAAATTTAACATTTAGATTTAGATTTAACATTTAGATATAGATTTAACATTTAGATTTAGCATTTAACATTTAACATTTAGATTTAGCATTTAGATTAAGATTTGTCATTTAGATTCACCATTTAATTTGTACCTCAAATGTGAGGAAAATGAGCTAAATATGATTAAAGTGAGTTAAATGTGAGGAAAGTGAGCTAAATATTCAAAATATATCAGCTAGAAAAGTGTGACTAAATTTTTACATTCGGCACCCCATATTCATTCCCCCCTTGTATTATGAGCCTGACTATGCTATGTTTATGGGGTCTAGTGGGGTGTAGAAGGCACCCTGTTGCCAGTTGCTGGATTGAGGGATAAGCGCTGCTCTCATACCACTTCATCCTTATGGGATACATGTAGTGTTGGATTCTTTTGTGCTGGCCCCTTGTGATTTCTTGTGGCGGTCTCTTTCGTTGACGCTGTATTGTGTGTGTGTGCTCTAATTCGATAAAATTCAGTGGGGGTGGGTGTAACAGAGTTGAAATGCACCTTTATTATTTATTTTATTTTGTTTGTGAATTTTATCTTATTTAAATAGTTTTCTTTTCTTTTTGCCTCTAAGAGGACGTTTTGCTTTCTTTTTGTCCCTTTTCGGCCTGGAAAGTCCCGCCGACATTTTTGTTTGTTTTCCATGAAAATGTGGTCTTAAGTCAGTGAATGTGTGAGGAAAAGTGTGCATGAAGGATGTAAATATGTTTAGCTGTGTTTTTCACTAGTTTTTAAGTTCAGATATCATTCCAAATACTATTTTGCTACGAATATCGGCGCCACTCGGCTGCCTCGTTTAAAGCTACATGAGACTGTGCTCTTCTGTATGTTTAGGCGTGAGCCAAAAAAGACGGATGCCGACATTTTGTGCATGATTGTCGCTCGCAGGTTTGTGGTTTTATTTTATTTTCTAAAGTTTTAAACGTAGTAAATTCTGCGTGTTTTTGTTTTGCCACAGGATGGCGCTATTCATTCATTCAATACACACCTCATGTTTTACAGATAGTTTGTTTTTGTAATTTTCTTTTAAAGTATTAAAGAAAAATGTGTAACTCACAGAAATGTTTACCATGGCTGAGGGACTGGAGAAAATAAATGCTGTGAACACTTGCAGAACCTGTCTCCTCATTGTGCCGACCCACAAGTGTTACACAAACACGTGTGTGTTAATTGTCCATTAATGTGTCTCTGATGTGCACATTACTCTGAGGACTAATTGTTTCCACATAATTAACAGTTTCCCAGCATCACCTCAGAGTGTCGCCAAAGGAACAATAGCTGTAGAAACGTGCGTACGCCAGCCATGAAGCTGGCGTGGGACACCGCACATTTCCACGCTAATTTCACTTTTGACACATCTGAACGTTGGCGTGGAAAATTACGTACGCCACGTTTTTGTGCGTACGCAACATTGATACATGAGGCCCCTGGTCTGCCGAACTGTGCCCATTCACCAGCTACTCACAACCCCCGCAGGGCAACAAGTCTAAAAAATATAAAACAAACAGTTCATATCAAACAATAATATCATGATATAAACCCTCAAAACAGGGCCTCAGCCTACCAGTTTTCTTTGTTTCCTTGCATGCCCGCATGGAGTGAGGTGTGCACCTGCCTCACTCCTCCGGCCAGAACCAACAAGCTGAGTCTCGTTCCCTCGACAGGTGGCTTATTTCTACCCGCCCCATAACTTCCTGCACCTCCCCTTCCCCACTCGGTGCCACCTGCCACATATATATCTCGTATACGAGATATACAAGATGTACCATCGCGGTAGTACTAAGCTTGGCTGATAGCCCTATCTTGACCAATGTTGACGATCGCTAAAAGTGCTTCTGAGGGGGTATTTGGCTGGATGTCATGGTGGAAATGACCTAGGGTCCATTTTACTCCGAACCATCACTTTAAGTACAATACAGCTTCTCGCAGGAATATATTGTATTTATATAAAGTACATAAGTAAAAAAAATAATGTACACTGGATGCAAGCATCGTCTCCTTCCAGCAGTCAGTTAAACAGACACATTTATATTTTGGGACTATTAATAAATCAGACTTTTATATCAAAACAAAAAACACATTCAAAAGACCAACAATAACTTTTGGAATTTCTGGTTTATATCGGCTGTTTATAAAGAAGAAATATATTTATTCAATTCATTTTTAAACCAATTCAGTAACTCTTTCCAATATTTCAGTTTACATGAATGAACATGATATTTACCCATTATTTACCATATCAGATACTGTAAAAAGACTGTCTTGATGGGATACCCGGCTGCAGGTTGTCTAATTATGTTCTATAGGTACAAATTGCTTTTTTAACTAATGCTTCCTGTTATTGAACCTACTATCCCATTTACTGCTGGAACACTATAAATGCTCTGGGGGAAATGTGGAGAGCTGTCACGACTGTGGGTTTTTGTAGTTTTGGTTTCCTGTTTTATTTTGTAGTCCTTCTGTCTTGTGTTGTCACATGTTTTGCTTCCTGTCTTGTTTCTGTCATGGGTATACTAAGAATAAAGAAGGTATGGACCCAAGTACAGATAAAATGTTAAATCATAAGCTAGCCAAACAACGTCCAAAAACTGTGTTTATGATCAACAAATTCTGTCTTATCTATAAACTCAAGGATACAGGACCACTTTAATAGCAAACGTGCCACACAAACAGGCCATGATCTCAGTCACAGAAATGTTATATCATATATTTCATTTATAGCCTAGGGATTAAAATTCTACATTTCAGAAATAAAACAGATGTGTAACGTCACACCTTTATTCTTATGAACGATCGGTTTCAGTCAGGTTCTCAGGCGAGCCTGACGTCACTTCCACGTGATAACGCACCTGTGTGCCGCGTTTGGATTTAATTACGCCGCTTAAGACGCTTCTGCGGTTCCACGTTCTGAATCGGCGTCTATGACCTTGTGAGGAGGTCGGGAGGAGCAACGCGGACCGGAGGATAACATGGCGTTAAACGTAATGGCTTGGGTTTGTGTCTGTGTAACACTAGCCCAGCTCAGCAAGGCAGAGAGCCACGGGTACGCACCCGGACGTCTGGCCGCCCGGCACGAGCTGTCTGAAGGCCACGCAGGGCCGTTTGAGGCTCCTCCAGGCGGCCGGACCCAACGGAGCTGGCAGGCTCCGGTCTGGCGCTTCCTCCATGGTGAGTAGGCTATCTGCTGCTCTAAGGCTGTAAAGTTTGATGCGACCAAAGAATAGTTTACATTTGCTTATTGTTACAAATGTCACATTCGTTTTAAGAAAATAAAATCCTGTTTTCACAGCAGGCATGGTATGTCACAGCACGTTATTAATAACATGCATTTTGGTCCTGTTCCATGGCTGCTGTGAAATATTTAACATGAATCCCAATCGTTATCATTGAAGCTGCGTCCAATCTGAAAGTCAGGCCTTAATGCAGAATTTATTTTTAAACTATTAAAATGTCAACTGTTGCTGCTGTTGTAGTTTTTCTCTCTCGCTCCCAGGCATCGTGCCTACTTTATGGCAGTTTTAGAAATGTACTTTTAGTGTAGTCTTTTACTTAAAGACTAAACTTGGCTTAGCACAAACAGTGGAAAATAGGAGGAAATTGTCCAGCAACCACATGAAGTTTATAAAGTTTGTCCTGACACACAACCACATGTAAAACAGTGATTTGCTGATTTTACACTTTAATTAACTGAGCTTGTTGGTGCCAACTGGGGCATTTTTCTTGGCTTTTTAATCTATTTATTCTCTTACTGTTATACTCTGCTATGGACCTTGTACTAGTGTCTGTTATAAATAAAGAATTTGAATTTCTGTAAAAACCAAGCAAACTGTTTTTGAGCAATGCTCATCTTTCCCTTTTAACCTCTTGTATCATTTGGGTTGCTTTTAGTTTCAGGAAGAAGAAATGATCACATGGCGTCAGATTTCAACCAGCCACAGTATCACTGCAGTAATGGAACAATCTCTCTGCATCTTTCACTCATCAGATACACAAATCTGCATCTGGAAGGTGTGTTGGATTTGCCCACCCATTTGTTTTGTTTTACAAAATGGAATGACTGCTGTCGTCGGAAGCTTAATGTTTCTCCCATCTTTTTCGCCAGGTGGGCCACGGTTGTTGTCTCTGCCTGCCGGGTGTCGAGGCTCTGTTCATATTTCTCGGTGGTGGCTGCTGGTGAAGCTTCCTTATACAGGCTGCTACACAGCAACACAGGTAAAACGTCCAACCTAATGAGAGCCAGAAGGGTCATTCCGTGCCAACTCAGCCACCCATGTACATGACACCTCTCAGATTTTGCTGAAAAGCGGTGAAAATATGCCTTATGTTACCAAACGAGGGAATCTGAAGTTTCAGGTCAATATCTCAAACGGTTTGCCCGTGGCGTCCATTTGAATTTCAAGTGCCACACCCCTTTTTGACACATTGGAATTTCGCATTTCGTTTGTTGGCATTTTTGGAGGCCCATAACTTCTGTTCTAATAGGGATAGAAGGCTGAAAATTGCTGTTAGTTCATTGTAATGTGTACTTTGCAATTCTACAGGCAGAATCAACATACCTAACTGTTTGGGTGAGAGGTGGGTCACCAAATTCCAATTTCTTTTTGACGGCCAAAATTATTTTTCACTTTTTGGGTGCTCCTAGCACCACGATGAATGATCACATTTATTCCAAACAGGATTATTTGTTATATTTGGGACCTTTGCTCTTGCCAAAATGAATTTGAAGGGTATGGTACCACTGGTGGGGGTTTTATGGGGGTCTAAAAACCCTCCCGGGCAGAGGTGACTCTTTTGGAACCCCATATTTGGACCCCCAAATGACCACGTGGGCACTTGATGATCCCAATGGGATTCATACCAGATGAAGATACATATTTGTTCTTTCTTTTAATGAAATAACACTTTTGACTATGAAGCTCCTTGATATGAATTTTATTCGTCAAAATGCAGCATTTTGGACTTTTTCCCCAGAAGTCTGGAATGTATATCAGGGAGAATTTAGTGATGATAAAGCATGAAAATAGGGGAAATAACTTAGTATTATGCTCAGTGATGGCAAACAATTAAATATTTTGACTGCTGGCCATTCATTTCCCCGAAATCACAAATTAACCCCTGATCCCCGATGAAAGAGACCCGCCTGTGACAAGCGACTTGCAGCACGATCAAGTCTGCAGGCCACTGATGCAAACCATATTCTGACACCAATGGAGATGTTTCAATGGGCAAAAGAAAACATTAAGAACATGACATTCTTCTTTGTAAGTGCAGAAAATATTAAAAAACACGAGGAAGCCTACAAATTGGAGAGACGTTACGCCTCGGCCAAAACGATCAGTGGAACCCAATCGCTTCATTACTTTATACCGATTTCCAAAGATAAGATATGGATGAGGGCTGCACGGTGGTGTAGTGGGTAGCACTCTCGCCTGACAGCAAGAGGGTCCTGGGCTTGATTCCCGGCCCAGGTTCCTGGCTTCTGTGTGGAGTTTGCATGTTCTCCCCGTGTAAGCGTGGGTTCTCACCGGGTTCTCCGGCTTCCTCCCACAGTCCAAAGACATGCACGATGGGGATAGGTTAATTGGTGACTCTAAATTGCCCATAGGTGTGAATGTGAGCGTGAATGGTTGTTTGTCTCTACATGTTGGCCCTGTGATAGACTGGCGTCCTGTCCAGGGTGTACCCTGCCTTCGCCCAATGATAGCTGGGATCGGCTCCAGCCCCCCCGTGACCCTAAATACAGGATAAGCGGTAGAAAATGGATGGATGGCAGATACGGATGAAAAGAATATCACAGGTTTTGGTCACGTTTGAATTGGCGAGCACTGCGTACATAGATGAATTTTACAAAAACATAACCATGTTTATCTGAACCTTCAACAATGTTTCCAATGAACCAGTGGAAAATGTAGTTTTGTGGCTGATCTGACTGCGAGGTTTCTGCCTCCAGGTGTTCTGTATCCAAGTGTTCTGAATCCAATTGTTGTCCTGCATCGACATCTGTGGATATTGTATCCTGTGATATTCTTTTCATCCGTATCTTATCTTTGGAAATTGGTATAAAGCAATGAAGCGATCGGGTTCCACTGATCGTTTTGGCCGAGGCGTAACGTCTTTCCAATTTGTATGTTTCCTCGTGTTTTTTAATATTTTCAGCACTAACAAAGAAGAATGTAATGCCCTTAATGTTTTCTTTTGCCCATTGAAACATCTCCGTTGGTGTCAGAATGTGGTTTGCATCAGTGGCCTGCAGACTTGATCGTGCTGCAAGTCGCTTGTCACAGGCGGGTCTCTTTCATCGGGGATAAGGGGTTAATTTGTGATTTTCAGGAAATGAATGGCCACCAGTCAAAATATTTAGTTATTTGCCATCACTGAGCATAATACTAAGTTATTTCCCCTATTTTCATGCTTTATCATCACTAAATTCTCCCTGATCTACATTCCAGACTTCTGGGGGAAAAAAGTCCAAAATGGTGCATTTTTACAAAAAAAATTAATATCAAGGAGCTTCATAGTCAAAAGTTTTATTTTATTAAAAAGAACAAATGTGTATCTTTATCTGGTATAAATCCCTTTAGGATCATCAAGTGCCCACGTGGTCATTTGGGGGTCCAAATATGGGGTTCCAAAAGAGTCACCTCTGCCCGGGAGGGTTTTTGGACCCCCATAAAATCCCCACCAGTGGCACCATACCCTTCAAATTCATTTTGGCAAGAGCAACGGTCCCAAATATAACACATAATCCTGTTTGGAATAAATGTGATCATTCATCGTGGTGCTAGGAGCACCCAAAAAGCAAAAAAAAATTTTGGCCGTCAAAAAAAGATTGGGTGAGAGGTGGGTCACCAAAGTCCAAACAGTAAGGTATGTTGATTCTGCCTGTAGAATTGTGAAGTACACATTACAATGAACTAACAGCAATTTTCAGCCTTCTATCACTATTAGAACAGAAGTTATGGGCCTCCTAAAATGCCAACAAATGAAATGCGAAATTCCAATGTGTCAAAAAGGGGTGTGGCACTTGAAATTCAAATGGACGCCATGGGCAAACCGTTTGAGATATTGACCTGAAACTTCAGATTCCCTTGTTTGGTAACATAAGGCATGTTTTCACCGCTTTTCAGCAAAATCTGAGAGGTGTCATGTACATGATACCCCGAATTTGGCTGTTTTCACATGGAATGACCCAGAACCCATTTGGCCACAATGTGTGCCACACTAGTATTCTGACACAATCCCATGTAAATGGAGCCCTGCTGCTGGAAACTCTCACTACAAAAAAATGTTAGTCCTCTGCGGAAAATAGTCCCCAACAAAACGTGTATGTTTCGGATTGATGTGCCATTTACAAAATTGCTGAGCTGAAACTATTTAGCCTTTTAATTTAAACAGTCGAGTGTACTATGTCGCCAAGGGGCGTTGCTTAACCATGTCACGTCACCTGCAATTAATCACATTTACCACGTATGGTCCACTGTTTCACACAGTCTTGTGTTTTTCAATATATTTTATAGACTGAGCCTTATCTACATTTGGCGCTGGCCATCATGTTTCTACAGTATCCCAGATCAAACCGAAACACAACTTCAAGTTTCGCACGGCCATTCACATTTTCTCGTCAGCCTCCGTCGTTCTCCGACATGCGGGAGGATTTTCTGTTTGCAATTTGCAGCCTAACCTCTAGATGGTGCAAGTGTAGCTCATAATGCACACATTGTATTCAATGCATTTGGGTTATTCAGTTTCATAGCGTTGTCTTTGATACTTGGAACCAATGGCTATTGGTTTGGTCGGTCAGTCACATGTTAATATCAAAGTAACAATGTTTTACGGATTTGGGTTGGCCAGTTAAATGAGGTGGTACAAAATGTCAGCACCCCTTATTTACTAGTAGCATATAAGGTATTTTATTTTACTGTTATTGCCATAAAAAAATGACCAGAATGCACTCAAAAATCCACCTTTTTTGCTCTTGTCATGTTCAAGCAAACTAAAACTGGAACCAAATGCTGTATCAACTAAAATGCTGCTTTGTGATGTCTTACAATGACTGGCATCTTTCCTTCCCCAGACTGGAGATGGATCTGGTGTCCGCCCCCTAAAACTGCACTATTTCGACCGTCTGCTGCAGGAGAACATGACTGGCATGGCTGACTGTGAGACTCCAGTAAAGTCTCCACTGGTGACTTGTAGGACAACGCAAGTGATTGTGAAGCTGCCTGGTGAAGCCAAACTGAAGAAGGTGAAAGAGCTTGGTAAGGGGCTGGGACCATTAAGGCAGTCACAATTGTATCAATTGCTCCTACAGCCTGGATGTGTGTTATAGTTATAATTGCTAATGTAGCAAATAATGTCATGCAGAAACGTAATTGCTCCGAAGATATTTCAATAGCTTGGTTTCAATCACGTGATTTATGACGCGTTAAGGGGGCGCGATTTGCAAATGGCTGTCCGGAAGTAAAAATGCCGAGTACGTCTATGGAGGAAACCGTTCCAGAGAGAGTATTGTAGGGATTTAGAGCCAGTTTCTAGAATATGATACAAACGGTTAGTAAGAAAATATGTTGGGCGTGATGCGTATCTCATGAAGATGAGCGAGTGAAGTGGCTCCCGGTGGGGGGGAGGCTCACGGACTGAGGCATCGGGTACTTTAAAATGCTTAAACCACAATTACAAACGTGTCTTACGTTTTCTTTTCTGGCAGATTTTTTCACTAACACGTTCATGGTGAGACAATGGAGAAACGCTGAAGCCTTGTACGTGGAGATGTCAAAGTTGCCAGACGAGGTACATTTGGTGAAAAGTGTGTGGGAAAGCATAATTGAATTATTTGATGTGAAAACTAATGTTTTAGGACTGTTTACAGGATTCTGGCTTTGAACTGCTTTATATTGACTCAGCTGGGAGACTGTCCATGACCCGGGCGGCTTGTTTTCCGACCATGCCCAAAGTTCAGAGGCATCATGTCAGGAGATCTCTGGAGGACACGGATGAAATGTGGAACTTTACTGACATTCCTACTGCTTTAAACGATCCAGAGAACTTGGACATCCCTGTCACCTCATCAACTGATGATCCCCCAGCAGAAGAAACGGATTCATTCATTTATGAGATGTTGGACTATCCTGAAATTCCTGATGGTGCGTACACTGGAATAGATGGGACTGAGTGTACTACTTCTCCAATGACGACCCCGGATTCATGTGGCCCGACGACCCCTGATTCATGTGGCGACGACGACCCCACCCCGCCGACGGTCTGCCCGACGACCCCGCCGACGGTCTGCCCGACGACCCCGCCGACGGTCTGCCCGACGACCCCGCCGACGGTCTGCCCGACGACCCCACCGACGGGCGCCACGACGACGGGCGCCTCCTCGACCACGACGACGGGCGCCTCCTCGACCACGACGACGGGCGCCTCCTCGACCACGACGACGGGCGCCTCCTCGACCACGACGACGGGCGCCTCCTCGACCACGACGACGGGCGCCTCCTCGACCACGACGGGCGGCACGACGACGGGCGCCTCCTCGACCACGACGGGCGGCACGACGACGGGCGCCTCCTCGACGACGACGGGCGCCTCCTCGACGACGACGGGCGCCTCCTCGACGACGACGGGCGCCTCCTCGACGACGACGGGCGCCTCCTCGACCACGACGGGCGCCTCCTCGACCACGACGGGCGCCTCCTCGACCACGACGGGCGCCACGACGACGGGCGCCTCCTCCTCGACCACGACGGGCGCCACGACGACGGGCGCCTCCTCCTCGACCACGACGGGCGCCTCCTCCTCGACCACGACGACGGGCGCCTCCTCGACCACGACGGGCGGCACGACGACGGGCCCCTCCTCGACCACGACGGGCGCCTCCTCGACCACGACGGGCGCCTCCTCGACCACGACGGGCGCCTCCTCGACCACGACGGGCGCCTCCTCGACCACGACGGGCGCCTCCTCGACCACGACGGGCGGCACGACGACGGGCGCCTCCTCGACCACGACGGGCGGCACGACGACGGGCCCCTCCTCGACCACGACGGGCGCCTCCTCGACCACGACGGGCGCCTCCTCGACCACGACGGGCGCCTCCTCGACCACGACGGGCGCCTCCTCGACCACGACGGGCGCCTCCTCGACCACGACGGGCGCCTCCTCGACCACGACGGGCGCTTCCTCAACCACGACGGGCAGCACGACGACGGGCGCCTCCTTGACCACGACGGCATAAAACAAGCAGACGACTCCCGTTAATCAACCACCACCACAAGCCGCTTGTTGACACATGCATATTAATCTACAAAATAAATGTTTAAAATTGATAATGTTTTCGTGTTTATTTGAATTTAACAAACCATTTCTCCCGCTGCTGTGGCCACTAAATAAAATGGTTCCCGGGCCTCCACCTCCCCAACAAGTGTATCCATGTCATTTTCCGAGGAAGTTGCATTTTTTTGCTCTTTTCTGGCCTGTCACCATGATTCAGCACCGAGAACGATTGCGTGCCAACTCATTAATGGACTGATCTGCATGCATGGTGCTTTGCATTGACCATTATGGTAAAAAGTGGGCGTGTACACGGCGGACTCGGATACGTCATTAAAATAAATTGCAACTGAGACGTGTTTTGGGTTATTGGATTGTTTGGGGTGTTTCACCATGCGCATTCCTGTAGACTACTTGGTTTTATAGTCACGCACCTCCCTCACCCATCTACTCAATTTAGGTTGCTTTATTATAACTGTTAAGCAAGGCAATTTTATATGTATAGCACCTTTCAGCAACGGGGCAAATGCTTTACATAAAACATTAAAAGCATTGGCGAAAAAACATTAAAACAAGCAAATAAAATATATTTTTTGTAAATAAGTTAAAACGATGTCTGAATAGTTACAGTGCAGTGTAAGAAGTTCATATAGTATTGTTTACTGAAAGGCAGCGGTAAACGGAAAAGTCAGTCTTTATTTCTGGAAGTTTATTCCAGATATGTGGTGTGTAAACTGAAGGTTGCCTCTCCATGTTCCAGATTATTGCACAGGGGCTAATTTATTTGTACTCCAAATTAGGCAGGTTGATGTAAAAAGAACAGAAGATATACATAGTAAAACTAGCTATTCAAAACGGCAAGAAACGGAGCAAAGAAAAAAACAGGACATTTATTAGTTTAGAGGTGGTTGCATGTTTGGTTAAGCCACGCCTTAAGCCGCGTACCCACCAAACGCGATGAACGCGATTTAATCGCGCGACAAATGAAATCGCGTCGCGCTAGACGCTCCAGTTTTGACGCCGCTCCAATATGCCAAAAAACGCCTCATCGCGGCATCGCGTCGCGCGACGAGCTCGCCCAAACAACAACATTTCTTCCGCCATTTCATTCTCTCGTCGATCATGGCTGAGATAACCACCATCGCTGCACTGTATCTACTCTGGAGAAGTTCCCAGCTTCGTCTGCGGGCTAGGCGCCGACGTCGGTTCTGGGTGCATGCTACCCTACGGAGGCGGCGTGAGCTCGGCGAGTTCCACCGTCTCCTGCAGGAGCTGCGCCTGGACGACGGCCGGTTCCAGCGGTACTTCAGGCTGACTGTTGCCCAGTTTGAAGACCTGCTAACCAGGGTACAGGACCGGGAGGTTTAGCTGCTGCTCTGCCCAGAACTGGTGCTTCATAGCCGGCCATAAGCCCCAGTGATAAACAATCGCTAAAAAAAAAAGATCTCTGTGTGTGAAAGAGCTGGGATTGATATGTATGTATGTATGTGTGTATGTGTGTGTGTGTGTGTGTGTGTGTGTGTGTGTGCGCGCGTGCGTGCGCCCCCCAACTTTGATTAATTCGCCGCAAAAGTTAAATTATTTCAACTCGAGCGATGGCGCGATGAAGCGATTTTTCGCGTCCATCGCGTCCATCGCGCCGCGCTATCGCGTCCATCGCGTCGCCCGGCGCGATGAAGCGTCTAATCGCGTCTTTGCATTGACTTTACATGTAATCTTGTCGCGCGATGAAGTTTCATCGCGTTTGGTGGGTACGCCCCGTTAGCGTGGCTCTTGATAGTGGCCAGAGTGGGACATTCCTTTATTGGTGGTATTGTATTCCATAATGCACTACCTTTAATAGTGCATTATGGCTAAATGAGGTTTTCCTAAAAGGAACCTCAACGTCCCTGTTTACTCATGCTCTGGTTACCCGAGTCTGTCCGTATTTAATAAAATCTTGCAAAATATAAAATATAATATAAAACAAGCAGGGAATACAGAAATTATCAAAACTCAATAGATTATATTTCTCTAAGATGTTGCAATGATGGTACAAGATTTTAATGTATCTTGGTGAACATCAAAAATACTTTAGAAAGAAATACTTTATGTAGACTTAGAACTCTTTATCCTAGGCTACTGCACGTGCTTTGGGTTTTGAAGATGTTTCTCCTCTCATCCAAGAGGCTTCTTTAGTTCTAACTGACTAGTGGGGAGTTCAGGTATTTTACTTCTTGTTGGTTTGTTAATAGGCCTACTGAGAGGCTTGTGACTCCTGGACCCACCAAGCCCTCAATTGAAACTCAAGTGGATGCAAGTTTGTGTTAAGCACCAATACACCAAAGAAAATTCCTTGCATGTAAAAACCTACATGACAATAAACTATATACTGATGCAACAACAATCATTTAATCCGATCTAAAAATATAATTACAATATCTGGCGGGCTGGATTGTTATGAGCTCTTTATTTGTTGTTCAAATCTATATTCGAGGCGCCTTTTGTGTCACAATAAAAATAAAAAAGTGCTGTCAGAAGTGGGATTCGAACCCACGCCTCCATTCGGAGACCAGAAATCCCGTGCGCAGGAAGGTTTGTCACCTTGAGTCTGGCGCCTTAGACCGCTCGGCCATCCTGACAACGTTGAGCGAACGGTGACTGGAAGGCTGTTTGACTGGTCGCCATAATCGTTCACCGCTGTATTTTTGATGTTGTTATTGTTATAAAAGCATACGTCATTGTGCTTTAAAACTCACATGAAATATTTTTATTTTACGTACAGATTTAAAAGATCAATACAATCAACTGCTTTATTTTTCACGCTCCAATCGTCAAATTACATAACACTTATTTTTGAGAAAAATCTGAAATTCTGTCGAATAACGTCACGAAAAATGACGGTCAAAACACATCGGCGGTGCCGAAAATTCATGTCAGAAGTGGGATTCGAACCCACGCCTCCATTCGGAGACCAGAAGACCCATCACAGAGGAAGGTTTTACCTTGAGTCTGGCGCCTTAGACCACTCGGCCATCCTGACAATGCAATTTCAGTCTTCGAAACGTAGATATAAATATGCATCATGGTCGCTATACGTCGTTGCGTATGGTATTTTTTTTTATTTTCGCCTTTTTAAAATATTCTCTTTAATCTTGCTTTAAACTGTACATCGGACTTATTGTGGTATTTACCCTGAGTATTTGTTGACTAATTAACTAAGGGAAGACATCCACTAGGGAGCTAGGAAGTTATTTGAAATCTACTTCCGGTGTACTTCTGGACTCCCCGCCCATTTTACTATATAACCGCCACCAGTCATTCTTATGAAACCAAAACACTGGACAGTGTGTATTCAGCTGCTTTCAACTGAAAAACCTGGGAAACGTGTGTTTTTTTTTTTTTTTTTTAAATGTCGATTTACAGGAATGCCGTTTGGTTTGTGAAAGGACTTCAGGAGTATACAAAGTAAGCCAGCTTTTCACTGACTGAGACTCGTCAACGTAAAGTCATCTGTTGTAGTCTTTATGGTTTGTACAACATTTAGCCCGTTTATGTAGATTTTAAAGTGGAGAAGTGCATATATATTATTATAATTTACTGGTGTACTAGCATTGGTTGCTGCACTGCACAGGATATCTAAACTAGTATTTCAAATTTCAAAACACTCAGATCTGTCTTGCATTAAAAGTCTTCCTTAATATACTTAACAGATGTACTCACTGTGCAGAATGTTATCCCATTGTATTCACGTGCTTGTGGATGACTCATTGTAATGACTTTATATAACAGCTGGATAGTTAAATCTGTAATAATACATCACCATTATTTAGTTGATTCATATTTTGTTTTATTAATCTTAATCTGTGAAGTTATTTTGTGAACGAAATGTAGTGTTTGTCTGACTAACTGTCCAAAATCAAAGGCAATAAATCATCTATTCATCTTTTATTGTTGCATATTTGACCAATGACAACATTTATTTTCCGTCTCATTACGATTTGTTCCTGCACCTTCCATATTTCTCGTCACCCATTTTAATGACACTAGATATTCATGTAATTACATTAGATGTGTGTTGTAATGCTGCCAGTGTGTGTGTGTGTGTGTGTGTGTGTGTGTGTGTGTGTGTGTGTGTGTGTGTCATGTGTTTAAATGTACGTCTCTTTACAGAAGTGGCTATGAAGCTGCAGCAAAGCACTTTGCTCCTGCAGACATGGATGTAAACCTGAGTGGGAGGTCCTTCATGATAACAGGAGCCAACAGCGGTATAGGGAAAGCTATGGCGCAGGAATTAGCCAACAGAGGTGAGTGATGGAAAGACGAATAGTTCTTCTTCTTCTCCCATAGCCAGGTGTAGCTAAGTCTGGCCCATAGCTAGGTCTGGCCCATGCCCAGGTGTGTGCCTGGTAAGAGAAAGCGAAGATACAGTTAAGTGTAGCTGTCATCATTGATTGACACCTGATTGGTTTCTGACGGTAATCTAATCACAAGAAGAGGTGATGGAAGTTGCCACTGGCTTGTCCATCGATACGTGTCCATGTTGGTTATGTATGTTTATGAGTTTTCAGGTGGAACCGTTCACATGGTGTGTCGAAACAAGATGCGAGCAGAAGCTGCCAAAGATGAAATCGTGGAAAAGAGTACAAATCAGGTGAGAAATCTGCTAGATGTGTCTTTATCTGAATCAAGGTTCGAATTGACAGACTAAAACGGATTAATTTAAGTTTCTTCTTATCATATTTTTTTTTACCAATTATCTTATTTTTATTTTTCTCAATTATCTTTTTTTTTAAATTTGCTTACATATTTTATCAATGTATTGTCTGCCTTTGTAGTCACAGCTATACCAAATTGTGCGCAGGCTTTTTAAAACTGTCCATCCTTTTTCTAATAAAAATGCTGCCCTATCATCAATTTCCTTAAACTGATTCCAGTCAATAGGCTTAAGGTCATTTTCAAATAGCATAACTTTTGGGACTTGGGAATGATTGTCTTTGTTTTGTCAGGGTTGCTGGCACTGATTTGACAGAGTTTTCTGACTGACAGTGCCATGTTATGGTCTGACAGTCCAGTCAGTAGATTATATGTTTTTGTTATCCTGTTTGGTTTATTGGTAAATATCATATCAATTAATGTTCTGGTATTTCTAGTGATTCTAGTGGGTCCTTTTAATCATTTGCTGAAGGTTAAATTTATTATTATTTTTAATTTTTGTTTACCATTTTTATCCAACCAGTGTTAGAGTCCCCATACCATATTGTTTCATTGTAGGAGTCAAGCTTTTTCCATTACATTTTGTAGTTCATCAAACAAAGAAGCAACACATGAGGGTGGATTATATAGCACAACAATATTAAAATTCATCTGATCTGAAAGAATGGTGTTAAGGGCTAGACATTCAAGCGGGGTATTTTATTCTATCTCTGCATTAATACTGTTCTTTTATAAAGATCATCACTCCCTCCCTTTCTCAATAGTCTGTTTTTTCTGAGGTAGAGATATCCAGGAATATCCATCATGTTTGTTGGTATATTTTGGTGGAGCCAAGTTTCAGTTAGGCAAAGATAGTCTATATTTGAGTCAGAAAGTAATGTATAAATCTGGTCTTTTTTTGGGATAATGCTCCGTATGTTTAAATGTCCACCGAGAATACCTTTTGGCTTTGACTTAATGTCCCATATTACTATGGCATGATTGACACTTTGAAAAAAAAATCGATGCTGTTTTTGTTTTTGTTCTGACTTTGTTGGGTTTACAGTTTGAGTACAGTTCCTTTCCCATGCCTAGCAGACTGGCTGCTACTGCTGGTGCTAGGCCGGATAGTATCTTGGCTGCTACTGCTGGTGCTAGGCCGGATAGTAGCTTGGCTGCTACTGCTGGTGCTAGGCCGGATGGTAGCTTGGCTGCTACTGCTGGTGCTAGGCCGGATAGTAGCTTGGCTGCTACTGCTGGTGCTAGGCCGGATAGTAGCTTGGCTGCTACTGCTGGTGCTAGGCCGGATAGTAGCTTGGCTGCTACTGCTGGTGCTAGGCCGGATTTTAGCTTGGCTGCTACTGCTGGTGCTAGGCCGGATGGTAGCTTGGCTGCTACTGCTGGTGCTAGGCCGGATTTTAGCTTGGCTGCTACTGCTGGTGCTAGGCCGGATGGTAGCTTGGCTGCTACTGCTGGTGCTAGGCCGGATAGTAGCTTGGCTGCCACTGCTGGTGCTAGGCCGGATGGTAGCTTGGCTGCTACTGTTGGTGCTGGGATGGGTAGTAGCTTGGCTGCTCCTGCTGGTAATGGGCTGGGTAGTAGCATGGCTGCTACTGTTAGTGCTAGGCCGGATGGTAGCTTGGCTGCTACTGCTGGTGCTAAGCTGGATGGTAGCTTGGCTGCTACTGCTGGTGCTAGGTCGGATGGGGGCTTGGCTGCTACTGCTGGTGCTAGGCCAGGTGGTTGCTAGGCTACAACTAGGCAATGTGATTGCTATACAGCTACTGTTAGGCTCGATTGTAATGAGGTCTGGATAATAAGTAGACTCCCCAAGCAAAGTCAGCACTGATTCACAGAGGCAGTCATTGGATAAATCACATTGTTGATCCAGGTTGGGGTTGGCTGCTGGGATTCAATTGTATGTCCCCACATAGTAGCAGCAGAAAAAGTAGAGTGCTGTTGACCTGCCATTTAGCTCTCATGGTGTGTTTGTTTTCTTTACTAGGAGCAGCATTGTAATGGCCTTTCTGCCAGAAAATTGAATAAATAATCAGATGTCAGTGCCCAAAAAAGATTATTCAATATGGTTGATTGTCCAGGGGTAATTGATTCATTTCCAGGCCAAAAAAGGCCTTGAGCAAGTGGGACAATCAAAATCCAAGTACAAATTAATAATGTCCAAACATATTCCCTTTCTCTGTACCTTTTTAGCAGATCCTTGTCATTGGTTCAGATGTTTTGTTGAGTTGAGGCTTTTTTGTTGATGAGCACTGGCTAAAGTATGGATTAATTTGTTAAAAATTAGAGTAAAAGTATAGAATATCAGGAAAGGTGTGGAGCCCAACAACCCACACCTGTCCTCAGCCACTATTTTGGATTGTTATGACCACAAATATGTTCAACTGACGCAACTTGTCGGTTAAGTTTCAGTCATGTTCTCTGTGTTGTTCTCTATTGTGATGTGTTCTAAGGACTAAAACTGACATTCTAAAAAAAAATAAAAAATACTCAGTAACTAAATTAAATAATCAAGAAAGAAATTTAGAAATTTAGAAATAAAAGCCTGAATTATTAAATAATATATGTGCAGGCCAATGTAAAAATAAATAAAAATGCCAACTAGAAAAAAATATTAATATAACCAATTACTTAATTTTCATTTATTTTCATATTAATTATTTCCTAATGTAATTTCTCTTTTCCTGTTTTTATCCTGTATTCTTTCACCCATCTGTCACCAATTGTCTCATAAATGTTAACAGGAAAACAAAAAAATAATTAATTATGAAAATAAATTACTATAAAAATAAGTAATTTGTCAATAATAATAATAAATTGTATTTATTTTTCTATTAGTGTGCATGTTTGTTTATTTCTAAAATTTCTTTCTTTATTATTTGTATTGATTTATTGAGTATGTTTATTTTAAGCGCAGGTTTAGTCCTCCATAGTGCATCAGTAGAACGATTTGAACTTTACAAGCTGTTTACTCTTCTCTCTTTTCAACAGAATTTAAAATTCAGTCTTAGGTTTTTATATTTCCTGTTTGTTCACAGAATGTTCATGTCCACATCGTTGATATGTCCAGTGCAGGACAAGTGTGGGAGTTTGCCCAGAGCTTCTCACAAAGTTACACCGTACATGTACTGGTAGGTGTGTGTGTGTGTGTGTGTGTGTGTGTGTGTGTGTGTGTGTGTGTGTGTGTGTGTGTGTGTGTGTGTGTGTGTGTGTGTGTGTGTGTGTGTGTGTGTGTGTGTGTGTGTGTGTGTGTGTGTGTGATCATTAAATCATTTGTGGTGTTCACCAGATTAACAATGCCGGCTGTATGGTGAACCAGAGAGAGTTAACTGAGGAAGGTGTGGAGAAGAACTTTGCCACAAATACACTTGGTAAGAATTCTTAAGAGAGAATATGAGTCCTGATGTAATAACTGAGTGTTAAGGAACTGATTCATAGCAATTCCTTTTTCGTTAATTCATTTGAACATGGAACAAAAAGACTCCTGCATACTGTCCTCTTCTTTTGCATTCAGAGATATTTAGTGCCAACGTTTCTGTATGTAGACCATCATCAGTTTTTTTTGTTCAAGTTTTCAAGTCGACCTAGGTGTGCAAAAGTTTATGGTCTTTCATGACTTCATTTGAAAAAGAAATCATTGGAAGGTAGACTTCTCAAATGTAGGTGTTATCTATAAGGAAATACTCATTTTAGCCCAGAATCATCATATTATCATCAGCATCCAGACTTTGAAGACACGTTGACATGAATAGGACTGATGTGAGATTTATTGTAAATTCACGACTTAAAGTGTGCCTTTACTTGAAATGGTAAAGTTAGATGAACTTTATCTTCCATACTCTATGTATTCCTCAGAGAAAATTATATTTGTGCCGTGGTAACTTTTTGTAAATTTTGAAAATTGAAGCCAACACTGAAGTGACTTAAACTTCCATCCTCTCTACTGACCATCAGGGGGCGACTCCTCTTTCAAGTCTTCTTCAATACATCATCATGTTCATTTAGTAAATGATGATCCATTTAGAGTCAAATAGACCATAAAGCAGGGGATGCCTTAGGGCGGGGCTACCTTGTGATTGACAGGTCACTACCACGCTACCAATGCAGTTCGCTACTAAGTTTTACTAAGTCCACTTCTTATATACAGTCTATGTTTTAAACTTAACGAATATCTAGTTTTTTTTTCTCGTAAATATACAACTTCGATCTTGTAAATTTCTCAGAATATTAATCCCCTCCCCGAGCTCCGTAATTATTTTTCAGCTACGCTAATAGGCCGTAGTAACATTGAAAAGTAAGCAAATTAAATTAAACCTAGCATGTGGTACTTGATTCCCAGCTGCAGCAAATTAACTCACCTTTATTCTCAGGAACATACATCCTCACCACAGCGCTGATACCTGCACTCAAGAAGGTCGAAGACCCCAGAGTGGTGGGTTTCACTCACGCCATCAGAAATCAAGACGTATAAAAAACACATTTTTACTTTCAGATGAGTTTGTAAATGTTAAATAAACGTAGAAGTGCTGGTTGCCTCCTCCTAGATCACTGTGTCGTCTGGTGGCATGCTCACACAGAAGCTGAACGTCGACAACCTCCAGTTTGAGAAGGGAGAGTTCGATGGCACTGTGGCGTACGCTCAGAACAAGGTGAGAGAGACTGGTTAACAGCACAGTAGGATCGTGCGACTGTGGCGTGTTTTCCGTGTTTGCTGACGAGTCCTTGTGTTGCCATGTCGACAGAGACAGCAGGTCATTCTGACAGACAAGTGGGCTTCTCAGCACAAAGAGATCCACTTCTCCTGCATGCACCCCGGTTGGGCAGACACACCAGGTACACCAGAGAAAGGCTGTTGCTTTACATTAAATAAAAAGCACAATAAAGGATGTATTTTAATTCCTCTGCCAATGATTATACTGATTATTGGTAGTGAACGCACTATGAGGAGACACGGCTTTGTGGTTTTATATATCGAGTTTTTGAAATATTCATCGCAAAGTATATTTTTGGTGATGACAGTAGTTAATGTGCATTATTATGCATTTATAATGACAATAGTAAGTAAGACCAAGTTTTCACTTGACATATAGATAGATGCGAACTACTGAATAGCACCTACATGCAACAGAAAACGTGGCTTGAGTATTGTTTGTCTCTCTGCAGCTGTCAGGACGTCCATGCCTTCGTTCCATGCTAAGATGCAGAGCAGACTGAGGACGGAGGACATGGGAGCCGACACCACGGTGTGGCTGGCTGCGTCTGCAGCCGCCACAAAGCATCCGAGTGGACTCTTCTTCCAGGGTTAGAAACAAAACCAAATCACTCCTTGAAAACCATCGGGGTTTTTTCTGGCTAGTTAGCAAGCTCGCTAGCATGTCCATCTCAAGAGCTGGCTAGTTAGCTAGCGTGTCTCTGGAGTTCCCGCCTGCTCTCCTCACACTGAAGTAGTCCTAGCAGTGAGGAGTGACACTTTAACCAGTGTAACTTAAGGTAGCTAGGCAGTCACTATGCAAAATTTAACAAATTAATGATTCATTCTCACACTCTTGTCACAGTGTACAAAAGAGTATGAACTGTGTTCTGATCATTTTCTGTAACCAGTAATGGCATGGAAGCATTTGCAAGTTGTATGTTTTCATCCTGCAATGGTTACAGAAAATAAGTCCAACAGCAGGTCATCTGTTGATCTCTCTAATAGTTTGACCTATTAGCAACATATTCCTAGAGTATCGAATCACAGTTTACCATCTCAACTATATGCGATATTGATTCTGTCACCCAACATCAAACCAAGATGACACTTTCGATGTGTAACTTTAGCCCACTACTTTGAGGTGACTCGTGCTTGCCTCTAGTCTTTCTGTTTGTTTGACCTCCGGCTAATAGGTTACCAGTAAAAGGGTCCGTAGTAGCACGAAGAAGTTTCACCAGCATGACAGCTCGACAGAGCTTTTTAGCCTCTTTTAGCTAAATAGAAATAGAATTTTTTTTTTTTTTAAAAGTATCTATTAAAAGTACTAGTAAGTATTAAAATGCCTCGTTTTGTGAGTACGGACCCTATTTGTAGTACTGCAGAAGTTTGGTTACATTCCATGCATTATTAGTGTGGAAATTTACAAGATATACAAGATGTACCATTGCGCCAGTACTAAGCCATTCGGCTGATCGCCCTATCTTGACCAATGCTGACCATTTCTAAAAATGCTTCCGAGGGGGTATTTGGCTGGATGTCATGGTGGAAATTACCTAGGGTGCATTTTACTCCGAACCATCACTTTAACAATGGCTTCCCTGAAAACTGTTATACCAAGAATACAGGCATCATTACAGTAGTAATATATAATGGCCCAAATGTTACATGTTTATTATGAGATCAGTAATGCTGATAGATTGTTATCAGATGTCCTTGTTGTAATATGTATGGTGTAGATCTAATATCAATAAATGTGTCACCTGTTCTATTTTCTAAGCTGATTAAAGATGTCAAATTATATGAAATATGAAGTGTAGTATAAAGTGGCCGGTAGAGAAGTACTCTAAAGTAGGTGTGCCCTGGCCTTAATTTCTTACTTACCCTAACCTGAATCAGACTGAAACATTATGCAGGAGCTGATATGAGGTGAATGCTTCCTGTTGGAGGAGGAGAGCGACTGCAACATTATTAGTATTCATTAGTATTCTTTTAAATTCAAATGGATCCTTATTAACTCTCTGGATATCATCACACTTTTGCAGCTCAGTGTTTCTAACGTTGTCACGTGTATTTCCATGAAATGTCTCCCAGATCGCAGAGCGGTGGCGACACACCTGCCGCTGGCGTCCTCCAGGTCGACGCCACAGGAGGAGGAGAAGCTTGTGGCTGCACTGGATGAGCTCGCCCTCAAGTTCAAACACTGATATCTCTGCACATTAAAACCAGGCACACCTCAATCATTACTGATGTTTACATAATCAATGAACAGAAGTTGTTGTTTTTTTTACACTTTTGAACTGTGTAAATTGTTTAAAAGATCTAAATCTGCATATTTGTTTATTCTCTAAATCTAAAATGCTTTATTAACTCTTCACCTCTAAAATGACCACTTAGTTTTTCTCTCGGGCCTCCAAAAGTCTTAATGAATTAAAGTAAATGGGGTTCAAAACTATATCAAGTCATCTTTACAAACGCACACAAATGTTGCAGCATAATCCACGTCTCATTATCCAGTCTAAGCTCGTCTGTTCACAGTGGAGGCATGAGAAAAAACTCAACACATATTCACCTGTTTCCTCTCAGCACACTTTCTCCTCCCACGTTCTGGCCTCAGCAGCAGCAGCTTTGTTGCACTCAGGCTTGGTTTAATCTTTTCTTTCTATTCCTCTTTGAGTTTGTTGATGGGTCTGGGAGTCATGTGTTTGTGGCTTTATTTCTAATGTGAACATTAATTATTGTGTTAAAAGTCGAGTATTCCTCTCTCAGCCTATGTTCAGCCTCTTCTGCAAAAAACCTCTCTGGATCGCAACACTGTCAAATATGTTTAATACCAGGCCGTTTAAGGCAGGACGGTGGGTGGCCAAGACTTGTTGAGGAAGTTCCTCATTATTGTAATTCACAAAAGCCGAGAATAAGATGCTTTTGTAAAAGGACGAAATCACATGCACTGTAAATGAAAATGTCACTTCATGTTTTATGATCTTTCCATCCTGAGGACAAGTCAAAGATTTTTCAAGTTTCATATTTGTGCCACTAGAAGATAATAAACATATTTGCTTAAATAATTATTAGTTGCCTATTGTTTTGTATCTACTGTGCCAAAGAAAACTTAATTGGATTCATTATTTTGTTTGTAGCAGTTTTGATACTGTAACATCTTTGGATATAAATTCAATTACCTGTTTTCTGTTGATGGAGGCTGAAACCAGCCGTAAACAGTGGAACACCAGAAATGAGTGTGCAAGACCTTTTGTTGGAAAACGTCTCTTTCACAGACATTGGTAGTTTTGGCAGCCTGTGATTTACAGTAGGTTGACTTTTGGTTCTCTCCTACTCTGGCTGACTTCTAAAGATCTCATGTAATCACAATAATAATGGGAGAAAAGAGTTGTTTAAATGACAGCTGTGTTGGAGATGTGTTTGTTAAATGTTGATGTCATTAACGGTGATTCTGATAAACAAGACAACAAACAGACTGGTGATTTGTCGAGTAGGTCAACCTGCTCTTTTTATGTGTCATGTTACATCGATGGACTCTGAAACACAAAGCAATGCCTGGCAACTTCCAGAAAAACAGATCAGTGGCTTCACATAAGTTCACTTTGACTGCAGCAGAAATATTGTTTAAATAATAATCACGTTACATGATTTCAGCTATTTATTTAGCAAAAAAAAGCTGTTTTAGTTTTTTTTTTACTACTATCAAAGGCAGCTGCTGGACAGTCGATCAATCAGCTGAAAACCGACAGCCACTTCTTGGAAACAACAAACGGGAAGGAAATATAACATGTTAAAATACCTTCAGTGGTAGAAACATGCTGTTATATGATTCAGCCTCAACAATCAAGCCTTCTCAAAAGGCTTCTAATATTTTCAATTACCTTCCTGTTTGTTTTTACATGTTTTTGATTTATGGTTGAGTTCACATCTGTTTTTTAAAAAAAGAAAATAAATAAATAATATATACTTGATATGTAGTTAAGCTGAAACCTCAGAAATGTATGTACCTGTATATGATGACTGTAATAAAGTTTAAAAATAACTAAACCCCAAACCACTTATTTCAACTGACAACCAATGGATATGGGTATTTGTAGTGTTGCTGATTGATTCAGCTCCAAATCTTTATATTTAAGTACAAGAGAGAGGGGTAGCCTATTGATGAAGAGTAGCTCCTCCAATCAGCCTGTGAATTGCTTATGCTAATTGCCAGCACTAATCGCTAGCATACACATTGCCTTGTTGTAATGTAAACTCAACTTCACAAATGTTTGAGTTGAGACTTTATTGTGTCACTATAACAGACCCTTATAGCACTTGCCTATCCATAGTCATAACAATTGATTGAAAAGCATGGATTAGCATTACCGCTCGTGATTAGCATTGGCTAATTGGAAGGGTCACCAAGAGCTGCTCGTTAAAAACAGTGAAGTCTGGCGATATGTTAAAGTAATGTAGACCAAGCCCAGGATTTTAATGCTCTTAATGCTCCCTCCATCTTTTAGCAGGAATTAGCTAGCTAGCTAACTAGCCAGCCCCTAAATGAGTAAAACTGATCAAGTTAATGCTTAATCCACACACTCTTGTCACGGTGTAGGAAAGCACATTGCTAGCAACAGAAACCAGATTGTGTAATGTTCTGATGGTGGGGTCTTCCCCACTACACGTTTGGCCAAAACTGTGGAATTTAGTTACACTTTTAAAACACTGGTGTGGTCCTTTAAGGTCTCAGACCTGCAGGCTCACAGTAAACAGCTGCTATAAATATACCTTTATGAATCTTTTCATTTCTCGACTGCTTTTACATTGTTTTAAATCTAAATAACAAACATATTTGAGAAATATTCAGTGGGGTTTAAACAACTTTGTTACAATCTGATCATTAAAGCACAAACACGATAATCACACACACACAAAAAAATCAGATTTTCTCTCCACAGCAGCGGTTTGTGACGTACTGTTGCATTTGATTCCAGTGCATCGACATAAAGAAAGAAAGAAATGATATGGACAACATCAAACGGTTTCCATTCACTCCTGATTTGTGGAAATACACAATGCCACTGATTAACTGGATGATATGTGCATCTGCAGAAACATTACATAGAATAATAATAATAAATAATCTCATAAAACAGCAGACAGTAGAGAAGATCCAGGATCAGGATGCAGGCTGATTAGGTAATGTACAGATAATAAAAGCTCACATGTGAACTGAGCACTTGTGGGTTTAGACAAACATTGTGTGTTCTACAGTTTCATGACGAGTCTACAATAAAACCAACTTCTTCCTGTGCTCTTAATGATGAAAATGTTCTGTAAACAGAGAGAGAACCTGTTTGATAGAATCCTAGATTTATTCCATATGAAGTTATGGACATTGTGTAAGACTCCATGTCCACATTTTCACATATTTTGTGTCTTTGGACACTCTAAATTTTCCAGTAGGATTTAAGATGAACAATGTATGGCTGCAGAGTTTTTATTTGTGGACTTACTGTGAGGTGTAAGAGCTTGATATCTACTTTTCCTTAGCGGCCTGGCTGCATCGAGATGTTATTTGGTCAAACATCCACATACATAAACTAGATTCTAGAAATAACCTACATGTCTATTAAGATAATGTGCAGATCACTGTGAACAGTTAGTAGGTAGAGTGCCAAATAGTTCTTTCTTACCTCTGATATTAATCAACATGAACAGGACAGGTGTTGAGGGAAAAAGTCCTCTCTCTGGTGGTCAATATGAGGAACTGCAGCCTAAGTAGAACAGCAAAGTCACAGCCCTTCCTGTGTCCCCAATGGGATCTTATTTCAGAATAAATATGCACGATAGTCAACAGCCAGACAATGATCCCGTTTGAGTTGTGCCATGAATTACACATATGATGTCTGCAAGTCCACAAAGTCTCAGTTTGTAGCATAACTGTTGAAGGTTCATACTGTGGAAATAATAATCAACATAATAATAAAGCACAATAAAAACAGGTCTCTCTGTGTGTTGGGTACCAGGATGTAACGTTACTATAATAACAGGTCTCTCTGTGTGTTGGGTACCAGGATGTAACGTTACTATAACAACAGGTCTCTCTGTGTGTTGGGTACCAGGATGTAACGTTACTATAATAACAGGTCTCTCTGTGTGTTGGGTACCAGGATGTAACGTTACTATAACAACAGGTCTCTCTGTGTGTTGGGTACCAGGATGTAACGTTACTATAACAACAGGTCTCGCTGCATCTTTCTCTGCTCGACTGATAAAATGAGTTGCTGGATAACTCATGGTCCACAACAGAGGGCGCACCTTGGACCTGGTTATATCTTATGGCCTGTCCATTGGTGCGCCCTCTGTTGTGGACCTGGCTGTATCTGACCACTTTTGTGTGTTTTTTACAATCACCAGTTTTAATCAGCAGGAGGCCCCGGTGAGAACAGTGAGGAAACGCTACCTAACTTCTGAAGTGGCTGCAAATTTTATTCAGATATTACAAAGCACTCCTGCCGAAATTTTACCAGCACCCTGCGATTTTATCACTGACAATTTTAACAATAAGATAAAGTCAACACTGGACTCAGTGGCTCCACCTTTTATTAAAACAATTAAAACAAGACCTACACCACCATGGAGAACCGAGGACATTAAAAAACTCAAAAGGGAATGCAGGAGTGCTGAAAGGAGATGGAGGAAATGCAAGTTAACTGTTCACTATGAAATTTTACGTCAACACCTCAAAATTTACAATAACGCAGTCAAACAAGCAAGAATCTCCCACTTCCAAAAATTGATCACTGATCATAAAAATAACCCCAAATTTTTATTCTCCACAATCGATCTTTTAACAAACACAAATTTTAAAAAATCCTCTAAGACACCAGATAACGTCCTTTGCGAGGACTTTGCAGACCACTTCAGAAGAAAAATCAATGACATCAGATCCAGTCTTTTATCCCAACAGCTTTTAACACCTGGATCATTGCTTTTACCGGAGGAAACACTGGAGAGTTTTGCCCTGGTTGATGCGAGGACACTTGGTCGAGTTTTCTCCCTGGTAAAGCCCACAACCTGCCTTTTAGATCAAATTCCCACACCGTTTTTTAAAACACTCTATGGATTCTTTGAGGAACAGCTGTTGTATTTGGTGAATTGCTCTCTTCAGACGGGTGTCTTCCCCACCTCCTTTAAAACGGCGGTGGTGAAGCCCCTTCTGAAGAAGAGTGATTTAGACCCCAATGTCTTAAATAACTACCGGCCTGTATCCAACTTACCATTTTTAAGTAAAATTTTGGAAAAACTTGTTTTTAATCAAGTAAATGATTTCTTAAACTCAAACCATATTTTAGAGACTCATCAGTCTGGTTTTAGGAGGAACCACAGTACAGAGACAGCACTTTTAAAGATTTTAAATGACATCAGGTGTAATTTAGATAATCATAAACTCACAGTCCTGGTACTACTGGATCTAACCGCCGCCTTCGATACAGTAGACCATCACATTTTATTAAATAGACTGAGGAACCTGGTCGGCCTCTCTGGTACTGTTCTTAACTGGTTCACGTCCTACCTTACTGATCGAAGTTTCTTTGTAAGTATGGATACATGTTCCTCAGAAACCCATAAGATAAAGTGTGGGGTTCCCCAAGGGTCAATTTTAGGTCCAACTCTTTTTAATCTGTACATGCTTCCCCTTGGGGACGTCATCAGGAGACACGGCATCAGCTTTCATAGCTATGCTGACGATACGCAACTGTACATGGCTGTGTCTCCTGATGACACAGGGCCAATTGATGCCCTTTTTAACTGCATTGTAGACATCAAGTCATGGATGGCAGCAAACTTCCTACAGCTCAACCAGGAAAAAACAGAGGTCTTAGTCATTGGTCCTGAAGGCCAGAGAGAGAAACTTTTACCAAAGTTACAGGATTTTAAACCCTTAAAATCTATAAAGAATCTGGGTGTGATTTTTGACTCTGAGCTCACTTTTATTCCACACATCAAAAACATAACAAAGATAGGTTTTTACCATCTTAAGAATATAGCCCGAGTCCGCCCGTTTCTCTCTCAGGCCAGTACGGAGGTGCTGATGCATGCTTTTATCTCTTGTCGTTTAGATTATTGTAATGCCCTTCTCTCTGGTCTTCCCAAAAAGAACATGTACAATTTACAACTACTACAGAACTCAGCCGCACGCGTGCTGACGAGGACCAGAGGGCGGGAGCACATTACACCAGTTTTAAAATCGCTGCATTGGCTCCCTGTGCGCTTCAGGATCGATTTTAAGGTTCTTTTACTAGTTTTTAAATGTCTTAATGGTCTCGGGCCTTCTTATTTGTCTGCACAAATTTTACCCTATCAACCCTCGCGGACCCTGAGGTCCTCCGGTGCTGGCCTTTTAACCATACCACAAGTCAGAACCAAAACACACGGGGAGGCGGCATTCAGTTACCATAGCCCCCTGATTGTGGAACAGCCTGCCGGAGAACCTCAGGGCCGCAGAGAATGTTGATGTTTTTAAAAAGAGGCTCAAGACCCACCTTTTTAATCAAGCTTTTAACTGACTTGTTTAATTCCTTCTATGCTTCTTAGATTTTTTATTATTATTCTATTTATATTATCTATTTTAGCTTATCCTGCTTTACTGTTTTATATATTTTATTTATTTTTATTGTTTTATTTATTGGGTCTATTTTACTTTATTTTATACATCCTTATGAATTTTACTGTTTTTGTTGTTTTATTGTTTTATTCCCTCAGATATTAGCTTCTACCTTTTACCTTATTTTACTGTTTTAGCCCCTCGATTTTCCAGTGTTTCCTCCTGGGGGCCTACCACACCGGGAGTTGTTTCTGGTCCAACGTTGGGGGTGCTGTCCTGTGGACGGCCATGGCCCGGGTGGTTGGAGAGCTCTACACCGTGGTGTGGAGCCTCCTGTCTGCCTGGGCTGGGGTGGTCCCTGTGGCGGCGCCCCCTGCAGGCATGGACCATGATTCCTCGCGGTGTGTACGGCCCCCAAAGGTAGCTTCTTCCTCACCTCAGATCTCGATGCCCAGCCATGTCTCCTAAGCAACAGTTAGTGTTTGTGTGTGGGTGTGTATTTGTGTGTGTATGTTTATGTGTGTGGGTGTGTATGTCTCTGTGTATCTCTGTCTATATATTTGTGGGGGTGGGAGGTTTTGGTTTCGTGGGGTTCTTTGTTGCTCACATCTTGTTTTGTTTTTGTTTTGTTCGCTTTTATTTTTTGTGAGGCACTTTGTGCTACTATATGTATGAAAAGTGCCATATAAATAAAGTTTGATTTGATTTGATTTGATAAAACACATCAGGTAGGATATTGTTATATTAGTGATGGAACGTAGCTAAGTTAGCTAGCTAGCTAGCAAGACAAGCTAAAGGCTGTATTGGTGATGTATGTTGTGTGAGACCAGAGATGTAGTTCACAGAATGGTTTCACACTATTCACACACACATACTATGACAAACAGACATCCTAGATTTAAAAAAATAATAATGTTTTAGACTGAAAAACAAAATAAGTGCAATTCATAGGACAATTCAAATGGGATCAAAAAGTTATTTCTCTCTTGCCATTGATTACCTTAAGAATTCCTTCCCAAATAAGGTCCCATTGGGACAACGGAAGTGGCCTTAGCCTTAGAGACTCCACTAAGGATTTGGAATCAGTTTGACAATTCTTTCCCTCTTGAACATGATGACAAGAACACACAGCGTCGGTGATGTGAAGCACATGAAACCAAGATCGGTCAATAAATTACAACTATTTCAGTCAGACCTGAATCACCCATCAGCAAGAAAAGAATTAAGGCTGCAGACAGACTGTTAATATGCTCATGATCACTATCTCCTCTAATGGCGTGTTCACACCAAACACAAAGCAAGCTTTTCGTGTGGCTCAGCGGCATACAAAGTCAATGCAAAGATGAAATACTTCAGTTTTATGATCCAGAGACCAGACCAGACTATGTGTAGAAACCAGAGACTGTCTGTGGTCCCCCAGAGGTCTAGATAGTAGCTCACATTAGTCCAGAGACCAGACCAGACTATGTGTAGAAACCAGAGACTGTCTGTGGTCCCCCAGAGGTCTAGATAGTAGCTCACATTAGTCCAGAGACCAGACCAGACTATGTGTAGAAACCAGAGACTGTCTGTGGTCCCCCAGAGGTCTAGATAGTAGCTCACATTAGTCCAGAAACCAGACCAGACTATGTGGAGAAACCAGAGATTGTCTGTGGTCCCCCAGAGGTCTAGATAGTAGCTGACATTAGTCCAGAGACCAGACCAGACTATGTGGAGAAACCAGAAACTGTCTGTGGTCCAAACAACAAGGTCTCTGCTGTATTTATGTCTAGATGACCTTATTTGGAGTGTTGATGGAGCAGCTACAATGTTAGCATAGCCTAGCACCCATCAACCGGACTTCAAGCATTTTAAAAGTTGTTAGCTTGTCGTCTTACGGACCTAACAAAGCATGACTTCACACTTTTTACTGATCACCATAATTATGGAGTTATTTCAGCATCCTTTTCATCTGTTTTTTGCTTTTAAATCACAGCTAAATAGTTAATCTTGGGTTCATGCAGATGTGGTAAACCAGCCGACGTGTGTCTTGCTAGATGAAATTCCCAGAGAACATCTGGGCAATGTTATGAAATCACACAGGACAGCGTTTGGTTTCCTGGTGTATCTGGGACTTCACAACATGTACAAAGCAGTAATAGTGGTGATTTCAGCCGTGATGGATAAAACCTTATTGGTGTCTCCACGGAGGTAAGCCCCGCCACCTCTCTGGTACATCTAGTGTGAATGAATAAACACAAATGTCCACATGGTCAAACTGGTATGAGTAACACAAGGCGAAAATTCACTTTGCGTTTGGTGTGCACACGTGTCTTCTGTTGTCTGACTGGTCTCTTATTAACCAGATCGGGTTTGAAAGTTTATTCTTGACTAAAAACAGCAGTTGAGAAATCTTCATCAAGAGATGATGAATACAAAGGAACACAAGTCTAAACTGCTGCTGCTGTTAGTTTCTTCACCTGTAGGCGGTGCAGGTTGGCAGCTGTAGGACTGAGAACCTGCTCCACCTCCATGACTTGCTTCAAGTCTGACCAATGTAAAGTTTGGGTTTGACCCGCTGACACAGTGCAGAAATGCTTCACTCACTGGTTTGTGAGTTTCCAGTATGAAGTCGGCAGGAATGCATGAAAATGAAGTGAATAAGGTGTCAAGCCCTCTTATACAGTACAGACACAAACAAACACTCTCACCCATCAGGCAACCAATGCCTGCCCTGTTCCCAGGATGCACCAGTGTCCTCACTGTCAACATCAAACGGCCACTGCTCGTTGCTGATCAGCTGTTAAATACCATCCAGATGACATCGATACTCATGGATGTGCTTCTCTGTCTCTCTCTATCTTCGGGGTGCGACTGCTGCCCTTGGACCGTCACAGTTTTGGTGAACAGAGCCTCCTGCTGACCTCAGGACACCACAGGAGTCATGTCCCACAGCTGTGGACAGACACAAGATACCCTCAGCTCCTTTGGTAGAAACATTTCTGCTGACTCAAGTTTACACTCGGATGAGAACCGTAAACAGTAACGATCTACGTCTGCAAACATGGGCACAGATTTCAAATATGGTTTGTTTCATATGCAATTTTCTAGATCATATTAACAACGTATCAACTCTTGTTCAACACTTGGGACATGTTTTGATTTTTAATTTTCCCATAATTTTGGCTGGATATGACACAAACTATGGCAAGGATGTGACTTTTTATTGTGGAGGTTGGATCTCAGCTCTGATAAAAAGTCTGTTAAGCTAAAATAAACACAGACCCTGAAGGACCCAAATGTTTGATCCTATGATCATGACAGCATAAAATCATGGATATTTTATCAGGTTTTAATCTAGATTGTCTAAATCTTGTCGATACTCCCTGGAAATATGAGTTTGTTTGCCAGCATTTCATATACAGAAATAATTTAAATTTTTTCTTGAGTAAATCAACAGTCATTATGTAAACAAACTGTAATTTAAAGAGTAACAATTCAGAAAATAAATGATTATATGATTGTTATGCTCAGGACTAAAGTTGGGTAAATGTCTCAGGACATCAGAGCAGCTTTATTTAAACGGTTAAATGTAGCTCATCAATTGCAGTCTTGTATGGCCGAGTGTAAAAAGTATAGTGTCAACATTTAATTTTCAGTTATTAATATGCTGGAGAATATTCTTAAATTCATTTGTGTTATAATACCACATACATACTAGTATCCCTACAACAAGCAGTCAAGTTGCAGATTACATTGATGTCTGTCCAAATTGTCATCACTTCATTATTTTATACTTTTGTATACATTTGTGTGAAATTGAGTTGTTTTTTCATCACTTTATGAGAATGGACCAGACCATATTCAACCATAACGTCTGGTCACAGCTGTCGCCAGCGTGGAAAGATAAAAACAAACCTGACCACGTTGTCGGAGTGAAGAGGACTAACCCCACTGAAGTGCGTGTGCGCGTCATATACCTTGATAACCTTGTCGGTGCCGGAGGTGAGCAGGTTCCCAGTGGTGGGCTCATAGTGCATGTAAACAATGCTGTGCTTGCTGTCGTGGAAGGTGGCGGTGGGCGCTCGACTGTGAGGCACAAAGACAGCAGCAGTTACTTTACTGTGGTGAGCACAAAGGTTCAGTGTGAGACGACAACAGAGGCTGATTGTGACTCACTCCTCGTCGGTGATGGACTCGTGGCAGCTGTCGCACACACGCACCTCAAACTCGAAGCCCATGAGGGGGATGGTGGAGCGTTTGGAAGAACATTTGCCACAAACTGCCTGGCCACACTTCCTGCAGTGGTGCTGAGGGACACGGAGGGACGTCAACATTAGCAGCGTCCGATTAGCAGCAGCTAACAGCCTGCAGGTAACCCCTATATGTCCATTTTATTCCCTTTATTTCCCATTAAGTCCTGTTAAATTCTATGGAATGTTTCCAGTTGTTTATTAGGATTTATTCTTTTTGTCATCAAAAAGAATAAATCAATATATGAATATGAAAATTGATGTGGACATATATAGACAAATAAAATAATAAAGAATATCCTGTTTCTCTGTATTTTACTTATCTAAAACAAAGCTCCTGCTGAAGCGGCATTCATGGAGACGAAGACCTCAAATAATAAATACATTTTTAAAAATGTAAAATATACAGAAAAAAATCTGTTTTATATTAAATATACACAATTCTACATTTATTTTCTTATTATTTTTACGGACGTATTCTTTTTTTTAAAGGTACTTCTATGACTCCATTGTATATTCCCGTAATTTTGTAATGCTAACCACAACATAAAGCTGTCCCTGAGATTGAGACAATAAACAAGCCACAGGATGTTTGCTGGCCATTAACGTAGGAACTATCTGATGATTTATAATTATGGATAATTAAAAGGATGAAAGGGAATTAGGTGGGATTGTACAGCAGCACCTGTCGCAGGCCGATCTTCTTGCTGTCCCACATCTGTTTGAAGTTCCAGAAGAAAGGCTGCTCACACTTCTGACAGGAGTCGCTGTCCAGCCACTCAGGAGTCTGTGCAAACACACAGTTTTAAATGATTTCTACTTAAGACTCACAATGTGAAGAAAGTTAAGGTTATTTACATCAAAAATGGAACAAACCACCATCATAGGGCACAGAAGTCAACTGAGGACCTTCACAGACAAGTGAACATATTCATCAGCTTTCTGATAGAGAGATGAAGATGTCAAATTTAATCTCACGTCTGAGTATTTGAGTCAGGATGCGGCTAGCCAAGCTTAGCTGTCTTATTTAGAGTGTGTCTTAATTTCTACAGAAACAGAAATGTAAGTGCTGGAACTATTTCTTGACAAACAACAGTACTTCTGTGTCTCCTGGACCAAACAAAGTGTGTTAGATCCAACGGAATGATGCTGTTGAGGCAGAATAAAAGCGACTGTGTAAATAAAGAGGCCATGAAGTGGTAACTGACTGGCTGAGCACAGAGAGAGGAAAGCTAGACTGTGTTTGTTTGTCTTTAAGAAAGAAAATCATTCTGCTGCAGATTTCTCATGGAAAGAGAAATTATTCTGTCATCTGGACTTTATCTAACACACCAATCAAGTTGTGTTTAATGTAACCTTGTAAAGTGTAGCTTTTTGTGAGAAACTTGATTAAATCCAGCTGTTTGAAGGAGATGTTTTCACAGCAATATAAAACAGACACTAGCTCTAAGATCAGCAAAAAAAACGAATGACAAGATGTTCATTGCCGTGGTACTGAAAATTGTGGAAATTCACTGGTACGACTAGTACATTTCTGGTATTGTGACATCCCAAACAGACGTGTGAAAACACACTGCACATATGACACATCTCCATATCATCCAAGTTTTTCTTCTCAACGTGTCACAGTTGACAGACTGAGGCCGTCTCTCTCTCACCTCTTGTCTAGTCACGTCCATGTTCCAGATGACGATGCCTCCGTCTGAGCTGCAGGAGATCAGCTGACGAGTGTGTGAGGCGTAGCACAAGCCCTGAACCTTGTCACTGTGGGGGGCGCACACACACACACACACACACACAGAGTATCAAACAACCAATTGATAGAACAGTGTGTGACATTGAGTGGCATCTAGTGGTGAGGTTCTAGATAGCAACCAAGCAGCAACCTCCAGTGCCAACATGGAAGTGCCAACAACTGCAGTTCATCAAACGGCCACATGAGGTTCCAAAAGCGAGTCATGCTCAATAGATTTCTTTGTTAAACTGACCAACTTCACAGCAGAATAAACAGCCTGGTACCAAAAATGGGTTTGGTGTCTGAAGGCCACAGGGATAAAACTCAAAGTGTACGGCTGTGTTTGGTTTGTCCATTCTGGGCTACTGTAGAAACATGGCGGACTCTGTGAAGAGCACGTCCTCCCTATGTATATATCTAAGCTGACAGAAATGTTCTTAGTGTCATGTGATCATAGAAGAATGAAAACATTTCTGCCAATAAATCAACCGAAATGCTACACGCTTAAACAAGCACTGAATTCAATTTTCCCCTTTCACTCAACAAAACATCCGTGTTGCATGTGTGTCAGTCAGACATTTACCTTGAATCAAGGTAATAAGTAGCTACCTCAACCCTGCTACAGTTCTAAGCTTCCAAGACGACTCACCCAAACCTTGTTTTATTAAAGTCCCAGTCGGCAAAATGTTTTTGATCATATTCAACGAAGCCGAAACTACACTCTGATAGAACAACATAAATCATCCGGTTTTAGAAAAAAAAGCGTGCCTCTACGTGCACGTAGAGCCTGTTGTTTGTTTTGCAAAAAATCGACAGCGCCTGGATCATCCAATCCAATCAGTACGCAGGGCTGTGTTCGTGCACACACAGAGCCCCTCCCCCCTTGGGTCGTACCACTATCAAAGGGGGGAGGTGGAGGGAAGTAGCAACAAGCTTCCAATTCCTCGGTTATAAACCGAAACGAGGAGGTCCAAAACAACAAGGAAAAGAAAACACCGGTGGGAAAGAAGGAAAAAAAGAAAGATTGCGACGGTGCCCGTGATAAAACCAGAGTCAACATCGGACATGGCGTTTCAAAGGTGGCGTGATCTAAGGGATTTCAAAGGGCACGAAGTCAAGGGGAAGGAGCTCGGTGGTCGTGGGGGAGGAGCGTGAGAGTTGTAAACATTCAAAATCTGACAGAGTGCCCTCGATCCGCCAGACTTGCCGACTGGGACTTTAACATTGTAACCTGTGGATGTGTGAAACCATGTGCTTTCTGTTATGCTGTTGTTGTGTTGTGTTGTGTGTTGTGCATTTTAAATAAACCGAAGCTTAAAAGTCACAGTAACAAATTGTGCACCAGTAAAATGTGTTTTTAAACACGGCACATCTGTCAATTAAAGGTTGAGTAGGTCATTTGGAAAAACCGCAGAGACTTTGAATGCATAGCCGAACAGAAAAATTCCCACCCAGTGGTGGAGTACTAAACTTCATATTCACCATGACATCTATAAAGAGAGCCTCTGGGCCTACAATTTAGTCTTAAAAAGTGCGAGAGAAACACACTTCTCCAATATCATAAACAACAACACTAATAAGGCGAAAACCCTATTTGCTGTCATGGCCAAGAAAGCTGGCGGTGTTTAAATGTCTTGTGTCAATGTTGTCTTATGGTTTCCTGCTTTATTTTGAAATTCTACTCTTCTCTTGTTTCAGGTAACTTGCCCTTCCCCTTGTGTTTTTCCCACCAGTCTGATTGTCTTCCCTGCCCTGATTGTTTCCACCTGTTCCCCATTACCCTGTGTATATATGGTCTGCGTCTCCCTTTGTCTGTTGCCAGTTCGTCTTGTCTGTGTGTCAGTGAACCAGCTCCATGTCATCGTCGCATCAAGAATTTTCAGCCTTTGTTCCAAGCCCGTCTTGTCAGGTTTTGTACTTTAATTTGCTACTTTGTCAAGCCTTTGGTTTTGTTAGTAGATTTTCTGTTGTACTTTAATCGTGACTTTTTCCTCCTTGTGAGTGATTTTCTGTTGAACTTTAAATAATAAAAGATTTGTTTATTTTCAACTTTGCCTCCTGAGTCGTGCATTTGGGTTCAAGTCCTTGTTCGGTTGTGACAATTTGTTGACAGACTGACCAACCGCCCAACACAAATACCAGCTGAACTCCATTCCACGCAGAAAAGCAATGAGTTTGCATTCTTTTATACTAATAAAATTGAAGGTATCAGATGCGCCATCAATCAAACAAAAACAAACAAACAAAAGTTGGATCACCACCCTGTTCAGGCAAAAGTAACACAGCAATCATGGCAAGCTTTAATGCCATAGACTCTAAAACTCTAGTGGAAACGGTGACAAATCTAAAATCATCCACCTGCTGCCTTGATGCTTTACCTACCAACTTTTTTAAGAATGTTTTTGACTGCCTATCCATAGACGTATTGCAAATAGTTAATAACTCTATTCAATCAGGCAATTTCCCAAATGCCTTCAAAACTGCAGTCATTAAACCTCTTCTAAAAAAGCGGAGCCTAGATGCCTCTATTATCAACAACTACAGACTGATTTCAAATCTACCCTTCATAAGTAAAATAATTGAGAAAGTTGTCCTCCAACAACTAAATCACTTCCTGGCCTTAACGGGCTGCCACAACAACTTCCAGTCAGGATTTCAACCTTTTCATAGCACCGAGATGGCCCTTATTAAAGTTGTAAATGACATCCGTCTTAACACAGACTCTGGCAAAACTTCAATATTAATGCTATTAGACCTCAGTGCTGCATTTGACACTGTCGACCACTCAATACTTTTGGACAGGTTGGAAAACTGGGTGGGGCTCTCAGGTTCAAGTCATATCTAAAAGATAGGAACTATTTTGTTTCCATTGGCGACTTTGTATCAGAACCTACCAATGTAACGTGTGGAGTCCCCCAAGGTTCAATCTTGGGGCCGACTTTATTCAACATCTACATGCTCCCACTAGGACAAATCATGCAAAATAATAACATTGACCACCATTGCTATGCCGATGACACCCAAATCTATGAAGCACTATCACCAAACGACTATCGCCCCATAGATCTTCTGTGCCAGTGCATTGAGCAAGTCAAAGACTGGATGTGCCAAAACTTCCTACAACTAAATGAGGACAAAACTGAGATAATTGTTTTTGGTGCTAAAAAAGAAAGGTTTAAAGTAATTCAACAACTTCACTCTCTGTCCCTGAAAACCTCAAATAAAGCCAGAAATCTGGGGTTGTTATGGATTCTGATTTACATTTCGACAGTCACGTTAAATCAGTAACAAAATCAGCCTACTATCACCTAAAAAATGTAGCAAGACTTAGAGGGCTAATGTCAGCACAAGACTTAGAAGAACTTGTACATGCCTTTATTACTAGTAGGCTAGACTACTGTAATGGTCTCCTTGCAGGTCTTCCAAAAAACACTGTCAGGCAGCTACAGCTTGTTCAGAACGCTGCTGCTAGAGTTCTTACAAAGACCAAAAAATGTGAGCACATTACACCAATTCTTAAATCCTTACATTGGCTCCCTGTATGACAGAGAATTGATTTCAAAATCCTGCTGCTCACATATAAATCACTACATGGTCTAGGACCGAAGTATATCACTGATATGCTCCCACTACATAAGCCCTCTAGACCACTAAGATCTTCTGAGACCAATCTGTTAGTGATTCCCAGAGTAAACAACAATCACGGGAGAGCATCATTTAGTCACTATGCAACAAATAGCTGGAATAAACTTCCTGAAGATGAAGACTTGCCCCAACTCTGACCACTTTTAAAACTAGACTGAAAATGTTTATGTTCACCATAGCTTTCTGCTAAATCTTTTAATGTCTGCACTGTTTTTAATTATTGCAAATGTTTTTATTCTCCTTTCTTTCTGTAATGCATTTTTAAATTTGCCTTTATTTTCTTTTAATTCTTCGATTTTTTTTTCACTTTGTTGTATGACATGTTATAATGTGAAGCACTTTGAGTACTTAACCTTTAATCTACAGATTAAGTCAGAAGGAGATGTTCAGGAGCCGCGGTTCTTACTTGTGTCCTTGCATCTCGATGGCGGTTCCTTTACGGCCTCCAATGTCCCACATGATGATGGAGTTGTCTGAGCTTCCGGAGAACAGGACCCTCTGGCCCGGGTCCCAACA